>VXAA01000485.1:491909-564034 GCA_013399115.1 Anseranas semipalmata
AAAAAAAAAAAAGAACTTACCCCACACCAAAATCAACATAACATTATCACAACACCAACAAAGGTGGACAATTTACACACTCCACCCCTTGTCCCTTCACCACATTATGCCACCACATTCTCCCTAACTACTACATTCTGGCAATGTCAACTAAGTAACAATTCTTTCTTTCAAATTAGGTATGAAGGTATTAATACTTCTTTCCCTCTTCCCTACAATTTTCTTATAATAGGATTCATTGAATTTCTGAAGATAGATGCATCACTAACGGTCAGCTATTAGGTCTTTACAACTATTTTGTCCAAAATAACCATCATGTAATAAAGGTTAACATATGTTAACACTGAAGTCTTATATGCCAGCCATTTGTTGAATTAAGAAGAGATTAAAATTTATCTTCCCAGTAGTAGTCATGTGGCAAAGGAGAAATCTGGCAAATAATCCCTGTTGCACCTTCTAAACTGGAGCAAAATATTGGAGAAGGCAGACATGCTGCACAAACCAAACTACCAAGCTCCTGAACTCTTGGACTGGAACTGAAGCATTTCATTCCTGTGCCCTTCCCTCTCTTTCCTGGGTGAATGACCCAGGGTATTCTCCCCGGTTCAGAAATTCAGAGTGTGCTACTACTAATAAATAAAGGAGACTCCTTGGCAGGAGCTGATGAGGAGCACTCTACAAAAAAGTGTGTCACAAAGAACTGCAGTCCTTCAAAATGGCTGCAAATCCTCCATGTTGTTGGTGAAATTCAGCCACAGCTGCCTTAACCAGAGCCTGTATCAAAATATTCTTCTACCCACTTTCAAGGGAACACAACAGCCTCCCTTTCTGAGAATATGCAATAGGAATATGTTTTCCTCTCGCTGAGATCAGTGGAAGAAGACAGGCATCTTGGATGAAAGTAATTCTTCTATTCATCTTAGAAGCAAGCACCTGCTTCTAAAAAAAAAAACAAAGCACACACACAAAACCAAACAACAACCAAAAAAAAAAAAAAAAAAAAACCCCAAACCATAGAAACGTGTAAAAATTCCTATTTTCTACAGTTTCATATTGTATGATGCAGATGGAGTGGATTATAAACTAAGACAGATGAGTGCATATCTTTATTCAGGTCAGGAAAAAAGATTTTTATGATATATACATGCAGAGAATGCACAAAAGTGGAAGAGGATTAGTGAATACAAAGAAAAGAACAGAATGGATTTAAGCAGGTATGCTTCATAGGATTTTTAGGGGGAAAAACACAAGAAGCTTCAAAGCCACTTAATAGATCAATATCATTTTGACGCTTCATGTTGCTCTAAATTAGAATAAATGAGCCAGATCATGAAACTGGCCATAAATTTCAAAATAAATCCCTTTTCATGTTCGTATTTCATACTTTCAAGTAAGAACTAATATCATATTCCCTAAATTATCTATTTAATATTTTTCAGTTGAAAAACAGATTTGAAGACAAACTGTTAAACTGGAGTCAAGAGAATACTTCAATGATTTAGAATGCATTGCATAAATGATATATTATTTGAAAAAAAGAGAAGATGATACAGAATTTAGATACTTGGAGATAGGCTTATACTTAAAGATATTCAAATAAGACAAATTACAAAAACGCAGATCTGTGTATCTAAACAAAACTGCTTTCTAAGGTTGCAAGCACAGTGACAAGGGATACAAAAATCTGGCAACCAGAACTACCAGATGCCTTAAACTGTAATCACAGGTTTTGTGTACTGTAATCAGAACAACCTTACAGCTGTGTGCTTTAACAGGGGAATTGCCCAAGCCTACCTTAAAATGTTTACCTTACCTTTAAGCCCAGAATTAACTCATTTTCTAGTAGTAGGTTTTGGAATAACTCAGTGATAACATTTTCAAAGAAGTCATGCAATTCTGTAATCCTATTTGCAGATGTGACCTTGCTCAGATTCTCATTTTGGCCTCTCTCTCTAGTGAACAGGGAGCCAACCTTGAAGAATGAGGTTTAATGTCCAGAATTATTTTATGAAATGATTTCTTCTTTTTAATGCAGTGGAAAGAATCAAAGCTCTTCATCAGTCTTTCTTTGTTGAACTATTTATTGCCTCCTTTATTTCTATTGTGGGCCTTTGTTCTAAATTAAAAAAATATATATATGTATAATATTTTCAATGCTTTCTCATATAGTAACTCTCTGCTACCCACGATGCCTCATTGTTTTGTTTTTTTTTTCCACTCTGAACATGCCTTGTTTTTCCAATGCACCTCCTAGCCATGGATGTACATTCCATGTGCCAGGTGAGGCCATATCCTTGATCTTTATAAAGGTATTAGAATACATGACTGTGGTATTGAAGCAAATAAAAAGCATTCTGGAGATCTCCCTTCATTTTCTTTTAGCAGAAGTGCATTTAGAGTAAAGGTATTTTCCAAGATGTCCATAATGATGTCCAGTTCTCCAGCTTCAGTTCTAAAGTTAATTTGGGCTCAAATTATTTAATCCCTGTGTGTCTAGTCTTAACTACAATTAAGAGCCACTGATCTTATTTCAACAGAAAAGAAGCTGACCTGAAAGCTGACACCAAATTTTAAAAAAAATTCTAACATATTTGATCAAACTAGATTTGTCTCTGGCAGGGAAGCTTTTGAAAATGAGGAATATCCAGGCATGACAGGTGAATAGGGAAGAACTTTAATTGCCATAGTGTGAATTGAAGATAACCACATTAAATTATCATGCCAAAGACAAGCTGATTGTTTGCTTTTTAGCCTTCAAACAGGTTGTCACACAAAGAACATCTAGTGTTGTCTAAAGGCTACTTTTAAAATGCTAGCTACTTAATTCTTGTGGTACATCTGGGAAATAAATACACTTATGCAGCATTATAATAGGTGTGGGTCAAAGCTTGTGCCAGATTTTAAATTTCTGTTGTGTGTTGCAGTTCACCAGCTGCATGGGGAGAATGGAGTGAACAAACAAACAGTGTTTTGAAAGTTTGGTCACACTGGACAAAGAAGAAAATGTTTAATTCAAACAAAGAATACGCACTAACTATTATTAACTAGTATCCTCTTTGTAGGTCAGCATGAAGCTAAATAATAATTATGGTTCTCTTGCTCAAACAATGTTGAAATGATCTTGCTTATGTGGCTTCCCTGAAGAACAAAGGCTGTAAATTCTGAGTGTCTAGGCACTTATTTTTGCTGGTACAATAGCATTTAAAGTGAAATGATTTTTTAGCTGTATTAAAATACAAAGGAAATAATCCAATAATCAATAATTACTATACCAAGGAAAAGTTCATTTATAGATCTAGTATTTTTATAGCTCCAAGAGATGATCTACAAATGCAGTATTTATTTCATAAAGAATGAATACAGGTAAGCTAGAAAGCTAGCTCATTTTAGGGAGAGTAGAGAGACAGAAGCTGAAAATGAACTCCATCTCTCTAAGTTCCCTCACCCCCTAATCAATCCTCCCTATCCCCCTGCCAACTCAAAGAACCCTTACAACATGTTGCACAGACAACAAAATCCTAACCAAGTCACTGGAAAGCCGAATAGATTGTTCATCCATATATTGAGTGATGACGGTTAACAGTAATGCATACAAGGATTACTTTGCTATTTGTCTTCTAGATGTATTAGATTGAGCATCTGCCCCCAAAGTGCTAAAGCCTTGGCAAAAATATGAACCTTCAGCAAACAGGAATTTTTTAAGTATTGTTTTCAAATGCTTCTGTTTGCTTAAACTCTGGAAATTTGGAAAATTTCCAACTTGAAAATGCTGACTTAGGCTCTTAAAAAAAAAAAAAAAACTTTTTAAGAAATCCCATAAATATATGTTGTTTTTTTTTTTTTCATTTCCCTTACACAGATTTACAATTCTTACATTTTGAAAGGACACTTTGTCCTTTCCACAGCTACCATAATCCCAATTCAGTGGATTTGTCTGTTAAAATGACTCCTTTTTACCTCCAAGGGTTCATTTCTTTATTTTTTTTGAAGAAGGATCTGACTTTACATATAGGCACATGTATGTAGATTCAGACTTTCCAACACTTCAAAAAAGAAACATTCATGGGATTCTGAAGTGAAATCACTGAATCCCTAGAAGTGAAGCAATTTTATAGGTTATAGGTTAAAAAGAGTCAATTTCATATTACTGTAACCTGACTTAAGGTTCCTCAAGGTTGTTTTCCTTGAATGCTTAGCATTTTCTGGAACCATTTTAAGTAACAATTTGTTAGTACACTTGAGAGACTGAGTATACACATAATTTTGCAGATACCAGTAAGACTAAAATCTGAACATGATATACCAACAGAAATATGACATCACTGATATTTGAAGTAGAAGCTTGATTCTAGAAATTTTTGTACAAAATAAAAGTCAAAGAAAAAAAATTTCCCCTGCCGTCAACAACAAAAAAGAAATTGCATGGCCTGGATTTTTAACAGAGTTCAAACATAAGCAAATGAAAGCAATGTGAAATATTTGCAGAGCTATTCAGAACATGATTTTAAAGAAGCACAGAGAAAAATCAGACAGCTTTGGATAATCCAGACACATGGAAAGAAAGACTTCATGACTGGCTAACTGAATATTCTTGGTTTCCTTGAAAGCAATGTATTCTTTTATAAAGTAACTACCAAAAAAGCCTCATTAGTTTAGCCACAAAAATGACTTTGGAATCAAGTATTTAAAACAGTTTTTGCATTCTGAAATATTAAGTATTTAAAGTATTTATGGGTTTTCCTACTGTTTCTTGTCTTTATTTGAAAGTCTCTCTGATAAAAATACACACATCGCAGTGTTAAATGACATCTGACCTCTTCTCTGACTTCTAGTCATGTGATGAAAAATGCTTTTGAAAATATTTGAGTCTAGATACAGGAAGATGACTAAACTCCTAAGCTTTTGTCTTCTAAAAAAATTCCCATCGCTGCCAAAGCTGGTGAAGCTCCTCTGGTGGTTACAATGGTGGGAGCACTAACACAGAAGAGGTTCCCAGTGTCTGCAAGCATTCTCACCGCTGTGCCTTCTATCTACCTCCAGCAAATCTGTGTTCCTGCCTTTAGAAAATGGGTGGCCACACATTCCTCGTGATATTTGCCCTTCCTCTGACAGAGCTTAATGTTGGGAAGCTTCACATAAATGGATAACAGACAAAGACAAAGAACAAATTTGTTTAGCGAGGCAGCCAGCAGGCTTACTGTACTACCACCCCCCTTCCAACATTTAAAGAATGCAACTATCTTCTTCTCTCTTTCCTTTCCCATGTAGCTTGAGAATTACATCCAAGACAGTATGAAGAAAGAAATGGTAGAGATCCAGCAAACTGCAGTGCAGAACCAGACTGCAGTAATGATTGAAATAGGCACAAACTTACTAAATCAAACAGCTGAACAGACCCGCAAATTAACAGATGTTGAAGCACAAGTAAGTAAAGAATTTCAACCTAAAAATGCTTCTGCTTCCCAAACACTTAACACAGTTTAGTGTTAAACTCTGCAGTTCAACAATTAAAAGTCAACCACTACCATCAACAGCCCTACCCAGGTTAAGAAAACATTAATATTTGGCAACATATCGCTCCATCCCAAGCACACTGTTATCACTTGAAAGACTTCCATTACGGAAGGATTTGAAGTACGTCTAGAGAAGTATGTTTAAAGATAATGTACTTAAAAATATTAGTTTATGTCCAAGCATACACTTAGGTAACAGTGTGCTTTTATACAGCCTTTGTTGTATATCTCTGTTCATTAGTCACCTCTTGCCACCAGAGAGCTAACAGAGCTCCTTCCCACTCTTTGTTCCATTTATGAAGCTATTTTTTTTTTTTTACATTTGAATTCTCTTTTGTATTTTTTAAAATTTCTTATCAATAAAAATGTGTCTTTCTAAAGACTCTTTTCAGAGATGCTATAAGTAGGGTAACAGATCATTTCCAGCACAATGCATTACATTATTCTTATTTAACAGAGGGATAAACAAACCAACCACAGATGAATCAAGAAAACAAGAATTAGGAAGCAGCTACTGTGAAAGTACATTCACACAGAAGTAAACTTGCCTACTGTATATTGTTATTCTCTAAACAATGTCAAACAAAAAAATAATTAAAAGATTTATCTTTAACTACTGCTTTAAATGAAAAACATTAACTACAATAAGACACCCTGTGACATAGAATACAAATTTTTAATAACATGTTCTACTTCTTAAGATAAGGACAAGTCCAATCAATGTAGAATGGTGTGTATTTGTAGTTTTTTTAACATGGTAGGAAAGTTCAGATATATAATTCCCAGATAAGTAGTGAATATAAGTATGTAGCACTTAACGTTTTCTATTTCTAGCACATAAAAACTAAAATCATTGCTAGACATTTTACTACCTGTAGAATTCATCCAATGAATACAAATATATTTTTTAAACTAAAATAAGCCTTTGTGCATTCTTTGATAAACTGATAGTTCATAGTTAACAGATGTACTGAATTCAACTTTCTGATTGTATTATTAAGGAGCCCAGTATTTTGCACATGTTGAGAGAATGTATTTATTCATTCACAGTAATGACTTTATGGAAATTATTCAGTTATTTTCTGCTTAGAGGAAGAAAATCATCACTGTAACTTTCCTTCTCTGCTTGAAATTACTGGTGGCTGGGTTAAGGCCTTAATTAACAACATAAGGAAATTAACCAAACAATTGCTCTCTCAAGGACACTTACTTTTGGCAATAATTTTCAATTACAGTTAAGTGTGAAATCATGTCCTGAATGACTGTTTAACATGAAGGACATGAGTAATCAATTCTTCCTGCCAACGAAAGCCACATTCTACTGAATTAAAAAAAGCTGTTCTAAAACAATGAGTAAATATTTCTAGAAAACATGCCTCAAAGTAATGCAATCCAATACCAAACAAAAAGCACCTTCCATGTTTCCCGATTTCTTCATTTAAAGATGCAAATAAATTTAGATAGTAAACAATACATACAAAAAAGGTAATGTTATAATGCAGGGAATGAGTCAACAGAAGTATGGTCACATCATAAACACTTCAAAATGTAATTTGGGATTAAGGAAAATAGCTAAAAGGAAACCAGTGATTTCAGAGGACTGGGCCAAGATTTCAACCAGTGAGAGAAATGCAAAGTGCTTTCTTTCTACACTAGGTTGAGAAAACAACTCAAATTATTCTGTGATTAACAACTGTAATAGTGCCAGTAATGAAATAAGAACATTATAACAGAGGGAAAGGTATGATAGCAAAACTAAAGTACACAGTAACTCTCAATCACTGATCAGAAATGCAGCATACTATTGAAGTACTGCCCATGATAAACGGTAGTGGAACAACAAAATTAGTGCAACTCTGTGTATTCTTCTTCATTCTAATTTTGTGAGCATTTGTGCCCAAATGTGTTCAAAAAATAACTTTTGAATTATAGACTTATATAGGGGTTTGCATGACTTCACAGTATAAAGAAATTACAACTGGTTTAAAAGATGTATGTTGATTTTCAAATACTTTTATAAATTTTATTTAGGTATTAAACCAGACAACCAGACTTGAACTTCAGCTTTTGGAACACTCTCTTTCAACAAATAAATTAGAAAGACAGATTTCAGATCAGACCAATGAGATAACTAAATTACAAGAAAAAAACAGGTAAGTTTGCCTATCAATTTGATAACTTCCCTAAAGTGCCCTTCTAATGGCTTTAGAACTGTATGTATTGCTGTTTTTGTTTTGTTTTTAACTTCAATGAAGATATTCAAATTGTTTATTCTGAAATTGTTACTAACATTTTTCAAAATTTTTGGTTTTAGACATGCTGATTGAATTTGTAGATTTTCATTCCTCGGTTATAACCACCATAGCAAATTCTTATTTTTATACTATTCTTCTATACAACAGTATCAGCTTTCTGTTATGGTAGGAACATTAACTTTAGTAAATTGACATGTTTCAGTTATAATTCTACTTGTATGCAAATTTCTTGAAGAGAATTTTCAAGGTACTTTGAAGAGAAAATTTGTGGTTATATTCCGCAGAGGGGAAAAAACGCATGGTTCATTAAGGGACAAATGTATCAGAGTTCAATATTTTTCTTTAGAACTGAAAGACTAATTCTGTGACAACTGAAGCTGATCTAAAAATCAGGACTACTTGTACTGGGATTGGCACCGAAGGCAAGAGTACTAAAGATTACCCTCAAACAAACAGATTAATTTTCAATCATATAAATTTCCTGAGTTGGTTTACTTCCTGGCCTCAAACACCTCTGCTGTGAAGATGGAGAGGTGAAGAGAAAAACAGATTGTAGCTGCACTAATACTTTATAATCTTATTACCAGAGAAATACATTCTAAAGGTTTGCCCCATGGTGGAAGTCTGGGCTCTGGTGCTGTTCTGAGTGTCCATTAGACCATCTGATGTATGTTAGTACAATGATTCTGCAGTAATAAGATAACATATAATAATATTAGATGTATTATATTTACATGAAAATAAGAAATCATGGTGTCAAAACAGTTCTTTTTATGAACATGAACAATTATTTTTCCATGGTTCATTGCTCAATGGCATATGGTAGTAGCACATTGCAAATGGACTTACGTGGGGGAAAGAGGCTGCAGTTTTACTCAGTTAAGTAAATATAACAAGAAGTGCAAAAATACACATTTTTCAGATATTAGAAGAAAACAAACAAACAAACAAAAAAGCCTGAGACCTATCTCATTATTAGGCCTTGCACAGAAGCTCCCTGCACCCAGCTATGCTCATTATAAAGGTCACTATTTAAGGCCTAGAGAAACATGCAGGTCTATTCTTCCTGTGTTCGGTTTATATATCATTACTTGCTATCTAAGATTCTTCTTTTTCTGAGGAACTTAGCATTAAAAACTTTTCAGTATTTCAGTTGCAGACAGTTCGTATTCTTCTTTAGCCTTACCCAGATGAAGTTATGGATTATGGAACTTGACTCAAACTAACCCAGATGCAACCACATCTCAAAATTTTATTTCCATTTAGAACACAGGTATCCTTATACTCAGTCCGGTCATGGCCACAATATTTTTCTAACCTGGTGAAAAGAGTTCACTACTCATATTCAAGCTTCAGAACTACTCAACCTTATGAAATTCAGACCAAAATCCAACTACTACTCCTATCTATTTCTGTACTTTACTTTTGGCAATCAACTGTTTACAGTGAAATCTAAAAGCAGAAATAACAGTATGTTTTCTCCTTCAGAGACAATGTTTTTCAATGAGAACCATATGTGCAAACTGCTTTTTATTTTTTATTTTTTAAAAATTAGCTTAAAAAGAGATGTTTTAACATTTTTGTTCACTACTCTACTATGTTTATATATGCTCCATAAAGGTTTTATCTACCTGCTTAATAAAAACAAGCATCCTTATCTAAAGGACAGCAAAGTAAATACTGAATTCTAAAATGTGAGTGGTTTTTGTGTTTAACTCAGCAGACTATAGGCTACCCTTATAAAACCCATATAAACACAAAAGCACTATTTCTCACCTAACAAAAGATGATCTGACATTGAGTTCATCTGCTTGAAACATAATTAAAAGGTTCAGGAGTTTTTTCAATAACAGTATGGATTTTAGGCAAACTTCTCTCTTCTTGTCATGCATCTTTTAACATTAGTTCTCACAGTCTGCATCAGAACCACTGCAGTAACTTTCCAGCCAATCACCCACTCATGCTAGCTCCAGAACTGGAGATGGGTAACTCATCTTCAAGGAACTATTTGCCCATTTCCATGTCTTAAGGCTATATTATAAATAATATATACTGCCCTATATAAATATCTATCTATCTATTATATATATTTATATATATATATAACATGTAGTTATATAAATAAAAATATATATAATTATTATAATGCAGGACATCTGAAAAGTTCAAAGGTTCATCTTTAAATGAATTTCATCTTTTCATAGGGTAAAAACATGAAATCCTTCACTAGTACGCTTAACCTCTGAGAGAATGGTATTCAAGGCACTTCATAGTTATAAGTAATGGTTACTTTGTGTCTTCTTCCTTTTTATACTGATTCTCCCTGTACTTCTAAGCACTACCATCCTTTTTTTCAGGACTAAATTATATCTTTCCTTTCATAATGTTGAATCAAGACCCAACTGTTACACTTCAAAAGCTTGTCATACAGACTATACCAGATAATAATGTTTATTTATGTACTAATTAGTTCTATACTAAATTAAAGCATATATGCAACAAGCTTAATACTCTTTACATCAACTCAGAACTTCTTCCTGAGAGCCTAATTGTAAGCTTTTATTTAGCTTTCTAGAAAAAAGAGTTCTTGAGATGGAAGACAAGCACACACTTCAGCTGAAGTCAATAAAAGACGAAAAAGATCAGCTTCAAGTCCTAGTAGCCAGACAAAATTCCATTATAGAAGAACTAGAAAAGCAGTTAGTTACAGCTACAGTAAACAACTCCGTTCTGCAAAAACAGCAACATGATTTGATGGAGACTGTTCATAACTTGCTTACTATGATATCTACACCAAACTGTAAGTAAAAGCAATGAATCTATCATGTTTGCCTGTAAAGTTATCTGGGCTGGAAATCCACGAGCACATAGAACCTCTTAAAAAAGGATTTAAAATTAAATACCAAGAAAATTTTAAAATAGTTATTACAACATAAAAGACAGAATAGATGGACTATACTGCATTACTCCAGTTCGCTCACAAAAAAAGGAAAAGGGTGTTCAGAAGCACTCACTTTTAATAATGTCCTAAATAATATGATGTTGTAGGTTTTTCTAAACAAAGTGAAATCTCAAGTTTTTTGTGTTAATAACTGGCACTATCCCCTTAAATAAATACCATTAGCAAGGCTGTACATGTTCCTGCTGATGTTATCTGCTATGCTAGTGCACAAATAAGTAAACAAGTCAAAGTCATGTTGGCTACAACACCGTTAAAGCCAGAGTGGAAAAAATAATGAATGTTTGCCAAAAAGACAAAATTAGCAGGGAAAGCTTCTAAGACAGTTTACAAACAATAGAGTGTGGAAAAGCAATTAAAACACTGAATGTGTTATTTTTGTATTTAAGGCAAAGCATGAAAACAGGTAAATAATGAATAAGCGAGCTAACGAGAACATAATACTAAGCAACTGTAATACATGCATATATTTGTATAGCACCTAAAACTTTGTACAAACTTGCTGTGTTTCTTAGATTAAAAGGGAAAATACACAGAACCAACCCCAGAAGGGTCAAGTATGAAATATCAGTCAGCAGGCTAAATGCCAGGAAATTCCAACCTCCATAGTTAATAAAGAACTGAGGCAAAAAGATGAGCCTTAGATTGTTCTGTAAAACAAGAAGGCTTAGGCATATTAAAATGTATTCTTTACAGAAATGAATTCCAGAAGGGATGTTTCCTTAGTGGGTTGGCCTGAACTGCCAGGCTTCAGCTTGGTACATACATAGTTGTTCCTGCTCAGCATGGGGCAAAAACCTAGCTAAAACTTTGTAAGAGTAGTTACTCCAGTCAGCAATGGAAGCAGGAATTGCTAAACTGAATGAGATATATCTTAAGTTTCCTTATTCAGCATATTAATAGGTGTCATCACTTTTCAACCAATTCCAATGCAAGCAATCATGCTTGAATTGGAATAATGTCTCTAAGTAATATAAAGTAATGCATAACTTAATACCTTAATCTGTCATTTCTTTCAGGACCAGGTGTATTTTTGGAACTGCAAAGCTATAAACTGATTACATCATTAATTGCTTCTTAGTAACTTTTATTCATCTCCTTTTAATGCCTTCAATTTCTATTGCATTCTTAGCAGCTAAGAACAACTTCATAGCTAAAGAGGAGCAAATCAGCTTCAAAGACTGTGCTGAAGCTTTCAAATCTGGACTCACAACAAGTGGAATCTACACCTTAACAGTGCCTAACACTTCACAGGAAAAGAAGGTAGGATGGCTATAAAGGGCTCCTGAGGGACAGTATGTGTTAAAAAGTTATTTGATCTAGTAAATATGCTATTTTAAAGACTAGTTAATAGTGAACTTTACTACTTAGCATTTTTTTTAATGGGCAGTTCATGATAGATCTGAGTATCTCAATGGAAGATGAAAGTGCTTCAGGTGAAATCTTGGCTCAGCTAAAACGAATGAGCATCGTTGTTGCTCACTTCAGCATGCCAGAATTTCATTCTTTTCCACATAGTTTCCACATAGCACAATTAAATCAGTATAGCATTGTAATTTCTTTATCAAATCTCTAACTCCAATACAATTGCCCTACGTGATCAGTGGCACAGATCACACTGACTGCCTAAAGTGCAGGAAAGCCCCCAAATAAAATAGACATTTTCTTTGAAGATATTCCTGTCCCCTGACCAAGACACACAAATGTATACCAGCTGCGAGTATTTTATAGCCATGACACCCACTGACTGTACTGTAACAGCTAGTTTATGGTTGGATGTTAAAAGAATGTAGTTTTCTGTCAGGTATCACATTGAACTAGCTCTTCCTTTGCACTTCTCAAGCTCAAGACCACAATACCTTTCACAAAGAAGAAAAGCCAAAGCTAGCATTTTAGGCAGCCAGGAGGGCCAGCAATATCCTCTACATTCTTAGTTCCTTCACATGCCCAACTCCCTTCAGGTGGCGAAAGGAGGTAAAATCAGACTTCAGAAAAAGGGAGATGGAAGAGCACTCAGGGATGTGTACTCACGTAAGCATTCTACCAGTAGCGGACCCATGTATGGGATTCAGTTGTTTGTTATGCTGTTTCAAGGTCATTTGTGTAACAATTAGATTAGCAATTAGATCAGAACAATTGACACGGGGTAACAGAGAGGTCTATCCTGGAAAATAGTGTCATGATTTAAATAAAAGGTGAGACTTTGCAGTGGTTTCACTATAGACCAATTTAAATTCCTCCCTGGATACCTTTTTTTTCTTTTTTTTTTTTTTTTTTTAAAGCATTTTTCAATGCTTAATTGAAATGAACTTCAATGTCAATTTAAGTTAAATCTATGCACCATCCCTCTGTAGAAGAGACCTGAGCTAAAAAGGGCACTCACTGGATGAAACACTGCTTGCCTGACAGAGATGCTCCATCTAATAGAGTAAAATAAAATGATAAAGCTTTGGATAGTATAATTCATTAGAAAATAAAAATAAAATCTGGAAGGCAGAAAAGTCACAGATGGATTATAAGAATAAAGAACCAAAACAACAATGAGCATTTTGAGGTCTGGGGCTTGAATGATGAATGTTTGTTTCCAACTTGTCAGATAGAGTAGGCTGAGGAGGGTAAGAAACATTTGAATATAAACAAAAATGCTTAATATATTAGACAAACACAAATGATTTTGTAATGTTTTTATTTTATATTTCATATTGTAGACATGACCTTACAAAAAAGGAGGTATTTTATGGAATTCCTAAGGCTCTAAGAATTGCTTGGGGGAAAAACAAACAAACAAGCAAAAAAACCCCCAGAAAATGTACAAAAGAAAAGTGAAGGCACATTTGGAAAAGCAATTGGTAAAAGTGACAAAGAAAGCTTTTCTTTTTTTCCAAGGTTTGATAGCAAAAGTTTAGAAATTAAGTTCACCAGTGACTAGTCTTTGAAGTGGCAGAATTAAACAAACAAACAAACAAACAAAATAAAACAACTGTAGTAGTAAATAATTGGTTAAGAAAGACTTTCAGCTAGCCCAGGCCGGACTTTGTGATCTTCACCCTTACAAAACTCTCAGCTAAAGGAAATAAGCAATTTGTTTGAGTAAGATCCATAAAATCCAATATATTAGAACTGCAATTTTTGCAGATAACATCTAGAGAAATTATGGTATCTGCAAGTCTGCTTCTCTTGAAAACAGGCTGTTTTTCCTTTGGAATAACCTAGTCTATATTCAATATATCTGTTTCACAAGAAAATTAGTTACATAAGATGAAATAAAGTGCAGTATTACACATGAAGCAGAAGAGTATTTAAATACGGTATTTAAATAGATATCTACAATCAGGATACCAAATGCAACCTACTGCACCTCTAAAGGAATAGATTGCATCAGTCTTTCTTAGACATCTCAGGACAAGTCACATTCCTTGACTCTCTTAATACTACTTGCCTCAAGATTTTACCTTTGGTTTTAATTTTATTCTCAAATACACTGAGCATCAGTATTCTCTAAAAGACACAAGTGTATGCTATATTATAGAATGGTAATTTCTAAGTGTCAGAAACTTTAACACTGTGTCTGCAAAGCCAAAAATTTTTAGGCAATTTATATGACCTGAGAAGCTAGAGCAACTCACATTTCCACAAAACTAAAACCTAAAATACTCTATCCCTGAAACAAAAGTACAATTGGAAATTTCCTAGACTGTAAAATATTAAGCACTTTACCTTTGAACATGCAGGCTTAAAACACTTAGCCAAAAAAAAAACCAACAAAAAAAAAAAAACCACAACATTTTGACAGCAGGATGTTTCACTAGGTTAAAAAAAAATAGTTAAAACTTAATAATTTAATTAATAATTTAATAATATTAAAGAATTTTAGTCTGCCCACTTCAGATAGAATAAAAAAGACAATTAAAAAGACAGTGAAAACTTTCCTTACTATTTGAAGTGAAAATTAAGGGACTAAAAATACAGGTACAGATCTTTATACAAATACAAATGCATAAGAGGAGTTGTCAAGGGAAGTGAAGGTTTAGGGATAATCAACACGTTACACCATTTTCAACTGTTTATGGCCACTCAGACCAGGAAACAGAATGACCTTTTTTTATTTGCCAAAAGTGCTGCACTGCTGTTTATGTTTTCATCTTTTCCTCTTGTAACACCTTCTGACCTCTCAACAAGCCTATAAACAACTTCTGTGTAATCTGTGTAACTGATCCCACTCTACTTATTTGTCTCCGATCATAATACAAAACTAAAGAATTGCATATGAGCTGAAAGGAGAACAATTATTTCATTCCATTAATATTTTCATGCTTTTAAGCTTTCCTGTTCTGCACCAGGATAAAAGCTAGCTCCTTTTAAAAACACAGAAGAAAAACAGCAAAAGACTGCTGACACGAGGAAAAATGGCAGAAGGCAAACCCATGAAAAGTCAACAGCTTCATGTTTACAGCAGTTACCTGAACCAATTAGCCTCCTTGTGTTAATTAGACAGAACAGCTGAGCCTGGATGACCCCAATATGTTAGGCTTAACCATTACTACAACTATTACCAACATGGTATCCCAAATCTTAAAACAGCGGCTGAGCTGTTCCCCATTCCCACCGCCACTGGGCAGAGCTTTCATCCCAGAACTGACACACATTCCAAGCCAAGGCCTTTTTTTAACCAAAACTTTCTTGCAGAAAGTGATATGGGCAAGTTTGAAGCTACCAACACTTTTTTTTTTTTTTTTTTGCATAAAACAAAACAATTTGCATAAAACAAGAAGTTTTACATAGTTGTGCTAAACAGGGATCATATAGACACCTAGCCAGTCATTTCAAAAGGAGTCCATTCCACGGACATTAGATCTAAAACACACATACACAAAGTGTTTCCAACCCCATGCATTAAAAAAGCCATATGCGTAGCTTCTCCAACACAAAATATATGAGGGGGCTTTTTTGAGTTTTGGAAGTCTCATCATCTCACCTTTTGGTGGGTAATAGGCATTAGGTTAAATTATGCTATAAACCATGCATTTAGTTATTTTTTCCAGAAGAATGAAACTAAGGCTGCACTTCTTATCTAGTCATATCTCTAGGAGCTAGAGACAGCAGAACACAAAATCACTGAGCATCATGACTCAAAAGCTATTTGAGAGCATCATGACTCAGAAGTGTTCAGACAACAGCCAGAAGTAATGCAAAGGGAAACAGCACGGATGCGGCAACCACAGCTGCTTTGGTATGATAATCGTGGTGGTTATTCATCCTGATAACCCAGCCAGAGTCTTATCATTTGGACAGTAGGTCTGAAAACACTTATATCTTTGGAAAGGGGACTACTTCTGGTTATAACGTATCTTACAGTATTTTCAAAAACACAGCACTGATCCTCAGCTGAAGGTGAAAACAGCTGACCTTAGCTCTCACAGTGCTACAGGCTGCTAGAACTGTAAGTACTGAAGCAGTTTACAAGATAAATCAAATATACCCCCTGCCAATTTGTTGTAATTTGAGATGCTAATCTCTTTATTCTTTTTGGCATCTGTTTGAAGACTCCCGCTGCCTGTCTAATCTTGGTATCTATTTTTACTAGGTCTATGAATATACTGAATATATTGAATATATTGTTTATCCTGAATATAAACCTAGGCTAGGCTGAAATGTCAGAAGAGTTGTGTTTTAGTAATGAGAGTTAAAGAAAAGCCTCCTATGCATATCATTTTACTGCAGAATGAATTTTTTTTTTTTTTTTAAAGAAGTTATAGTCCAAATAAATACTTCCTCTCCCTGCATCTTTCATATACATCATTAAGAATGTTTTCCCTCTGCAGGCTGACACAGCAATTTATTGTGTTTATTTTAAACTAAGCAAATCTTTTTCTGAATCTTCATTGTAAATTTGAAGTTCCTAGTTTCACGGTAAACATTTTGCATGTTTAGTCAGAGGATTGAGTTCTAGCAAAATGATCCAGAGAGCAAAGGAACGATTTCATGAGCAAAGCTGAATAGGTGAGGGCTTGTGGGATAGGGTTCCAGACTGGCAGTCAAGCCTGAAAGCAAGAAGTTTCACAGTATGATGCTTGCTTAAAGATGGTAAAAATAATATTAACTTTTTAGCTAGTTCAAGGGGGCAAGTGTACAGGGCAAGTGTACAACCGCAAAGTACAACAGTTAGAAACCATACACTGAAATCTCAAACAACAATAATCTTCTCATCTTTTACAACAGCTATTCTGATCCTAAAAGGAGATGATGTAAACCAATACGTGCCCTTTTGCTCAGCCACACTTTCGACCCAATAAAGAAAAGGATTTTCATTTCGAACACCATATAACTGGCATCTTTTAGAAGCAGTTACAGATGACTAACATGAAATTTTTCTGGTGTGGAAAAAATATACTATGAAGTTTACATAAAGTTTATAAAATCATTATTGGAAAATCTACATGAGATTTTTATGGACGTCTCTTCTTGAATTTCTTATTAGATATTTCAGTTCCTACTAAATTGCTTTCCCCTTTACGAAAAAATTTGCACTACTGCAGCATTTATCCCAAAGAGACTACAGCGTCTATAAAAGTCAGTTGTCTTACAATTCACATATAAAATATTTGTGTTATAGCCAGTATCCATTTTGTGTAAGACATTCAGGATGAGAATATTTTAATCACATTAGAACTAAATATTGTGCTATTTTAAGGCATTTATATCATTAAAGTAATAATTCCAGTTGAAATTTAGATGATAGGCCCCAAGGAAATTGTATGTAACATTCAAAAACATCAAAACGTCTACAATAGCAACATCAGACTGGACCAGTGTCCCATGTAAACTAATACCTGGCCTCTCTTTAAGCAGTTAATAACTACATGTTTCACAGAAGGCTGAAACAGTTGTGTTCTGAATCTGGCTTATGGCTTTCAGTGGGATGAATCTTCAGAATCAACAACTTTCTCTACAACCGATGATATTTGACTGCTTTTTTGATCAGCATTTTAACTTACAGAGACACTTAATAAAAGTATCTGCATTGGCTTTATTATCCCTAGTATCCCTCTTCATAGCCTCCTGTGGCAATCAGTTTTCACATATGCATTATATATCATGAGTTAGCTTTATAAAACAGATTGATCTCCTTGTACAATACCTTATCTTTAGAATTTCACGCTTTCCTTTTCAAGGCAATTTTTATTTTTACTAAGTTCAATTTATATACCATTACCAAATCATTACCAGTCATTAAATACTGACATAAGTTAAAAACAGAACAAAACAAAACAGAAAAAAAACAGGCTTTGAGGTATAAGGAACTGCATGCAGCAGTACAAATGAAAGTTGCTGCTTTCAATTAAATTCCATTCACGTGCCATACTTTAACCACTAACCCCTGATTCAGCTCACTTTCTTCCTTCTTTTATCTTTCCTAAAATCTTCAGTTGAATGTCTCAATTCTCTGATATTGAACAAAGAGTCTAGATACAACCTTAAAACACAGCACCTGCTTTGGATTTCAGCCTACAGAAAACACTAATATGTTTAATGTTAGTAGCCATAAGGGCTTGCTTTCCTGTCAGAAACAGTTCCAACCAGTTCAAAGAACTAAAAACTACTAACACTGATAAGACCATCTCATGTAGAAGAGGATGAGAAAGACATATAGCTTCAGTGTCAGTCATGATTAGGAGCATTTACAGGTACAGTGTGACAAGCAGCAATAATGAGTTAGGCAAGAAGGAATACCACAAAGAGATTTTTTTTTTTTTTTATAAAGGAGAAATCCCAAAATTAATGATGAAATGCTCAAGTCTATGTTTTTGTATTTTATTTTTAAATTTTATTTTAATTAATCTTTAGAGATGAAATATCCTATACAAGAAGCCAAATCTTGGCTCCACTACCATAGATGGGAAGATGAAACTTTGCTTATTTGATGAATTAGCTAGCATACAGATTACAAGTTAATGTAGCTTAATACTGAAACTATAATTTCAAAACTTTTCAACCACGAAATAATTCTGAAGAAGCCTCCGAACTTCAGTATCTTGGCAGAAAGTGGTAAAAACCACACACACACACAACTTCCAACTGAGAGCACCTAGAACATTAAAGCGTGAACTCTCCAAACAGGAATACTTGTACAAGAACTTTAAGGTTTTCCTGAGTGTCAGTACTAACATGCAATTTATGCTGATACTGATTTCAATTTGACTTTCAGTTACACTGTTTTACACCAGTTTAGCTCAACTGACTTCACACATCTCCTTTTAAGTTCTGCTAGTTTCAGAAAAGCAGAATTAGATGCAATAATTTTAAATATTTTCTGAAAAAAAAAATCCTAAACATTCACAGGATCTTCTTGTTAATTTATCCCCTATTTCTCTCAAACATCACTCAAAAATTGCCTCCAAATTTTCAAGATTTTTTTCTGTCAGCATCTTCCCAGTTCCCAGTAGGACCTTTTATCTTTTATACCTCAGTGAACATATACCAGAATTCTATTTAACTCAGTCATTTCCTATTTTATTCTAGAAAGAGATCAACTGAACAAGTCACCTACAAATTTGAACTATGCTGTGCTGGGGATGCATTTATTGGGTATTCTAAAACAGAGTTCAGTGAACTGCCTACTACATGTAGATCCTTTCAAATGTATAGCAATAACTTGGTAAATTCAGATGTGATCTATGAATATGTGGAAACATCATATAGTATAGTAGTTACTTTTCTAGTTCTTTGCAGTCTGTATAACAACATGGCTTCAAGATTTAACTTTCAGCTAACAATTCTTCTACACCTAGATTCATTTCTGGGGGATAGATCATCTGCAAAGGTATTGAACAATGACAGTGGAAATAAAAGCATGTTTCAGATTGCTCACTGTTTGAATTTAACAGTGTGTATACTCTGGCAAAACATGGGAAATTTGAATGTCTGTCTCAAAAAAAGCATCTTTCAGGAGAAATGTTTCATCAGGAAACTCAAAAATATCAATGCAAGATGGAAGTACAGGATCAGAAGCTACATTCATTTTTTCTTCAAAAGGTCTAGATCTTAAGTTGATGACCCCTTTAACACTAGCTATCAGCTATTTTTAAGGTGTTTGTATTCTGTTAAGCGTGATGCATAGGGAGTTATTTGCGGACATCACAAATGATTTGTATGAAAATTATGAAAAACAACATTTCTAGGTTAATACGCATTGTACACTTTAAAACTTGCCACTGTAGAGAATTACGCAAAGTATATGCTCTGTATTTTTGTTTTCATATGACTGCATGAACTCAGACTGTTATTTACTTACTCTGGTAGGCCTACTGTGACATGGAAACTAATGGAGGAGGTTGGACAATTCTTCAGAGACGTGCAGATGGCAGCGTGGATTTTCACCGGACATGGAAAGAGTACAAGATGGTAAACAATGTCTTCTGAGGCCTCAATATTAGTTATTATAATCTGAAATATGATATGATAAAGTAATACTAAGAGCATCCTCAGAACGCAAGCAGATTTTATAAGCTGTCTTTATTCTTAGATGTTCATTTTGAAAATGTCAGAGCAGTATAAATTGTTTGCCGAAGCAAACTTGCAAGTGTGATGTTTGTTTTTAAAGAGAAACTTCACTTTTCATTACTCAACTATTCCATGATATGTCCACATTTTTGAGTTATTTATATTTATGTTTCTACTGGCAACTTGCTCCAAATACTCTATTGATTCACTATTTCAGACTCCTGAGGTTGTCATTGGTGAAATCAACTTTTTGAAATATTAAAAATCTATAACCTTCACAGACACAGTAAAATTATGAGTTAACAGCCTGAAAACTATTGAAGTTAAAAACTGATCAAACGATCAATCAAACTCAAATAAAAAAAACACACAAAACAATTACTTAAATATACAACTTGAATTACAGGGATTTGGTGATCCTGCTGGGGAGTACTGGCTAGGAAATGAGTTTGTTTCTCAACTGACTAATCAGAAGCGTTACGTTCTTAAAATACTCCTGAAAGACTGGGAAGGAAACGAAGCATATTCTTTGTATGACCAATTCTATCTAGCAAATGAAGAACAAAAATACAGGTAAGCAGAAAAATCTGATCTGCATAAAAAAAATGATCTGATGACAATTATTCTAAACTGTGTAGATGCATTACCTTATTTCATACAAATTACATATTTTTTTTTCAATTCACTCAGAAAATAGCACTTGTTCTGTTTTTCACCCGTTCCCTAAAACATTTTTAATAATTGACCTTCTTTTTCAAAGGAGACAATGTACATTTTACTAGTGCACACTGGGTGAATGTAACAAACCGGATACATGAGGATGAAGAGATGGTATGGTATAGTATAGGATACACATACCAATAGAGCAGATGGCAATGCACCATTTTCAGGGCAATAAGAATATGTCTGCAGTTGCAGAAGAAGGAGGGGCATAAAAAAGTGATCCTACATCCATCTTCTGCTCTAAGCATATAGATCCATCCAAGTATTCTCTTTACACAGAGTAATAACAGCCATCTACCATATTCAATGCATTCGGTAACCCTCAAAGTTTGGTAGTAGCAAGGTATGGGGGGAAAACTGGTTTTTGATGATATTTTTTTTCACATCACAGGCAAGTTTCTCAAAGAGAACTTTTAGACAAATTTAACTTCTAGATTTGCTTTTCTTCTTGCCTGGACAGAATTTTGTATCTTGCAGCTAAGTAACTGTTATTGACATTTTACAGAAAGAAATCCTAAATTCTGTTTGAGTTATCTTGTCTTTAAATAGTATGGTTTAGACTATCAATTAGATGTTTCTTTACCAAAATAAAATTGTAACAATTCCTAAGTTTTTAACCAAATTTCTAAGCCAATTTTACTCTGTAAAATTAACACCCACCATTGTTTTTTGCATTAAAAACAAAACAAAACAAAAAAGGGGAACCATTTGCTGGATTAACATTGCAAATGGTTTTAAGACTGCAAGAGACTATCAAATCATGATTCCAGGGAATAAATAGATTTCTGGAAGGTGGATGACTAAGACGGACAATGCTGCAAAGAGATTTTCCACTTCAGTCATTAACTAGTAGAAGCTCATTGAGTACAGAGGTAATGCTGCCTTCTCATTCTGTTACCCACTGTCTTGGATTCTCGAAGAATAATGCTCCTACCTACGAAAATGAAGCTAATAGCAAAAGTCCAGTCTCACTCCCTACAAACCGGCCACTTTTAACAAGAAATTTTAAGGGACATATTATTTGTGCTCCCATCACTCTATAAAATATAAAGCTTCAATTATTTTTCTTACATATTTGGTTAAAAAATGAAACAACTTTTAATATTATCATAGCGTTTTAAAATAGTATCAGCCACAACTGAAATATATGGGCAGTTCATAATTTGACAGGCTCTCTGTCAATGCAGTAGATATTGTACGATGGGGTATAGAAGAACTCAAGACTCTGCAGTATAACAGATGTTTACCTACTACATGGTCCAGGAAATGTTCCTTTATATGAATCTTACAGATTCACAGAGCTTTACCTGACTGGATAGAGAAAAATACCTAAATTTAGGTCAATATATCCAAGATCACTAACAACTATTTGATGTACACAAAGTCAATCTGACACCCAAGAGAACTGAAGCTGTTATTTCAACTCAAGTTTTGTATGTAAAGCAATCTAAAACTCTCAGTATCTCCCTCCCCCAAAATGTTAGATCTTAATGCCTTAGTAATATACAGCTGTCTCATCTCCAAAGCAAATATTTTTTCATCTGGGAACAGTTAGAATCAACAGCAGAATTTTTTTTTGAAGTAATGCATTAAAATACTTACTAAGACAACCTTTGCAAAATGGGTCATTACCCTTGTCCATTTACATTATTAAAAAATAATTACTGAAAACTAAGACAGTTGTCTGTAAATAGATACTTTATTTTAAAATACAACCAAACATGAACTGCATCATAGAATGCAGTGGTTTAAAGAATATATTTAACATTATGAAAAAGAAAAAAAGTAAGAGTATTCAATCAAGGGCAACTTTCATTACATTAAAAACATTAAAACATCTGAATGATAGAAAGATAATCATATGGTTCATAAAACTGAAATTTCATAGAATCATAGAAAAATTGAGATTAGAATGGACTCCAGCTGAGTCCAACTTCCTGATCACAAAGCTCTGAGGTCAGACTAGGTTGCTTAGGGCTTTATCGACTTGGGCCTTCATAACATCCAAAGATGGAGACTGCTCAACCTCTTCCAATGCTTGTCTGTCTGCATGGTGAAGTTTTCCTGACATCTAGTCAGAATCTCATTTCAGTTTACATGCACTGACTCTCATCTTCTGTTACAGTAAGCCATACTTTTTAAAAATCATTCAGTTGAATGAAACTCTGCTTTACAGTAGACTTCAAATGATATTTGCCAATCAAGCCTAAGCTCACACTCTGTGCTCAGAACCTTTAGTACTATGTTAGAAACTGGCTTACAGGGATCAGTGTTTGAACACAAATTTTTAAACTTGCCTCAAGAAAAAAAAATTAATTTTTTGAGATTTTTGAGAAAATTTGTAATGAGCTAATCTTTTGAAACCTGAATAAATGCAAATTCATTCATTCTTAATATTTTCACATAGGGAATACAAAATGCGTTAAAATAACTTATCTATTAAAGTACCAAAGACAACTTCTGTCATAAGCAGAGAATTACATGCAAGATCAAGACCTATCTGGAGAGAAGCTAGTTCTCATAGAGACAGAGTCAGTTCTACTCCTTAAACAAAGAGAATAGCTCTGAGAAGGGTAAGCTATTTAATATGGAAATGCAATCAGCAAAGAGTTACTGTGGGAGCAGAAGGTTCAAGTCCACCCAGTTCAACACATGCACTTCGAATTGCATAATATGGTCATAGCTGTACAATTACCTCGCCAGTTCAGTGCCCCGGTATCTCTACCCATTGTGACCGCATCGGCACCTGCGTAAGGAGATCCAAACACTAGCAGCCTCACTGAAAGCTTAACTTACTAGGGAAGTGAAACAAACTTAACCGGAAGAGTAATTTGGAAAGTGGAAAAGGAAATGTTTGCAAGATCCTAGAATATCAGTTACTAGTTGGTAATTGAGAGTCCAGGTAATGCTGTTATCTCTCATAGACGCAAAGTTGTAATGCTACATTGCCATATTGTGCTAATAGCAAAATAGGAACCAAAAAAAGTTTTGGTTAAGCTTTTGAACACAATTAAAAAAAATTGCACACAACGTACTTACAGTATTAAGAAATGTTAATTAAGAAATAATATATGAAAAAGTTATTATCTACCTGCTCTCATTTTCTTCTAACATGATATGAACAAAACAGTTATCTCTACAAATGTGGAGGCTGTTCATTAAGATATTGTGCTGACCATTTCTGCTCAGATGCAAAAATGCTGTGAAACAGTTCACAACAGTACATTAGCCAGAAGAGAACTGAACTATTTGAACAGGATACTTACTGCAAACTATTTCATCATTATTTTGCAGATCAACTACCATTAACTTCCATGTAATATTTGTTTTTCCATTCCTCACTTCTACAGGATCCACCTTAAAGGACTTACTGGGACAGCAGGCAAAATAAGTAGTATAAGCCAACCAGGAAATGATTTTAGCACAAAGGATGCAGACAATGACAAATGTATTTGCAAATGTTCACAAATGCTAACAGGAGGTAGGAATTTTTTTTTTTTTTTTTTGTTTCTCAGTCTTCCTATTTTTATTGGCACAGAAATTGTCTATGAGATAAATAGTGATAATTTCGACTTAGTAAATTTTGATTATTGAAGAAATCCAAAACTGACAGATAGAAATGCTAGTGCGGTGACTCCAAATGAAATATTTTATCATTTGACAAAAGTTAAAGTAAAACAAGTTGAAACTGGGAAAAAAAAACAAAAACCAAAAAAACAAAAACATCAGTCCCTCAAGCTGGGGTACAAGAAAGTCTGCAATTGTGGAACTAAAAAGAGTGACAGCAGATGCTTCTTTCAAGGAATGAGACAACAGTCCCAGAGATCAAAACACCTAAAGCCCTTCAAAACTTGTTTCAGAGATTCAGTTGGTCAGTGAAATGGATCCCGATTTTTTAGGCACCCATTCCCCAACCATCCGAAAGAGAAGACCCCCCCCACCAAACCTGCCGTATACTGTACATGCTGCAGAAGGGTACAAGTATTTAATTCCGTATTTCAATATGATCATGAAATGTCAATACATGCATTTAAGATAAACCACATAAGAGGCATTTACACTTTTTAATGATTGTTCACTAGTTATTGGAGTTTTAGGTGATGTTTCTACCTTGAACCACAAAAGTCATTCTATAATTTGTCAATCTAGAATTCCACATTCTGAAATCTAAACAACTGCTTTTGTAAATTTGACTTCTCTTCCTGTAATCTCTTAAGAAATGGTTTGTTTCCCTACAGCACAAAAAGAGTTTCAGTTTATCCAAAAGGATAATTGGATTGCTTCCCTGTGAAACAGAACACACGCATTATTGCCATCATAACAGAAGCATAAAAATATTATATTATTAATAAAAATAGTTTTTCCTTATGACCCACTAACAGGTCAGGACCACAAGGATACAAAATAAGTTTGGGCTGCTTTTTCCTTCTTCTTACCAAATTTCAACACAGCAGTTTTGAACTGATCTGCACACAGAACTGAAACAGATAACTAAATTAATCCTCTAAAACAATTGAGAAAGGAGTTTAAATCTGTGAAGGACAGGAATTTACCAAAGAGCAGATGAAAAGCAAAGATGACTCAATATCATTACAGTTCAAGTAAAGTTCTGCCCTCAGATTGTCAACAGTGGTTTGATATTGGTAATTAATTGACCTAGCTTGAACATCTTCCCTTTTCATATTTAAACTCCTAACGATCACGCAAGCTTTAAGAATATGTAGTTAATACATAAATACATTTCCTTACTGGGCTGGAGGCAAATATTTTATATTCACACTTCCAAGTCATGAGAATGAAAAACTGGTTTTAGATTTGTTTCTCATTTTGGGGCAACAAAGTGTTAAAATCTTCATATATACTATTTTGAAAATTATCTGTGCTGGTATTT
The DNA here is from genome assembly GCA_013399115.1 of Anseranas semipalmata. NCBI lineage: Eukaryota > Metazoa > Chordata > Aves > Anseriformes > Anseranatidae > Anseranas > Anseranas semipalmata. The sequence continues at coordinate 517,752 of VXAA01000485.1, forward strand.
TCATCTGCTGATACTTTCCTTTGTTTTCTGATCTTGCAGGTTGGTGGTTTGATGCATGTGGTCCTTCTAACCTCAATGGAATGTATTACCCATTGCGACAGAACAACAACAAGTTCAACGGTATTAAGTGGTACTACTGGAAAGGCTCAGGATACTCTCTCAAAGCCACAACTATGATGATTCGACCAGCAGATTTCTAAATGCTTTTGCATTCTTATGTGAATTATGTATTGTATAGTCTTCAAAGACTTCATTTGCCAAGCATATAAACACATCTGCAACTTGTCTCATTTTCAAGCCCAGAAAACATGCGATAGTGTTCTGAAGGGATCAGTTCATTCCAATCCTTGATTTGCAATAGCCTTGATCCGCTAAAGCTCGTATTATTCAACTAGACACAAAGTCTAAAGCATCAACCTGATATAACAATGATTTGGCCAAATGACTGAATAAAAAGAATATCCAAGAAACTGTCAGACAACTGAAGGACTGTGTTTTACTGATCATTTATGTTATGTATGTGTTAGTAAATAACTGGAACTGTGAAAAATATCTAAAATAGTTTTAGCAATATGCATTTTGCCTCATCACTGAACTTCAAACATTACTCTAATATAAAACACTTAACTAGGTCTAGAACTATTTATCTGTGTGTCTGTTTGCTGTTTATGTACATAAAAAATATACTCTCCTGTAATTAGCTCAGTAGTGTAGTTAATACATTCTTTCCCCCATAGACTCCTAAACAACTTGTTACACTTGTTCAGGGATTTTTTCCAATAGCCTCTATTACTTTATTTAACAGAGGACAAATAGCATTTAAGTACTTTGCATTTATTCTTGGGAAATACTATGTACAAAAAACACCATTTCTTTCAGTTTGCACTTACTACAGCCACTATCTTTAAGTTACAAAAATCCCTGCAAATTATAATATAGTATGTGTTTCTTTACATTGTTATGAAGATTGCACTTTTTTATTTCCTTGTCATTTACCTGTAAAATAACTGACCAGTATTTTATAAACTGAGACAACAGCATTAATACTAGATGTCTGGTTGTCTATGACAATCAGTTATCACACCTGGTGCTGTAGTCCATCTAAACATGTTGTAAAAATAACCTTAAAAAAAACATATGCACGTTATTTGATGCAACTCAATTTATGCCCAGGACTTAAGAAACAAATTACTACATTTGAAAAACAGGAAAAAATCTGAAAGTTACCTAAGGTCATATTGTTGTTGTTTGTTTTTTTTTTCAGTAAGGTTAGCATTTCTCCTTGGAAATTTTTCATGAAGAAGGTAGGCCCTCAATGTATGAAACAACATGAATAAATGACTCTATCGGATTATTTTTGCTTTTTTTTATTACATGCTTTAAAAATGTGTATTGTGCACTGTAGTTCAGACTGAGAAGATATCTCTTCATAAATCACACAAAATAATTTTGTGGAGATTTTTCCCAAATTAACTTCAGGTTTTAATTCTCATGCTTAGTCTTTGCTTTAAAGTTATAACTTTATACATTTTTAATTTCAGCAGATCGCTGCATTAGTTTTAAGACAAGAACATACCTCATACCAAAACAAAGCAAAAAGCCCAGACACAATATTTCTAGAAGCTTACATAATAAAAGTATTGTATCTTAAAAACAGTAAATGATTTTGAGCACCTCTCCTATGAAGAAAGGTTGAGGGAACTGTGCTTATTTAGCTTGGAGAAGAGAAGGCTCTGGGGAGACCTCATTGCGGCCTTCCAGTACTTGAAGGGAGCGTATAAACAGGAGGGGGAACGCGTGTTCACACACGTTGATAGTGATAGGACAAGGGGGAATGGTTTCAAACTAAGACAGGGGAGATTTAGGTTGGATATTAGGAGGAAGTTTTTCACTCAGAGGGTGGTGAGGCACTGGAACAGGTTGCCCAGAGAGGTTGTGGATGCCCCATCCCTGGAGGCATTCAAGGCCAGGCTGGATGTGGCGCTGGGCAGCCTGCTCTAGTAGTTGGCAACCCTGCCCAGAGCAGGGGGGTTGAAACTAGATGATCTTTAAGGTCCTTTTCAACCCAGGCCATTCTATGATTCTATGATTTTGAGAAAGATGGAAGAAAACTCTTCATTTCATACTGGCTGTCTTTAAAACTCCTGTTGGAGTACTCTGCCATTTACACCACCACCTTTCTTCTGCACTGAAAATATATGTCAGCATTACTAAAGAGTATGAGACAAAAAGTACCTCTAAATATTACTTCATGACCTGATTTTAAATAAACCTAATGAATGTAAATTAAGTCATCATCTGAAGAGTTGTGCACAGTAATCTCAATATATTTAAGATTACTGTTTAAGTAATGTATTGTTTCTCCTAGGAAACTTGTAAGGACATACATATGCCAAACTAAAAAATACTTTGCAAAATTACTTTCATGGATTTCTAAGAAATGTCTTTGGTCCAGTAGAAGGCCACCAAGACAGTAAGGGAGCTGAAGCACATGACATACAAAGAGAGGTTGGGAGAGAGGGACTTTTTTAGCCTGGAAGGGGAGACCTTACTGCTGTCTGCAACTACCTGACACAGAGAAGACAGACCCTTCTTAGAGGTGCACTGCAGTGGAACAATAGGCAATGAACACAAGCTGGAATTCGGGAAATTCCACTTAGATAGTTGGATTTTCATTTATTTATTACCATGAGGGTGTACCAGACAAGTCCCTGAGTATCTTGATCTAATTAGATCTGTTTGGAGCAGGGCATTGAACTAAACCTTCACAGCTACTTTCTAATCTAAGATATTTTACGATTCCACGAAATTTAGTAGAAATAGCGTACTTCCTCCTTCACTGCATTTAATTAGACAACTAAAGAAAATACTCCCAATATCTGTGATAGTAAGGATATCCAGTCCAATAATCTAAAAAAAGCTTCTTAAAAACTGTGATTGAATCTTGCACAGTATGAATACTCAACCTGGAAAAGAGAAATAGTGCTAACTTCTGGTTGATATTAAACTTCATTATTTTAATAAGAAAACAATATAGTACAAGAATAATTAAATAGTGCATGGCTTCTTTCAATTCACTGGAAAAAAGTTTTTATAAAGCAAAAGGCTCTTTCTGATGACTATTCTGGGAAGATGATTAAAGATACTGTGATATACATTTAACAGATCAATTGTTTAATGAGACTAATTTTTTTTTTAACATGGAGTAGTTATTCACAACATGAATGTAAAATTTTAGAGTGAATATGTTTTTAAGTGATCTCACTATCTAAATGAGATTGCATGGCTTAAGATGCAAACAGCAAAGTGAACTGAGAGGAGGGCATTTCAGAAGGAATGCAATAGGAAAAAGAAGGCTGCAACCACTCCTTTGGATTTGGTACAAATAATTAAAACACAACAACAATATAACCCTTTGTTTTAATTCCTTCCTGTAATCACAAGATAACCAGCATATAGAAGTAGAATGCCCTTCCATTTTCTCTTATGATTCTTAGGAAGCAGAGAAGAAATAACAAGAAAAGAAAGGAAATGTAAACTCCATTCATACTCAATTGTATCTTTAAATATGAGGAATCTATTACAGTAAGACACAAGAATGACTCAAGAAGGGAATGACTGGAAAGGTGATGGAAATATCACTTTCAACACTGACTTTGTTCCTCTCCTGAAGAAGCACCCTACAAACAAGCAATACAGTTTCTCAGCACAACCCTGCCTCCTTCAATTTTATCTCCTCATCACCTCTCCAATCCTCCTAAGTTCTGCTTTAGGAATAAAAACTGTAAACAGAATCTAAAAAACAACACCAGCAGGAATCACTTCCAAAGAATGCTGTGTAAGTTGCTACTGATAACATACTTTGTTATTAGGCAAGGTGGTCTGAGAAGAAACAGAAAACTCAAAGCAGCTTGATCTGAAGTACTGTGGTTTTCTTTGTACAAATGCAGAAAAAAGAAAAAAAAGGAACATGCCTATTTATTTTTCACATGAAGCATTGCCATTAAAGTATTTACTATATAAAAAATCTGCTTTCTCCTTTTAGGGAAAAAATACTACATTATAATGGATGATTAATTTCTTGGGGTTTATTTCTGAAAACATATTACAGTTTCTCTTCACTTTGAGAACTTAACAGCTTCAAATCATGAAATAAAGTCTTCATCTTGAACACAAATTTACATAAATTATAGATTTAGAAGGAATGTTAAAAATAACTTCTTAACAGTTAATATAACTATGGTAAAAATTAAGTTCAACCTCCATTAAATGTTCTTTCTTCAAAACTTATAAGAAACTTTGAGAAACAAATAGCAGATAATATATTAATCTAGCTGCAGTGTAAGAGAAATTGTGAAACCTTTTTCGTAAAACTTAGAGTGATCAGCTAGTAACCTGCTAGAATATTTTAAATCCAAAATTAAATTACTGTTCAATCAATTACAACACATGGAGTGCAGACACTTAGATCTGCACAGATACACCATGCCTCCACAAACACACATTTGCACTAGTTTGCAACTCACTATTTGAGAATGAGCATTAAAGAAGGAAAAAACTCTTCATTTTACCTACTGAATAGTTTTAGAAGTCCACAGTAATTTTACATTCCCAAAGCCATTTCCAGACTGAAAATATTGACACCATGACCTGACACATCTTCTCGTTAGGCAATAATTTGCCTCTCCAGTATGTATACAAGTGCGGATAGAAATCAAATACGCCACAAGTAAATTAAACTGCACTTACACTTAAGTAGGACGCTAGTTTATTACATTGTTAATTGGTGAATCAATCTTTTGCACTTTCCATATAAGGTCTTGCATGTGCTTCAAAAGTTAGTTGTTGTACACACTTCAAAAAGCAGTAGATGAAGGAGAAAATAACTCCTTATGGTATGTTCTTTAACAGTTTATTTTTTTTTCCTAGATGGCATTCTTGCTCATTAAACCAAGTACAACGCCAATCATTTTTCAGAGAAACAAACGAATGTTCACAAGCTTAAAGGGCAATTAAACTTACAGGAGCTGCAGGGAAGTTGGATGAAAGTTCATATGGTTCCTCTGAGATCCAATGGCCAACTTCCAAAGACCACAGAACCTAAAATAAATTAAACCATAAGCAGAACTCTTGTAATTTCTAAAATAGCAAACTATTTGAATGTGAGATTAGAACTAACTGTGCAGTTACAATAGTTAGATATTTCATTTACCCAAACCAAATGATTCTCTGAAAAATCAAGCAATCTGAACGGTACAAATTTTACAACTAAAACAAACCTTTAAAATACCAGTCATATTTCTATGCATAGCCACACTAATTTTCAAAGTCTTGCAAGGATATTAGAAGAGTCAGCATTTTGCATTATGATACATTACACTGGATTACAAAGATTTGAAACAGGCAGTCAAAAGTGAACAAAATCAATAACTGCCATATTAGATGAGCTCTGTTCTCTTGATTCAGTTCATTATTGAACTTCATGAGGTCCCTGTTGGTCCATCTTTCCAGCTTTTCAAGGTCCCTCTGAACTGGCACACCCATCTGGTATATCAAACACTCCTCCCAATTTTGTATTATCTGCAAGTTTGCTGAGGCTGCCCTCTGTCCCATCATCCAGATCATAAATGAAGATGTTGAACAATACTGGACCCATTATCAATTCCTACAACTGACTGGGATTATGCAACTATTATATATAATATGTATGTCAGCCTGCAAAGAAGAAAAGCTCTGATTCATTCTCTTAGGTATCCTCCTCTGCCAACTGCACATTCTAGATCACAAAAAAGGTTGCTAACAGAGCAGAATACTGATTGTCTGGAAAATACATGATCATTTGTGTTCAACTGAGCTCCAAAATCCTGGAGATGGACATGATCCTTGCAGACTTGTGATTCTGACAATGGACAACTTTCAGACTTCTGTTCTAATCTAGGTCATTGCAAAATGGATAATCAAAAAGAATAATTTAACCACTCAGGGACATTTTTGCCTACACAGGGACTCCTCATTTTTACACATTGAAAATTGAGGCTACATTAAAATATTTCCTCTGCCTGTCACAGAAATAATTTTCTATCAATATGATGAGCAAATGAACATAGTAGTTGAACTATGATCTCATCCTACGTATCTTTTATCTACTACTTCAAATAGTTATATTTTCAACTTCTGAAATACACTTTTTTTTAAAAAACTTTCTAAAAATATTCCATCCAGCATTTTTATTTTTTTTCTGGGTTTATTTTCTATACCATTCTTGAAAACAATTTATCATTGCTGCTGGTAGGCTATAATCTTAAAAACCTCATAAGGAGTATCCAGAGACTATCTGTCGATTGGTAAATGTATCATCCTTATGGGACAGAAGTTACTACCATGGGGCTGCCCCTAAGTCACATAAAAGATGTTTTCCCACTGATTTCTAGACAGTCTAAATTCTGAAGGACACGCTGATGAATGAGTTTATTTTCCTCATTGACTTCATCAGTGTGAGCTGAGCCATAAGGCTTCCCATATATGTAAAAGACTCGTAAGTTCTTTGCCAAGTTGTCCACTATCACACAGTTCAACAACTTTCTCCTTTTACAGGTATTTGAACTTCGCAACGTACTGCCTGTAGTTATCATTTGGCAAGACTTAATTATGAGTCAAAAAAGCATTGTTACCCACCAGTGACAGACAGCACAATTCACACATTCAACCTTAAAAACGTAGCCACCCAATACCCTGCTGCTCCTACAGCACTAGGCAGTATTAAGTTAACAAGTGTGTATATATATATACACACACACATATATATACACTTGTTAACTTAATATATATATTATATATTATATTATATATATTATATATTATATTTTAACTTAATATATATATATACACACACACCCCCCCAAAAAAAATATATATATACACCCCCAAAAATGGGATACATGGATTTTGTTAGTAAATCCCTGTGTTTAGGATCATTTACCTCTTGCAATCACATTTTGCACATTTTTAGATCTCCAGCCATTTCAAATACATTATGTCTGTTTCTTACTGTTAGCACAGCCATGCGCCATTAAACTCTTGTCATTCACCTTAGAACAATCTGAATTTCAGTAGTACGTGAAATTACTCTTTGCTTGATTCACAAATAAATGAAATTTTCCTTTCTTTTTTAATCTTTTGCAAGAAGATGCCATGTAAATCCATATATTATTTGTTTTCATTTAAATTATAAAATTTTACCTCATAAAATTTGATAAGCAGTGCTATGAGATGTTCCCTTGGACAAAAATTGGCATAATACACATTAAGCGTGATATATTTATCCTTTACAATGTTACAGATCACAAAATGAAACAAGATTATAAGCTAAACAGATTGATTATAAGCTAGTAATGTAAATTTTATTTTCGCCCATACAATTAGGCCATCTCATAACTTTTTTGTAAAGAGCACATTTGCTCAACTTCTGGTGCTACTGGAAGCAAATTGCAAACAATTTAGAAAGCAATCTTATCACTATCAGAAACAAATTCAACTGTCTGTAGTCAGAAGTAGCTTATGCTTGACAACTTTCAGGGGAACCAGGAATAAAAACTGCTGCAAAAGCTGGTGTTTTGCGTGATATGGAAAATAGTGTTTTACTTGTATGGGGAGCAGAGGTGTTCAATTTCACAGGCTATTAGTGGACAGTGATTTTTTTGTTGATAATGAAAAGCAGCACATCCTCATACTTATTGTTGAACTTCATTATTACAAAAATAAAAAGGATATTATGTTTGCTTTTATAAAACACACAACCAAATATTTGAAAATGCAACAGCTGTGCAAAGAGAAAATAACTTCTATAGCCATTATAGCATACAAAACCTAAACATTAGTTAAGTACATTAATAAGTCAATGACCTTTAAAACAATTCAAACTATAATGATGCATTGCTGTGTTTAGCCAAGAAAAGTACAGTAACTTACCCCCAAAAAATTCGGTTAAGTCTGCAACTTAAGATTTTAAGTTATAAATTTCAAGGTGGTACTTTTGTATACTTTTTACAATTACTTTTACAATTTACAATGAGATTATTGAAATCTGTTAGCTATACACTTATAGCTATATACATTTATTGCAAATAAACTTGTTAATCCAAGCCATTTCTTTTAATGACAGTACAAATCAACTTTAACTGAACCAAGAAAATTGCAAATTTTAACACAATTCTTAGAGATGTGCTTCATGAAAATAATTTCTTCATAAATAATCTTGAGCAGGAACAGATGTACCGTGCTCTATAATGTGTACATCATGTCCATATAGTACCAAAATGATGTTTGTACCAAGAGTAACTGGCAAACAACACAAATAGATTAAAACATAAACCCAAAAGATTAGTTATGATTAAGTAATCCCATTTCATTTTCCAGGCCAATTTCACAGTAATAACCTCTATCAATCCTTGTAGTATTTACAGAATTTTGTTTAGAAATGAATTTTGTTTATCTTAACAGAAGATGGATTAATGCTTGTCTATCATGGCTCTGGAATTGAGTACAAAGGCATCATATCTACTTTCCTAGATAAAAAGTAAATTAGATACAGAGTTCATGAACAGGTCTTGCAGTAAATAATTAGGTCACCACTCACTACAACCTTCAGTTTTCAGGAACACAAAAGCAAGAGCTCTCCATTTTAAGTTGCTGAAAGTTTGCTTCTGACTTCTGCAGAGACCAGTTTTCAACCAGTGTATTTTCATTGCAACATTAAAAAAAATGTTCCACATTCACGTAGGACAAAACCAAGTAATGATTTATAATATTATTCTTGAGTAAACTACTTTTTCTTGTTACGTCAGTAATGTCTTCTTATTCAACTGCTCCTTCAATCGTGGAAAGGAATTAAGAAAAGCTGTAATACTTCAAAATATAAAAGTGTTTATATTGAGAAGAATTATCTAGAAGTTTTCTAATTCACGGTTACAAAAGAAAATTTAACTTAAAATGTAATGATAAAGCAGCACAGCATGTATGAAGCATGAATGCTGGATATAGGAATATTAGAAGTTAGGAAAGAATAACTGATAACATCGAATATCAAGATGCTAGCAGAATCTGTATCAGATGCTAGTAGAATGCAGTCTTGCTGTTCACAGAATCACAGAATCTTTTAGGTTGGAAGAGACCTTCAAGATCACCTAGTCCAACCTAGGACCTAACACTAACAATCCCTCCACTAGACCATGTCGCTAAGCTCTGCATCCAAACGTCTTTTAAATACATCCAGGGATGGTGACTCGACCACTTCCCTGGGCAGCCTGTTCCAATGCCTCACAACCCTTTCAGTAAAGAAATTTTTCCTAATATCTAACCTAAACCTCCCCTGGCGCAAAAAAATTCTCTGTTCACAGAGAACACAAGAAAGGAGGAAATAGGGAGGGGAGAGAAGAGCGGGAAATGCATGGTTTATTCTGTGGACTTCTTACAATCTTAAAGAATGATTTCCTTTGACTTTGGACTCCAGATTCTTGTTGATCAACCTTCTACCACTTTTCCATCAAGCATGGACTATCTTGTTTAATTCAGTAGCAAGCAACTTGTATGGCATGGAGCACCGTTAAGTGTCCTGCAGGTTATAGAGCTGTAAGGTTAGCATTGGTGCCAAGTTTTCCTCCGCGTATCATATGAGCTTGTTCTCTTATCCATACCATATAGGAAAATTTATGTCAAACATTAAATTCTTAAGTGTCTGAAAACACAGTGTTTGACTAGTCATTATTCAAGGCCTCCCACTAGCACACTGAATCATCATATGGTACTAGTACTTGAATAATTCATCTTGAAATATATGTAAAGGAAATGCTATGAAGATTAAATGCCTAACAGTAGTTCTCCAACAACTGTCTTTAAAAAGAGCATTTTAAGACTTTTTCATAAAAAATAAAAGCCGCCTAAATTCCCTCCCCGTGTTACAAGTCAAAAGGCAATGGTAAAAAAATGAATATTTCAGCTACTTAAAATGTTGGGGAAGATCTTCTGCAAGACAATTACCAGTGCTCAAAAGTAATGCCTTGTTTTAAAAGTACTAATGATTTCTCCAAACAGACTGATTATTTTAAGTATCTGATCTGATATATTTTACCAATAAGAGTACTTATGGTAGGATTAGCCACAGTATAGAAAGGCATTTAAAGGATTGAGTATTTTTGTATTAATAAAAGGAAAAGATTATTTTGCTTAAAGGAAATTCCCCTGACTCATTTTCTGCAGAATTCCTCATGGTTCCTTTGATTAAAGCGTTTAATCAACTACTCTGGGTAAAAAGATGGCAAAATTATGCCAACAATACAATTAGAAATAAGACAAGAATGCTCATATGTCATAAGACATATTTAACCAGATTGTCTAGTTCAACCCCCTTGCTCAAGTATGTTCTTAATGCAGCCAAAGATGCTATTGGTCTTTTTTTCCTCAGAAAGGCACATTGCTGGCTCATTAGGGCAACCAAAGATACAATACCCTTTCTTCCAGGGGAAATTAATTACCAACAACTTCTTAAAACCCCAAAGGATACCATAACAGCTTCTTTAGATAACTACATATATATCACATTAAAGTTTTTTATTTTTTACATACTTAAGTGCCAGACAACTTGAAAACAAAGGCAATAGCAGCTTATTTTGTTTTCAGCCCAATGACCAAATTTTAAAGTATTTATTAAAAGAAAAAAAAAGGAAAGCAAGAAATTAAATAAGTTATTTTACAACTCTTTACTGTAGATGAATTTATACTTCCATATAAATTCCAATAGTTATATTTTACAGCTCTGGAAACATAAGGAAAGGTGAAAATCTGTCACCTGTGATGTCACAGATCAACTGCAAGCCAATTAATCTATAACCAAAGTGAGCAACTGAGGTGGTTTGATCCTGGCTGGCAGATAAGTCCCCACCCAGTTGCTGCTCACTCTCCAACACACCAGCAGGATGGGGTAGAGAATCAGAAGGGCAAAGCAAGAAAAAAAAACCATAGTGGGTCAAGATAAAGACAGTTTAATAAGTGAAGAAAAAAAAAGTAAAAAAAAAAAAAAAAAAAAAAGTGATGCAAAGGTGCAAGTGATACAACCATTCCCACCAGCAGATAGATGCCCAGCCAGTCTTCGAGCAATGGCTGCTTTGGGAAAACTTCCTCCCAGTTTTATAGCTGAGCATGACGTCATATGGCATGGAATATCCCTTTGGTCAGGTTGGGTCAGCTGTCCTGGCTGTGCCCCCTCCCAGCCTACTTGTTGGTGGGGATGACTGAGAAAACAGAGAAGGCCTTGATACTGTGCAAGCAGTGTTCTGCAACAGCGAAAATACTGGTGCGTTATCAACACTGTTTTGGTCACCAGTCTAAAACACAGCACCATATGGGCTGCTATGAAGAAAATTATGTAACTCTATCCCAGCCAAACCCAGTACAGCAATTCATGATTATCTTCTCTTTACAGTAACAGTCTGGTAACTTTATGTGGTAGTCCACAAGAAATTTTGAGGATATACAATGGTTATTTGATCTGGACATCTGGGAATCATTTCTGTAAATTATAGAGTCTCCAAACTACCCATCTACAAGGTTTCCTCATTTTTTAACAGTTTTTCCACTATGCATCAAAACGTCCAATAACTCCTCTTCTTTTTTACCAATGCTGGACACAATACATATTTAAGAACAAGACAGAAATATATTAAAACAGTATACAAAAAATTCAAACTGAGTAATATCACTTGGCTAACTTTGAGCAGAAATGCTTTGTTTAGCCTTTAATCTGTCCAAAAATAATGCATTTGTTATGAGATAAAGAGACTTCAAGCATTTCTAAAATATACACTGAGGTGCAGTACAGGAATACTTTGATTAGATTAAGTACTGAAAGACAGTATTCATGGTAACACAGAGCTTCAAACAGACAAGTTACCTCTAATTGAGAGAACTCTTTAGGTAAGCCTGAGTATCTGAACATTGCGACATGCAATAGCAATGGACATAAACATGGTTGATATTTCATCTATAGAAAATAAATTAAGCTTATTTTATACTAAAATTCAAATATATTTCTTACCCATTCATAAGAAACAATCCAACACCCACGAGCAATTCCCAACATAACATTCAAGGTACGACGAGGACTCCCTGTAACTACATGACTTGTTGTTTCACATACAACATCTGAGAATAAAAAGTCTCCAAGTTTATTCACCACCTGAATTACTGTATTTTGTTTCCTAAAAAGAACAAAAGGGAAAAAGATACAATGTTGAATGGATATGTAGGATTATAGAAGCATATATACACATGACAAATTAACTCAAGTTTTCTTATATTTCTACCTCTCTTCTTTCCTCACTGATCATTTCTTATTCTTTTCTCACTCAGCCGCTACTCTAGCCCCATTTGCAAGACCCAAACTTATTAGCCTTTCCAGAGAGTCCAAACAGACCCTTTTCTGTCAGCACACAAACGTATCTACTTGCATATCAAAGCTTTTTTGTACCCCACATCTATCTCATTTGTTTAAATAGAAGCTTTTGAGTTAGGCATTATCTAACATACTGTTTGTGTACAATGCCTAGTACAACAGAGCTTCATTCTTGGTTGCTTCTGTAGTACTATCAAAAAAGTATTACTAAGAAATGTAAACAGTTAGACACAGCACTCTTCACAGGATGTCATTAGGAAGTATCAGCTTTTCATCATCTGAATAAAATGCCGTGTTTAAATTTAGAGAGAAGTCCTAAAGTTCTTGCTTGCTACCTATAAATCTGAGTCAATGTTTCAATTAAAAATTCACTTATCCTTAAATAAAATTACCACCTTATGGAATGCCATATAAAATACAGAATGGCCACCTCTAACTGGAATCCTAACTTGATTTCTCTAGATAGTTACACTGAAGCACATAAATAGAACCATCATGAAAAAACTGAGATCTTGGTATCCCTAGAGAAAAGCTGTTGCATAAGAACAATTTACTGTTCTCATTAATGATCATTTTAATAAATGAACATTAAAGATCTGTAGAGGAAAGCCTGGTTCCAGTGCCTTGTCTAATCCCCTCAACTGACTTCTTAGAAATGTCTATGGCATGCTACGTAAGACAAAACAATTAAGCACAACCTCGAACAAAGTCACATGTATCACAGTGGTGATCTTCTCAGATAAAACATTAATGTTAATCACTGACATAATGCAAGCAGTCAGAACATCTCCTGAAGCCTCTGGGGTTACTTCATTCTCACTACATTTCATTCCACAGAAAGTAATTCCGTTATAGTTTCCCAGATATGCCAGCTAAAGCAAATACTACTTAGAGAAATTCTAATAAAAACATTCTTCACAGAGAATGCAGCAAGAGTTTTTAATCTTTTTCTTTTTCTTTTTTTTTTCAAAAAAAAAAAAAATTTCAAACAAATAAAGGAATAGTAAAAATGAACAGCATAGCAAATTAACTTCACACAAGACAAAAGGTGATAGAGTGTGTGGGCACCCTTAGAAATTGAACCACTGACTTAACTGCCAAACTCCTGCCACTGGTTTGTGTGAATTCTGGCCTTGACTATATGGCCTTGAATGTTGCTGGAACATAGTAATTACTATTTGTTTTCCATTTGATAAGTTCTAACTTGACAAAGCCTACAAGTGAATGTTTTTGCCACATTGCAACCCATAGAGGCTGACCCTGCCTAGACTAAGTGCTCAGCAGAGGCATCTCCATGCACTACTTAAAGTAATCTGTAGATCTTTCTTTTGTCTACACAAAATTTCTTAGGGTGAGAGGAAAAAGTCCTGTTGTACAAAAATCAAACGTATGATAACCTATAAGTTGCACTGAAAACTCACCAGTTTATACTTCTGTCAGCTGAAAAACTACCAGATGCAAATTTACAGCAACAACAACAACAACAAAAAACCCTGCTGGATGCAAATTTATAACAAAATTTCACTGAATTCGAGATCGAGAAAAATAGGTAGCTATTAGCTGTGAATCAGTGAGCAGTATTTAATATAATCACAAAACCTGATGCCATGCATCTTGAACTCATGCATCGTGAAATTTAATTTCTAATGAACTACTTTTGTAGCTGTAGTTACTGGGTAGTAGAATTGGATTTGGGCCAGTGGGTTGTCCTCTGGAAGACTATTTTCTGTTTTCTAGTTCTTTCAGAACTAGAAAAAGTTTCTTTCCCTACACCTGCTCACAGGTTGATGAATCCCAACAACTGTAGACAGCCAAAAGCACAATCTTAATGAACAAGTTCTGAAGAAGAGCAATTTTTAATCACCAGACATTTTTATTTTATGAAATAGTAATGTTTTTTAGAAAAAGTCAACATATATCAACATAAAATTAGTAATATTAATGACTGCTATCTACAAAAGAACTTTTTCCCCAGCTGCCAGGATCTTTTAGGCACATCACAGCCTCTGTTTTCCAGTACCCTTATCTGCACTGTAGCTATTATCTTTCCCTCCCTCACAGTGATCCTGTATTGCATGACTGGCTTTGCCAGTATGCAAGTACAGCCTTGGTGTTATTTGCATCCACTCACATTAAATACAAGGAAAATACTATTACTGTTTTGCATTTCTGACCTATATAGTATATTTGTTAATTGCTATTGACAACCATTTACAAAGAATTTCTAAAAGTACAGCCACTAAGTGCTGTTTCTGAGTGCTCACTATGCAACTGTCATGATTTAATTACTTCAATCCCGAAACAGATTTGAGGGTAGTAGAAATATCTTGAGTTTTGAAAAATGATTCAAAAAACTGGAAGCAAATATAGTATAAAATATGGAATTTTGTTTTTCTTGGATGTCTTTATGCTGTAAGAGTTTTAAGACAATGATAAGAGCATGCCAGAAAAATATTAACTCTTCCCCAAATATGCAGTGGCAGCTGCTTCTAATGTTTTGAAACTAAGTGGCTAAAAAGCCTAGAACTGATATTTCTTCAGCAACTATTTATATGAAATAAAACATTTTAAACTGATGTTTCAGATCATTCTTTTTTTTTCTTTTTTTCTTTTAAATAGAAACACTTAGAACCTATGGGGAAAAGGCTAAGTCTTGGGCTGGAAGTCTGAACCATTTACTATATAAAACTAATTCTTATGTTTCCCTTAGAAAAATTCAAAACTTGCTTAAGATTTTGGGTTTTATTCCTCTGAAGCCCTGTTGAGCTCACCAATGGAACAATTCAGTCTGCACCATAACACAACATGCATATGTCCCTAAGCAATGTAGATAGCAACGACATACACAGTGTATGCATGTTTCTAGCCAGAATAACAGAATGAAATTTTAACATGGCCCAAAGATGAATTTCATTTTGTATAGGCATGAAAAGGTTATCAACATTTAAGTTAAACTGTATGCTGACTAAAGAGTCAAAATGTTTAATACTTACTCAGAACACATACTCGTCATCACTAGTGTCCTTGCTGGCTAGAGATATGAAAGAAACAGGAAAACATCAAAAATCTGAAAAGATTTCTCATTTGAAAAAGAAACTTAAATTAGAAACTGACCCATTAAAAGGACTAAACTACTCCATAATTACAGTAGAATGTAGGGAAGATGCTGTAGTAATCAACACATATATTAGAAACATTAAACTTTAAGGACATGGAAGAAAGGAAACCCCTTCATCACATTTGGTATCAAAGCATCCAGTAGCAGAAAACAAGAATGGATTTTTTCATCAGAAAAAAACAAACAAACAAAACAACAACAACAAAAAAAAAAGTGAAGGATTTCCAGTCTTGCTTGCCACAGAAAAATGGTTAATATTTGTCTTTTGCCTTTTCCTCCTCTTGATCAGATGGAAATGAACAGGCAGCTTAACTTCAACAAAGAAACCCTGTAATTTAAAATGATTCCAGTTTCTTCCAAAAGACAGGCAGAAACTAGCTGAGATGCTGAAGAAACAAGACTATATTTATTTTAAAGTATAATTCTAATATACATCCTTTCATTCTCAAATCGTGCCTAGTGAATAAAAGTTGACCAAATAATAGTATAACAAGGTATAATCAAAGATTACAGCAATCCTTAAAACAGCAAAACAGACACCTTAAAAGTATCCTCCCAAGAGATTCCCCTAGTTTTTGTGCAAAGTAAGAGTGTTTGCCCCATACAGATTTTAAATAAACATTTTACGAGTTAGTATTATAGAAGTCAGAAGAAGAAGAGGTATCCTTCAGTCGTCAGTAATAAACATGAAAACCTCTAGCATACACAAAGGTAGGACAGAACATTAATTTTAGCAATATCAGAGAAACACATAACTGAACATAACTTAATCATCAAAACGTAACATGGTCAACATAACATAATCCTGTAAGAAGAGGTTTTGAAAATCGTAGCTAATCGTAGCTACATAAACATGAACAAGTATGCATACATAAGCATTTTAATTTTGTAGAAAAAGTAGATTGATTGACTTTTATACAATGATTTCAAAACAACTCTTCCTAATTTTCAAAATCAATATATGAATTTCAAATTATTCCTCTAGACATCTACCACTCCACAAGAAACAATCATTCTCATTTCTAACCCCACCCCAATATATTACCACAACCACAAAGTGTAAGCTCCCAAAGTCTCTGCTAAAAAATTCAGTTTCCTGTAACATATTGAGCTTACAGCTGGTAGCACAGGTCAAAAAAGACTTGAAAAAGACACAGTAATGAGTCACAGAACAGAAGAAGGAACATGATTCTATGATTCTATATTCCAATGCAACACCGTCCATTCTCATCAGTATAGAACTGTTTTCTTATTTAACTGCTCAAGCAATTTGTCATATTTAAGAATGGAGTTCTTTCGAATTATCTCTGTAGACTTTAGTGTGCACCATGACTGTATAGGTGTTCATCAATATGAACAAACTTTGCACAAATAAAACACAAATTTAGATACCATTGAAAAGCTAGATATTAAAAACTAATGCTGTAGAAGTGCTATTTTTCCCTTCTGCACCAATGCTTTGTTTCAAAGACACACTGAAAAAACATTACATGGTGCTAGTATGATGAGATAAAAAGAAGACATTCAACATACACATGCTAATTTCATCCTGGTGACAAACTGGGTAAATCTGAAGAACATACACCCCAGAAACTATTTAAATCTTGAGAAGCAAAAGAATGTAGCATATTCCATATTATTTTAATTCGTGATAAAAAGCACTCAGACAACATTATGTAGCTATACAGTACTTCAGAACTGAAATATTCATTTCACATATTCAATGTGAAAATGTAAAAACAACCAATTAAAGAATGGAATAAAACTTCAAACAAGGAAAGGATGAAATTTTAAATTGAAAGATTTCTTTGGGATATATTCTATTCAGTATTTTTGCAAATATAATTTTCAA
This sequence comes from Anseranas semipalmata, assembly GCA_013399115.1. NCBI lineage: Eukaryota > Metazoa > Chordata > Aves > Anseriformes > Anseranatidae > Anseranas > Anseranas semipalmata. The sequence continues at coordinate 535,167 of VXAA01000485.1, forward strand.
AAATCCCTAACTTGTTACCAGCAATACTTACTGATGATGCCTTGCCTACTGATAGCCTGAAAACTGAAGAGAAGTTAATATGCATTTACTTGTAATCAGAAGTTGTTGTATTTTAGCCAAAAGACTTTCTACTGCATTCATTTCAACTCCAAATAAGCAGTCTCATTGAATTGCTCTTGGAAGTTCCAAGAGCTTCACAGCTTCAATTCCACATTTGAATCAGAGTTTGAGCAAAAAATAATAGTATTGCAATAATATAAAAATATAACATTATCATAACAATATTAGTATTAAACTTTAAATAATAATGATACAAACACCAGAACTGAGTAAACACTGAAATAGACATCCAGTAAAAGATCCAGTAAGGGTTCTTATGGCAGAAGGACTGCAGTAATGGGCACTCTAGAGGACATGTTAGGACAGATGACTGAAGTCAAGAGGTGGGGCCATGCTATACAGTAGTGAGGACATACCTCAGTGTCCTAATACATGTTGTTGGATTTACATAACTTTAAGGGATCCTGGAATATGACAGCCTGGGAAGGCACAGAGCATGGCTTCAAAATGAGGATTTTACTCTTCTCCAATCTTTCTGGGCTGAAAACCTCATCTATGTCAAACAGGCATTCTTCAGCACAGGCATGCTTCAGCATGACCATAATGTTCTCCTTCAGTATTTGAAGCCAAGCCTCACTCATCTGAATGAGGCTCTTTGGCTAGAACTCTGGAGTTAAATCCGCACAAAACAATTGCACTAGGTTCTTGGGGCCCTTGTATAGTACCAGTGAGATCCTGATGTGCTTGTTCAGAATGTGCAGAAAAATACCTGTTCCTCACAACTTTTAATAAATCAAATGTCATGAAAACATTACTAATCAGACCACTGATTTTGCCAAAGCTGTGTTAAAGGACTTACAATAAACCAAGACCAGAGCAGCTTGAGATCCTACAGCTGCTTCCTCAGCTTCAGAGCAGAAATGTTCGTTAACAGTTCCTTAGTAGGTTATCTTCAGCGAAGTGAAAATATTTTGTCCACACAAACTGGGAAACCTGCAGCTTGTCCTGGCATTACCCTGAAAAGTCTGCTTTTGATTTGTACCTGTTATGCTACAACACACAGCAAACAAGATGGTATACTGAATATTCTGGTATAGCGAATATTCTAGTGAATATTCTGCCAGAGCACCTCAACACAATTCAAAGACTCAAGAATGCAGAAAAATGCATACAGAAGGTAGAAATTGGAATAAATTTAATTTCTTCCAAACTATTATTTCATCTTCATTTAGAACTGCATATTTCTGCAAGTTAGAGGTCATTTGCTAAGCAGACAACATTTTGTTTTATTGCTTCAATAAGACAAGCAGTCCTCTTTAATACAGTTACCAAACAGAAAACTTAGCCAAACTATGTTTTAATTTTCAGTTGTACATTTTTCAAGTTAATTGCTTTCCCCCCTCCCTCGCTATGCAATTTTTCTTCTTTGCGATTTGTGTCTGTTTTATTTTACATTTTGCTTTTATTGCAAAATATTTTTTGAGTTAGCATCGTCTTTTCTGACTAGCAAAAAGACATCTGGTGAGCATCATTATGAGTTCTAATGCACGTTTGAAGCAGGATTATTATTATTAATAAAACACTGGAAAAGATGGTATTAACAGGTCCTTTTTATTTATCATTAGTCTCTGAATCTAGAGCAATTTCATATCTGTACTCTAAATCAGACCACATTTCTGAATTGTTTTTTAGGTCTGGAATGCTGCCTGTATTATGAAATAGATACCTATAGAACAATTTACTTGCTTCAGCTTTCCTTTATATGTTTCTTAGGAATACAGTTGCATTAAGTATTTCCTTTTAGAATCTGCCAACAAGATTTTTCCAAGTCCTATGAAATACAAAGCATGCATTTTAGTACCTCAGAGAAAGCAGTATTTGTTAATCTTCCCAATACATAAAACACAATGTGATACTTCCTGTATGTTAACTGACTTACACCACAAAAGAGGCATCCAACCTCAAAATATGTTTTCTTTCTTCTACGTTTAAGCAGGTGTTTATTGGAGCTGCAGGACAATAAGAGAAAAACCCTGTTTTGTACAACTTGCTTTTCAAAAAAGTGAATTCAAATTTTGTTTCCTTAAGAATGTCATGAGTTGTTTGTCATAAGTGACAAATGACAATAAAATATGTTTTTCCAGGCCATTTCTCAAGAATAAAGTGCATTCATGGTAAGAATTTACTTGACAGGAATGGTTTTACTTTTGTAACTGTTACAAGTAGCTCCAGCCTAAATAAAATAGATCTCATTTTATCTTTGGGTCAAGAATCCAGTCCTCAGGTTTTTTTTTCAAGAAAGGATATCAAGAAATAAATACCACTTTTGAATTGTGTATTGCTTAGTCCAAATACTCTTTTATGCCTTAAAGTTGACAAGTTCTGAAAGAAATGAGCATCAGCATACTCTCAAACTCGGCCGTATACTGCAACAGGCCGGGAAAAAAAGACCTTCACCTTCAGGACTCAACAAGACACTTACCCTGTGTGGTTTGGCCAACATGCCAGGAATAAAGGACATTTTTTTTGAATGGGAGGCAGGGGGAGGAAGTGCATTCATATGCAAATAAAGTGCAAGGGAGAGTACAAAAGCATTATGCCATCTGTTTTGTGCTCTTCCAAGCCCTTTTTCCTTGGCTGTTGTAGCTCCATCAGATGGTTCTGAAATAGGTTCAGAACTCCTATACATGCTTTTGATTTTTACAGCTGCATTCCAGGAGCCACTTTCTTCAGTCCTACTGGTACATGAGCCAAAAACCAGAGACACATGTAGCATGGGAATATTCAAGAATTAGGTTAATTTCACTCTGTTTTTATCTAGGAAGGTTGTAATGAGAGGATCTAAAACTTTCAACCTGTTTTTAGAAACACTCTATAAATTGTACCACATTAATTTATTCTGTTCATGTAATTGTGGCTCATAGCTGAGAATAATTGGTAATTGTAGTGAATGATTACTATTCAGTAGTTTTAAACAGTGATTATTCAAAGCTATAATTTACTTTCTGGCTGGCCTTTCTCCACTTATCAGTCCTTGATAATGATATTTTTCCAGTTTCCTCTGGCTGCAAACTGAGTTTCAACTGTAATTTCTTGACCAAAAACAAGACCTCTGCTTTTGTCCTAAAGAGATGTGAAAAATGCACCCAACCAAACCAAGTCAGTACTACTATGGGGAAAGAATAAAAAAAGACAAAGCAGGCTATAACAAGACAGAAAAATGAAATGATGTGACGGGTGCCGGGGATTCAGATTTTCCTCACTGCCAAAGATCAGAAAAAAATGAGAAATCCTGTAATCACAGACACTGGAACCCCTAGAACTTCTGATGGCAAGATTAAGGATGATCAATAGCTTCAGACTTTTCAGACTAGTGCTGCCACAACTAATCGACTTTTTCAGTTTTCTACATGCATCCATAACAGCTAACACTCATTTAAAAAAACAAACAACAACAAAAAGCAAACAAACAAACAAAAAACATAGGGCATATACAGTTCTGCAGCAAGGGACAGATATCACAGCATTCTGCAATTTCAGAGGATAGGTTCGTCTGGCTGTGATCATTAGCAAAGCCAGTGACTGACTTTTTCTAGTAGGACAGACAAAGGGTAAGGGAATCATAGTTTCATAAGCTCATTTATTTAGGTTGGGAAAGACCTCTAAGATCATCAAGTCCAACCATTAACCTAGCACTGCCAAGTCTACCACTAAACCATGTCCCTAAGGACCACATCTACATGTCTTTTGAATACCTCCTGGAGAGCAGAGCAGAGAACAGAGTGACAAAGATGCTCCTTCCCACTCCTTTGATTGAACCCAAGTGGGAAGCCTGGTTCTCTGAACCAGCAATTTCAAAGTTGACCAACATGACATAAAAAAAAGCCAACAAGCAAGATTAGCATTTCCGCAATGTCCAGCAAGCACAGACAGGAGTAATTCCCATTCTCATGGGAAGCCCAAGTTTTTCCAGCAGGTAAAAATTAGGAATTGGCTTCCTGCTTGGCATTGCTCAGGAAAAGCAGCAGACCAGTTCTCAAATGTCTTTTACTAGTAAAGTGTTGCCTCTAGACCATATAATATGAAACCTGAGGAAACAGAGGCAGAAACTGCTAATGTGACAGAAGTGAAGTGCAAGAAGTGGGATGCTAAAAGGAGGAGAAAGAATCTAAACTAAAACATAGCTAACAGAAAATTAAAGCTCTGGTGGAGGAAGGAAACCAAAGAAATCACAAGGCAGGAGAAAGAGGAACAAGGGTTATCATGAGGCAAAACAGTGTTAATGAGAATACTAGTACAATGCAAGCTGAAACATTTTAAAGACTATACTAAGGCATAAATACATTTGATCATTAGCAGCAAGTAATTCAATGTATGTGCACCTTTCCAAATGATCTGTGAGAAAGTCAGGCACAGTTAATTTTTTTCTGTTGAAATTTTTAAGCAACATGGACCCTCCAGCCCCCAACCCAACCCCTTAAGGTTAACAAAACTAGTTTGTGCCCTTCTGTGCACAATTTCAACAAAAATTCAAGCATGGTGTAAGAGATCTGTTTCATCTGTTCAGACATTAAAGCTGTTTATGCTTTCATAACTGGATCTGATGAAGTCAGCAATTTCTTCAGATACCTGAATTATGACTGACTAAAAGAACTTCATAAAGCTTCAGCTGTGCCCTGTGAGATTAAAAACCAAGTTACAAAGGCAGTGGGCAACAATAGAGTAGCTTCAGTGAAAATAATGGTGTGATTTTTAATCCCTCATCAGCCATCTATTCCATCTTGGTTAATGGTGGACACCCATCACGGAAGGATCAGAAGAAGAGACGTCTGCCTAAGCTATTTCATCGGAAATATCAGTGGCTCAATTTACACTGCTTACAACAGGTTACACATTGGACAGAGGCAACCAAGGCACAAAGAGAGACAGTTCCATTGCAGTTGCTCTAGGGATGGAAACATTTTAAGAAAGAAAGAACGATCTTGCATCACCCCAACTGTTAAATAATGAGTTTGCACAATTATTAACATGGTGAGGTTAATTTGCATAATTGAAGTCTTCTGGAGATTGCCAACTGTACAGTAAGGAGAGTGGGATTTTAGGTGAAGATACTCCTGAACTTTGAGTTCAAAACTCATGAGTTTGCAGCCCCCAAAAATCAAGGCTGGATTTATTTTAGGTTTGTGTTGTGAGACAAGAACACAAACTTCAATAAATACTCTGCTGACTAGATTGTAACCTACAACCTAGCAAGTTTCAGATAGTTAACAACCTGAGTTAAAGCCTTACTGCCCTCTAGTTGATATGCTAAGCAACTTAACTGAGCAATACTTACTGAAGGCTTTGAGCTACAACAGTAGTATTATGAAGGGTGGAATAAAAAACAACAACAAAAAATACTTCTGGATTTTTAGGATCTTGAAGGATTATAAATTAGGCATACATGTATGCAATTCTTTTAAAAAGATTTTCTATAGTGTGTACTTACAGTGAACAGCCACTGATTTCAGCATTTCTGATTATACTAGTACAAAGAAGTAAATCCATTAAGGAGTATTGTGGTGCAAGATTTTTTCCATTGAACTGATTGTATATTAATATTATCGTACCACGCAGACTTCTTTGTGAGCTCATTCTTCAGTTCTACAAAGATCACACCTGTAACCCATAAATAACTTCATTTTGATCTAGAAAAGAATAGTAGTATTTATTAATTTACTAAAAAATAAAATACTGAAGACATGTCAAATGCTGATGAAATGGAGTTCAGGAAGTATTTTGTTCAGATTGTTTTATGATAATTTTCAAGAGCTGTGATGCTATCATTTAGAAAACAGTTCCATCAACTAAAGGATTTCCAGCCTATACAGTTATGCCAGATACCAGTAAGTCTATTTAGGATATTCATTTTTCCAAGAGTTAAATTTACTAAAAAAAGATCTAATCAGTTGCTTTTCTTCCTGGTGCCAAGAAGGAAAACAGGTTGTTTTATGCTGAATCTTTGCCAAATCAGCTGCAGTCCAGCAGATTGTTCATTTTTCTGGCATGACCGTTATGACCTCAGTGTTAAATGTAACAGTACACCCCAAAACTAGAAAAGAACCGCGATTTACCATTAACTAGAGTTAAGTCACACCAGGCATACACATCTTCAGCAGTGAGGTATGCATGTCTCAAGAACTCAAGCAGAGTGTATGCTCTCACTTCTTACACAATGTTTATGCACTGCTTCCGTCATGTTCTGAGTGAGAAAAAGTTACATCTGTTTCTTGCACCTAAGCCTCCCTTCCACCATCATATTCAAGAATGCCATAGACTTTTAAGGAAAAGTATGGAGATGGCATAGATGTACTTCAAACAACTTGGGATTCTAGGATTTTCTTATCAGTGGTTACCTCTATTTATTTTTCTATATAGAAGGCTCTAGAACAATTTCCTAGTTGCCTAAAAGTAATATTAATAAGTATGTTCTGACTTTATGAATAGTCTCTGGACCAAAATTCACCATACCTACCAATCTTCTTAAAAGAAGAAACAGTGATTTTTTTTTTCCTTATTTCTTTAATAAGGTTCTGAAAAAGATCCAGTATGTATATCTGTTGACGGGGCAGAAAGTTAGTGACAACTTTGTGTAAGAACTTGGGCGAATTCAGCTCCTGGATATTAATCACCATGCTTGCCAAGATGACAAATTGCAAAGTCTACCATGACCTATAACACTGTGTGGTATACATTTCCAGTGTTCCAAACAGCAAAACCTACAAGGGCAAGAACAGAAGCTGTGAGTGTCCCTGTGGAAACCAGAAACACTCTAAACTTGAGCTGAGAGGAGTTTGAACCTTTTGCCATGGAAAGGTACTGACTTAAAAATACACTTTTTTCAAATTAAGAAGTAGATCATAGCACTTCAGTTGGTAGTCCAAAAAAGCTAGCATGAAACCTATCATAAACAGAATGATTTCTAGGGACACAAGGCTATATAGATCAGGCCACTGGGTTCATCTACAGATTTTCCTGGCAGGAATGGTAGCGTCCCTAAGTGGTGATAATGAAGCAGTCACCACCAGGACATGGCACAAAGCACTCTAAGGTGCAGCAGCAGATGCCAAGAGTACAGCTTCTGTTCTGGAAGCCCTCAGCTATATGTGGGAGATCTGTGGGGATCAAATTCACTAGACGGACAAAGTCCAGAACCAGAACTGCATTGCAAAGGTTGGGTGAAAGTACTCATGAGATTAAATGTATAAACAAGACACACAAAATGTTCTCAAATCAGGGGATACAAAGGCTTCCTTTTCTGAGCTATCTCCTGGAAAGAAAAGCTTGAGCACTTCGTCAGTAAGTACTAAGTCACCATGGCAGTATCTTGAAACTCTGGTTTTCCAATTTTTACTGAGAATATTTTTTCAGCAATTTTAGCCATCTCATATTAACCTTGCTGATACCTGTTTTAGTTTTACCTATAGATCACTCTTATAGCGTTCAGTATCTTTTAAATCCATTAGGCCAATATGAAGTTCCTTGATTTATTTCTTTTCACTACTTAACACTACACCAAAAGAAAGAAGTGTCTTATCAAATAAGTATCTGCATATTCCATTTGTATGAAACAAATACTAACACTTCTTATTGATATGATATTTTGCTCAAATGTTAATATTACTATAAAATCTGAATGTTTGAAACAAACTAACGATCACAGCTACAATTTGGATACAGCAACAGCATAAACTGTGTCTTGCCAGTAAAAATAAACTTTCTTGTTGGATTTCAATGTCCCATTCAGTGGCCTATTTCAGACACTCCAACGAAGCTAATTTTCTACAGTGAAGTATAACATTAAATCCTTCTATCACCTTCAAGGTTGTCTTACGATGTTGTCTGCTCAAAACCTTGTTTCCCACCTTCTTCATGTTTATGCTGAGTCAGCTAGACAACTATTAAACAATCATCAACTATTCAGTTGTCATCAGCTAGAGTTGGTCAGGCACTTTCAGGATTACTTCACGATAAGGCATCTTGTGAACATGAAACATTCTGGGATCAAATCAGATATGCATAAAATCACACCAACAGATGTTTGGTTAATATCATAAAAACTTCCTGATGGTATCATGCAAGTACTTATTATTTGCAGCTATACTCACTCCTCTTATCTCTACAGCCATAAGCAATCAATTTGAATAACTTTCAGTGGCCAACTGTCCACTGCCCCCATTACATCAAGCATTTTCCCCAGACCAGAAGTGTGTAGATAGTTCTAGTTTCTTCACTGATAACTGTAAGTGAGCTTGCAGGCTTCCACCTTGTCCAATTCACACTGGTTTAATATTCATTTGCAATTCGAAGATGCATTTCTACTATCAGTGTTTAAAATAGGTACCTATTTAAAGCAACTCAAATCAAAGTTGTAAGAAAAACATAAAGAGATACAATCTGTTTAAGTCAGCCAAATGTGTATTTCAAATATAGACATAAAGCTGCTTTCTTGAATTTCTGGCCAGATGATTCACATTTTATAGCTGCAGATTTTTCAGGATGTTAAACTTGTTTTGCCATGAATAAAATATTTCCAAAAAGAAGGATTTTGATAACATAATCTAAGGATGGACTGTTTCACACAATTTCTCTACAGCATGAGCCTAAATTCTTGTAAAAATTTCTCAGCTCTCAAAATCTCCTATGTTCAGTGTTAATATCTTTTTTCATCCAAATCCAAGAGCTACAGAAACACAAGCCCAGATGAATCTGTTTAGAAACAAAACTTAAGGGATTTCAGTTAAATCCGTACTGTCTTCTCTGATGAGATATGGTTTTAATTATCCCTCCAGATACTTAACTTCCCCCCCCCACACACACATGGTTAAAAAGCTTGTTCTATTCACTCAAAAGACAGGATTTTAAGTGTGTGGTTTTTTCTTTTCTTTCTTTTTTTTTTTTTTAGTGTAAAATTTACTACAATTGCATTTCTAGTGAATACTGTTAGGTCCTTTAAAATACCTCATATCCCTCTAAAAAACTGAAACAACTTTTTATTTGAAAAAATTGGCAGTTAACTTGTTATGCATAATGAATTGCTTTCTCCGATATGTTTAAAGTGGTTACATTTGTGACAGATGTAACAAGTGTTGTGACAAATATAAACGTTTTGTGACATTAAGCAATGAAATGAATACTCAACCGTCATACCAACAGATTAACACCACTGTAACAAATGTTTGAATAATTTTTTGGCTTTATAAGTATTTCACTTTTTCCTCTACATGAAAAGCAACAAAGAGCCATGTATTTAATTTCATGGAATCATTGAGAAATGCACCACAATATGTGAAGGTTTTATTCTATCACTGCAATCCAGTATCATCAACTTAGATTTCTAGACCAGGGAAGCCACCTGCTGACATTCATAGGCATTAATCCACAGTGTTTATCCTCAACAACTCAGCATGAGAAGAGTCTGAAACTGTCCTCAGTTACGGGCTGCCATGTCTCAAAACTAGGAAGTTTTATAGGAACTACCTTTAGGCCAATTTTTTAAAAATCTATCTTTAGAGATTTCAATGTATATGTCACACCAAAACTCTTGTTTTCGTTTGTTTGTTTTTAAATCAAAAAAGCTTTTTCCCGATGTCATTAAAGATTCCTGAAAGTCTTCCCCCAACATGCCTGCAGTTGCCATTAAAAACTGCTCTGTCTTCTTGGCTTTTGTTAATTTACAATACAACTTTAAATAACTATGATTATAAGCCCTCTGTGTTAAGAGTATAATAAGCATGTCTACATAAATAGTATAGATACAAAAGGTATAGTATAGATACAATGAGCATTGCAATCTAAATTTGTGACATAAAAGTACCTAAACAAAATCATTCTTGAATATCCTATTAAAATTTCTTCAGTGAGAATTTCCTAGGGATATCCAACACTGGCTTTACAAAGTTTGCATGTATGTATGCATACAAATAACAGATAAGAGATGTGAAATAAATATATTCATAAACATTTAAGACATATTAACAGACAATTGTTGGAGAAAGAGAAAATAACAAGATGTATTTTTTTTCCAGTGCAACAGCCAATTGGCTAGCTAAACAACATCAAATCTTTTTGTAAAGTTCTTTTTTATGTTTCAGTTAAAATATAAAAGAGAACACTGACTCAATATGAATTTGCACAAACTGCAATGGGAAACCTTTAAAATTACAAAAGCGCATTCATAACATGAAACAAAGCACAAGCTGCTGTGTTACAGACATTGGAATCAAATTGTATTATCACCTAGATGAAATGGATGGATGTGAAAGAAGCTCTCTCAAAACACCGAATACGAATTTTCTTCAGCTACTACTCAGTTTTTGTTACTATTAAACACCTCAAAGAGTGTGCTTTGCAACAAGCAAGAAACAGTTTAGCAGACACCAAGGAGAAATGTTCAAATACACCACCTCTGTCTGTAAGGCCAAAGCTTAGTCCTTGCTTTGAAACAGGGTGACGATATTGCCTTTTGTTTTTCTTTATCATGTAATGGTTATGTCAGGATCTTTTGTTAAGAACAATAAAATCAAAACTAGCACTACCGTATAATGCTCTTGGAGTGTAATTACACAGGAGAAGGAATGAGTACCTACAAATCTGACAAATCTCCAAGCACCGTTTCTGCAGACAGCCTCAGAAAGAGCCGTTGACTGTTTGTGGGCATACATTTAGCAGCTTTAGCAACATTTCTGTTACAGGAAATGAAACTGCTCTGGACAGGTGCTTTAGCTTAAAAAGTAAGCAGTCTTAAAATGTTTCTACTAGGACATAGATCTAGAGTGAATTTGATTTATACATTCTGTATAATACTTACATTTATTAGTTATACAAATAATATGTCTGTATATATTTAGTGAAAGAAGGTGAACAAATACTTAAGAAAAGTAACAAGCAGTAAGACACAGGCAGGAAGCCAAACTGTAATTTTAACCCAGAGCAGATCACTGGGCCATGAAAAATAATATTCTTTCTTCAAGATGTTTAAAAGGTTGAACAGCCTGGTGATTGCATCTGCTCAGAACTTTTACAGAAAAAGAGGATCAAAAACTTTGATCAAACTCTTTGAAACTTCACCAATACTACCACTGAAACATCCATCTCATTTGTTTCGTATCATTACATCAGACATCTTTCTGTGCTTTAGGACTTCCCATTCTTGAAGCAATTTAGTGCTCATTTTAATTGTGTGACTTGCTACTATACTACTGATGAGAAGAGATTTTATTTATTTTGCTGCTGATCAGATTTAGATTTAATTAGAACAAAACTTTTACAAGCGAAAATGACCAAAAAATATCCAGTGCTGACCCAGTCATCTCACTTCATTTGTTCCCATCTAAACTGAGCTCAAATCATAAATTTAGTTTTACGCTAAATCTAGAAGGATATATTGCATAAATTTTTATTCTGCAGAAACATCCACTGGGGATGATCCACTATACATATATATATATATATATATATATATATATATATATATACACACACACACATATATAAAAACATAAAAAGCTATTCCATTTAGTAACTTATCCAAAAATGATAGACATCTTTTCAGGTTAGATCATAGACTTTTGAACTAAAGCAGTTTAAGCTGGCTTACCAACCTTTACAATGTCAACTTGGCATGACTGCTACCACAGGTTTCCAGAAAGCAGAGTTCCATGGTTATATGTATCATATTTGAATACCATTCACATAACATTTCAAGGAAAGTAAGAGGCAGAAAAGTTTTGAAATAGTGCATAAAGCATGCATCTTCTATTTGTATGTACAAAGGCACTCAATGACTGTTCAAGAAAGAGCTTTACAAAAAATATGACCAGTTAAACTGACCTTTTGGAGTCTTCTAGTTTTTCTCACCCCCCCATTGTGCTTATTCTTTTGTTCATTAAAAACTTTGCAAGAGCCATCAGTAACATCACACTCTGAAAATTCATTTTCATCACCTAGAAACCAAACGTATTACAAATTTAGAAACTCGAAATGAAACTGCTACCCCTTATTTTATCATAGTACATAGAGCTAAGCACAATTAAGATATCTAAGTAAATGATTTGCACCACTTATTTTTCCATTTTGTTTCAGTTATAGAAGAATGACACAAGTATTTGACTTCATCTTTCACTTTCTCATCTTGTAAATAAACTAATTGTAAAACTCCCAATTTCCAATATTTTCAATACCATATATTAACCACAAATAGAGAATCAGCTAAATACTTTTTTATTTCAAAACTTGCAATTTCTATGAATACACAAAGAAATATTTCAGAGTTTGAGGCACTGGTTGCTACATTTTTCATTTCTTATTGAAACATGAGCACTTTCCATACACATTTTGTTTATCTGAAATGACCTGAAGGTCCAGAACATGTTCTCAAACAACAGTTCATAAGCAAATCTAGCAAGCTGTTAGCAGGATTGCCTGCACATGTAGGCATATCAGTTCTGTTATTTAGAAAAAGGCATTCATAAGAAATGTACTCTACACATTCATAAGAATGTACTCTAACGGGCCTGCCAAAAAGCAGTATTTTTCATCACTTATTTTGTGAATTAACATACATTTAATTCTTCAACACCGTCAGGATGACTTTTATAAATACTAAATAATAAACTTCTGGATTCATTTGAAAAATTAACTTGCTGGCATAAGATGAAAAAACTTTGATCCATCTTTTGATCAATGAAGTTTTAACTACTGAAGATTTAAATAGATCATTTTCCCAAATTTAATTCAGTTGAGTCTATTTTAGGATATTTGTTAATTTTTCATTTCAAAGAAATGCACAAGACCAGTTAAAGAAAGTTTAATAAATAGTGATTGAAGTGGCCTAAATTCAGCTCATCCCAAATAAGCTTCTGACTACTTTTGAAAAATCCTGAAAAGCACTATCCATATTTACAAGTCTAACTGCATATACAACCAAAAGTTAGGTTTTCCTTTTTTCAGCTACTTAAATTCTTAATCCTTGACATGACAGAATAAAAAAAAAAAAAAAAAAAAAAGACAAACATCTTCCATTACTGCTGACTTACTTTAAAATGCTAGCCTTTAAACTAGTCAAAATTTCATCACTTTTTCACACTAAGGTTGCAAGTTTCACATCGGTTTACACAACATCACAATAATTTTTGTGTAATAGAAGAAAACTTGGCTTTCATGTACAATCAATAAATTAAACCCAATATTTAAATACAAAGTTGCATTTATCAAAGGGAGAATGAATACCTAATGCAATACCAAATAAAACTTATTTAAGGCCCATCATCTTCAACCTTAAAGCAAGACTGATTGGCAAGAGGAAGAGGAGGAAAGATCTTGCCACACAATAAAAAGAAGGTAAGAAGTATAAATTTAACTCCTTTGTCTGAAAAACAGAATTTTTAAAAGCTATTGCAAAATATTCATTTTCAGTCTTAAAACAAAATATAGGACTACGAAATATGTCAGGAGATTATTACTCCATTGCTTTACCCCAAGCAGGAGTGGGTAGACTTGTAACTGTTTAAAAACTAGATCTCTCTCTGTTCCAGTAAGGTTTCCACAGTCATTTCAGTCACTGTAAATGGAACATGTATTGTTTGTTTTTCTTTTTTTCTTTTTTTTTTTTTGAGGGGTTGGTGGGGGGAGGATGGGGACAGTGAGAAGTGGTGAAATGCTCCTTTTGATTCTCTTGACCTGAATGCTCAAGCACCTCAACTCTTGACCCACTTGGGATTCAAGTCCAAAGACCTGGATGCTTGGACCTTTTCCCCATTAGGGTTCACTCTCACTGGTTCTCTGCATTTACAGGACAATATGAACAGGGGGACAAGGTCCACCATCTCTTCAGATCATCAACTCAGGGACATTACACAAGTAAGGACTATTCTTTGCAATCCAGTTCCTACTTCCCCTCTCCTGACCAGGACTTCTCAAGTACTTTGCAGCTTTTCCATGCTGTAGGTCTAAAGCTTCACTGCCTATTTGCCTGTTTTTCTACTGATTACTTCTATTTTCAAAAGCAGTTGCTCAGTCACAAGTAAAGTTTAGTAGCTTTTCCTAGGGTATTTCTGATGAGGTTGAGAGAACTTTTGGAAGCAATTCCATTCACTGTTATCCCTAGATTTAGTCCAAATACTCAGCAAACTCATGGTACTGTGTGATTAGGTCTCCTAAATCCTCTTCTAAAATCACTGCTTAGTGACTGGTATCAAAATCTACCAAACTCTGAGAGCCCTCTGAAATATTACGACTAATTTACTGGCTTTAAATTGCAATTTAAGCTTCTCATCATTCATGATTATTTATCAGCAGTGAGAAGTTTTGAACCAGAATATTATCTTCAAAATTCCATTTGATATTTCCTTTGAGTTAAAAAGCAAAGTAATGATTAGCTACCATGGGCTAGTTTTTGTTCAGTCAAGTCATCATGCCTATTTAACGTAAATTTTATCTATAGCATACTACTTTGAGAATATCTTAAAGTGTTACTGCAATTAAGCTATATCACATCTACTATTCTGTACTTATCCAGAGGTAGTCACCCTAATTTTTTCGGGGTGGGCAAATACCAAGTTTTTGCTATTCAGAATGCAATTTCTTCAAGTTCTCTGAAAGCTTAAGTGCCCACCAGGTTCTTAGAGAGAACATGTTAATGATTCTGAAACAATTTTATCTAGCTTGTTATGTGCTCTAGGACAAGTGTCATCAGACTTTGTAAATTTGACATCAAAATAATCCTCTATTTTGAAATATTTGTCCTTTTTGTTTTTACAATCAGCTATAAATTAGTTCATATTTTTAGAGAACTTGATGTTTTCCAAACCTGAAAAAAGATGAAAGGCAGATGAAATCTAAGCAAGTTTTCAAATGTGTGTTTTTAAAGACATAGACAGTATTTTAGCAGCATTAAACACACATCTTGACATTCTGGACCTAGAACCTCAAGTAAAACTCATTCATCTAAATTAAACTTGATCATTTTTGCACTAAATAATGGAATGATATTCCTGATTCCCCATCCTAATCTTGAACTACATCCATTACACTATAATTGGTCTTAGTTTATGTCTTTTGGCCAACTAAGATAATATTTCTTCCCACATTCACCATAAATATCTAAAATTCACTCAGCTAAGCCTTAAGGTTTCTTGTTGAGACTGGAAATAATGCTAAGTCCCAGTTCAACTTCTAAGTGATGGTAGGTAGGATGACCAAAAAAACAAACAAAAAAAAAAAGAAAAAAAAGAAAAGCATAATCTTGCACTCCTTGCCCAATATTATTTATTGTGGTAGCTTTGAGATTAAAGTCATATGAGTTCATCAAATCTAAGTATTAGCATTCTAAACTGTATAGTTCAAGTGTCAACTTATCTTACCATCACCCCTATTAAAAAAACAAGCAGATGGAATGGACTTCAAAGTAAACCCATTTACAACATGAATGACAAAGAATATATTAGACTCTCCTAGTAACATAGATCATTAACATTCACAAAAGATAGCATTATTGCATACCCATAAACTTATATTTATAATAGCAAAAAGCTAGCATTTTGCTCATCTTGTAATTGCTAAAAATCTAGGTACTGACATGCAAAGCCCAGAACTTACTGATTGCAAAGCACTGAAGTTTCTCATGGATGGCTGCTTTAATCAAAAGGATAAAAAATTTATTTAATCTCTAGAAACAAAGCTGAGAAAGAAAATGTAATGCTGAATAGGTAAGCTCTTTTAGTATTCTCATAACTCCTAATTAATTTCCCACTTTTTATCTGTGACAGTTCTCTACGTGATTTATGACTTGGAGTAAGATGAAAATAAGTAGTCACATTTATGCCAGTGCTATTCAGCAGAACAAATGGACAGCCTTGAATGTACTCTACAAAGGAACTTGAAGTTTGCTACAATATAAGCATTATGACTTGTCAAGTTAGTCTCCAGTTAGCCTACGTATTACATTTTTACTTTAAAATCAAAAGTTCCAAGTAGTCTGTACAGAGAATGCCTATCAAATCTTACTTCTTGTTCATTAAAGACACTGTGTCAGAGTGCCCTTAACTTAAAAATGCAATGCAAAACTAGGCAAGAAAAATGTTTGATATTTAAATATATGCAGATATAAGTAAATCTTAAATGGACATTTGATTACTCTCAACTATACATTCAAAAGAATTCTTTAGCTTTTAAAAATAGTATACTGTATTTCCCAGTTTTCAAATCATGTAGAACATACAGAAAACAGAGCAATTTACTATTTATTTATAACATGAACAAGAAATAACTTACTTCAGCAAAATAAAAATCAGAAAACATTAAGCCTGTATTTAATAAAAAAACATGATTCCATGTTAGAGTGTCACAGTAATAAGTTTAAAACACAATTTTAATTTTCTTCCACAGAACTCGCATTAATACGGAAAATGCAACTCATTTTTCATTATTGATCCCTTCCATTTTCAAGTGAGCTCATCTGAGCTGTCAGACTTGAGGTTCTACTTGACTACACAACAGATGCACAAAGCTTAAAAAAATATAGTTAGGAAAATGGTCATCACTGACAAATCACAAATTTTTAAAATCACTACACAGACAAATTGAGACTTAGAGAAGTTCCTAGCTAACCAAGAAGGATAAAAAAATATAAATATCTGGTAACTTTCGTTTGCTGAATACTGTTCCCGTAGCATCTCCTCCAAAATCTGTGAGCTAAACAAGTTGTCCAGTGAGAAAATAAAATTATAACATATGCTAGAACACTGATTGTAATTTGATCACTAGAATTCATCATTTAGAATTAACTCTCAAATTAACTGGCATACCTATGTTTAAAAGTAGTAAACATTTTCTCCAACAATTAAGGATCATCTTCTAGTACATTGCTACATGGCATAAAACACGTACAGTGGCTTCACACATTTGTGGTTGTACACTTATACTTCCATAATATATACCCACATCATTTTTTTTTTTTTCCAAATGTGATACACTGATGTACTCCAGGTATTAAAACACAGATGTAGGGAACCCAAAACAGCAGCTCACAGTTCAACTTAATTCCCACAGATATACACAGCCACCTTTCAACATTTCCAGTGGATGATTTCTTAGGTCTGAAAGAAACCAAGTTTGTTCAGTCCTTTAAATAATAAATCTTACGTAATTTATTGATGCAGTTCAAGAATTTTCCTGAGTTTCTGAGATTCAATACTTTAGTGCACATTTACATTGAAATAGCATATGCTAAACTAACTTGAGAATGCTCAAATACAAAAAAAAGTATTCTTAAAATTATTATTAAAAACTAAGATGAGTTTATAAACACACCATAGTTGAAAGAGATGCTTATTTTGCACCTCTTTTCGTTTCCCCATGTGAAGCCAGGAGCTGGACTCGACAACCTTCATGGTTCCCTTCCAACTCAGGATATTCTATGACTCTTTGTGCCCTCAAACGTCTAATTTTATCTTCATACAGCAAAAGTTAGAAATTGCTAACTGAAAGAATTTTTTTCCATTAGAGATTTTGTGCCTTTAACTGCAATTTGAAATAGCAATTTTAACTTGTGAAATAAGAATAATTTTAGCAAGGGATGCTCTGATTAGTAGTTACTTATAAACAGTTTACAAGAGTACCATAACATTAAAAACTCAAAGACCTTGTTTTCTTAAACTGATCTTGAATAGCAGCATAAAGTTTACAGAATACCAAGCATTAGGGGAAAAAGACAGCTCACATACTTTTGTTGCATTTTGTGACCATAGTTTCCTTATCTCTTGGTGACTTTTATATGTTTGTAATGTATGGGAATACAAATGTGTATTCTTCTGGCTCATATGCACTCATTTATTTATTTTTAAGTCAGTACTGCAGCATTTTATTCTTTTGGTGAAATTCTGAAGAGTTTTTCCCTTGAGAATGACAGTTCATTTTGCAACTTAGTTGCACAAGAATTTCTAATGCAGTGTGATACCTTTTCATTTTCCAGCTCTATGCACAAACTTACCAGCAGTATGAGTACAGTAATTCAGATCAGTTCTGTAGGATTTTTCATGAGCATGCTGAGGCAGCCTATTCACAAAATCTGAATCTAGAGCTTCTGCAATCTCAGCTTTTTCACCATCAGACATACAATTTAATGGCACACTTCCTGTATGTTCAGCTGGTTTGAACTTTTTCTCTACTGAAACATCATTTGCTTGAATAGACTTTTTTCTGCTTTTCTCAGAAGTAGCACGTGGCTTACAGGAACTCATATCAATTGAGCCCAGGCTTCTTAAAGACTCTTTGCAAGAAACATCAGGAGGATTCTGTGATTCTTTTGGTACTTGTACCTGGACTTCATTTTTAATCAAATTAGATGAGGAAAAGAAGTCTTCATAACAAGCCTCTTCAGTGCTCAGATCATTGCTATACGTATTAACTCCTTGCAGGAACTCATTTTTAGACCCTAATGCACCCAGTTCCGAGGTAGCCAGTTTCAAGCTAAACAGCGTTTGTAGCTTGTTCTTCTTCCTGTGTTCCAGCAGATGATCACTTCTGTCAACAGGGAAGCTTCTATCAAAGGAACATGTGTTTAAGTCTTCACTGCTCACAGGTGAATTAGGGAGACTGTCAATCAAAGCAGGAACAGTATTTAACTTGGCTGTTTTTTGGGAAGGAGTACAATGACCCAAGTCCTTGATTTGGAGAAGAGAATTTTTGCTTGCAACTGATGTAGTCAAAGTATTTTCATCCTTCTGATTTTCCTCTGGAAACTTTTCTAGATCTTTCTTTTCTAAATACAATTTATCATGCAAAGTATGCTGCAAAATCCGTTTTTTACTTAGGCCTCTTCTGCTAGGTTGTTTTGGGATTAAGCTCTTCTGGTCATAGCTACATGAGGGTGAATTCACAAATGCACTCATGGAAACATGAATATGAGTCTGAGCATCACAGGTGGGTTCTGTTATCTCTTTTTTCTGTCTCTTTGAATCATCAGTTCCCCAGAGATCATCAACACTTGAGTTTAAGCAGACTTCCATTTGTTCTCCTGCAAAATAAGAAAAGCAGCAATATAAATATTTAACAAAACGGAAACAGTACAACATTTTAGTAAAATACATACGAAATTACTGAAAGGAGAAAACGAGGATTTAGCTACTTATCTGAATATCAGGTGGCCAAGTCATTAAAAACTAAACAGAAAATCGATTAGAAGCAAAGCACATTCTATGTTGACGAGAAGCTACAATAGCTTTAACTATCCTGTATTCTTACGTGGTAATAAATATCCACAAATCCTGTTCTGCTTTCTTGAAACAGAGAGAAGCCCTTCCACTCTAATACGTGGAGAAAAGCAGCATGAATTAACATTGGCAAAGCTAGTTGGAAACTAAATCATCATTTTTACTACCACAGCATTACCCATCACCTTGTAGTTTTCCCAGAGTTAAGATGAAATTAAATACATTGTAGTATCATAACATACACATCAACATCATGTATTAAAAACAATTAGTATGTGGAAAAAGATACCATTTCTTTTAGCTATTCTAAAGAAATTATTCTGGGGGTTGATATAAAGGGACTATTCATAACTCTTCACAATAAATTCGTCTGAAATAGACTAGTATCACTGATTATTCAGAACACAATTTTAAAAATCCAGTTGTTCCAAACAGTGTTCTATACTCTGTTTATTGCAAGAAATGTATGCTGAGTGCAAAGTTTCAGCAATACTCCTTCTGTAAGTACTCCTGTAGGTTTTAGGGGAAGTCTTGATGTTATTTGTTTACTAAATGTTTTTTACTTGCTAAATATAAATAATATTTTAAACATATGGTACAGCTAGCTAAATTCAGAAAAATTAAATATATGGAAATGAAAGGGTAGGTTTCACATGTCACGATCACATACCCAAAGTGATAATCGTCTTAATTTCAGTCCTCAAATTAAACTGGATTCTTGAAATGTTAACCAACATACTCTCATGAATCTCACAGCCACAAACAAAATGGTCACCATGACTGCATATCAGAGATGGAAGCTACATGGAATATCACTGGGGATGTGGAGGTGTATTCCTAATATAAAACTCCATAGTGCAGTTGTAGTGCTGGAGGGCCATACTCAAGGTGAAGTGCTCAAATCAACGTTGAACCTCATCAGCTCACAACTAATTTACCAAGATAAAAGAGTTTGTCAGTACAGCTATGTTACTTCCAGTATTAAGCTATTAGTTCTCCCTACCATTGCGTGAAGGCATACCTAGCTGCCTCGGGCTACAATATACCATTCTGTGCAGTTTTGCCTCTGTTCTCATGTAAGCCAGCATGACAGATTTTCTGTATGATGTCAGAACACCACTTAAAAAAAAAAAAAAAAATGTGAGATATAGTTTCCTGTTGGGATAGAATGGAGTAGGCAATGCACTCAAGTGGTCCTCATTACAAATTCCAAAAGCTGTCTTCTCATTACTTTTCTACTGAAATCCAGCTTAGCTTTTTGCTTACATGACTGACAGGACACATGAGATCTGAAGTACATTATCCACTGCACACATTATTCATTAATGCCGTTAAGATGCCCACTGATGTAGCTCGACAGCCTTCACAATAACCCTCTCCCTTATGTCCTGCTACTATGTCAAAACACAGGAACTAAAGCCTAACATTCTGAGCATGAGAATAAGAACCTTAATAAACTACTTGAATTCAGCTGCAGCCATTAAACATTTTAAAAGCTGATTTAGTTTTACTCTTGTTCTTTCTGCTGTTGTCTTCACTCCCTGAATACTTAAGCTGGAGAACACATTAAGTTTTTTAAATTCAAGTTTTTCCATTGAAAATTTGGAAGACATTTCACTTCTCCGAGTTCTCTCTCTCACTCAGTTCTCCTTTTTGTTTCCACATCACACTGCTTAATATGCACTCTGTGTTCTATACAAGATCACTGTATCAGTAAACTGATAGTGTTCCAGAACAAGACGACATCAAGGGAGAATAGTGCAAGGAAAGAGGAGGAAGTGACACCAGCAACACAGCAGAAAGGCAGAGCATTTATCCAATGTGACTTCTCATGCTCCAGTTCCTTGAATTCTTACTTCTGTAAGCTTCACCAATTAAGAAAAACTAAAATAATTCAACTTTAAATATAAATGATAGAGAAAACATACAAAGTTCCTTTTTCAGTGTACAAATCACCATTCAAAATAAGATACTATGTTTAAATATATGTAATATATAAGTAAGGTTGTGACAGTTACCTTGCAACAAAGCAACTTCTGAATTCGTTAAACAGGTAGGCAGCAGGCAGTCTCCTGGTGAACTATGTGGAGGTATTTGAGACATTTGCGAAGCTAGGAATTTGTAAATAATAAATTAGTTAGCCCTATGTGCAGACATACGGATTTCCACAGCATCTATTCATATTTCAAAACAGCTCAATTTCAAGAGATAAGTGGTTGCTTTGACTGCTAATTATAACCATATAATTAATTCTAAAGACTGCTTAACAGTCTTTAGACTCAAATTTACATACTAACAAAAAAGCTATTAGATTTTACAAACTGAATCAAATTTCTTCTAGAAAACTCAGCACTCTGAAATCAAAGAATGATGGCAAACCATTATGGACACTTCTAAGTCAGTTGAGATATTTTAACTAAAGAACCTGATAAATTCTGCAGCTGGTAGCAATGCCTTGATACAGCAGAAATGCTTTTCAAAACCTTTGGAAGTATTACCTTAAAACTGCAAGAGAAACCAAATACAAGCCATACTAAAATAAATTAGATTTAATTTTTCATTGCTGTATCAGTGGTTCTATACTTTCCTTCCACAATTATATTTGGAAGGATAAAGTGACAGTAACAGACTTCTTAAAACGTCAAACACTACAGATTTTTTTTCCCCTACAAAAGATGTTCCACATATCAACAGTTTTTATACTAAGTGACAAAACCTAATGACTTAGGCCTCATTAGTACTTACACAGTAAGGTAACACAAGCTCTAATGAACGATTTGAAAACTGATGTCTAGATTTAGTTCACTAGAATCTGCATTTTGAAGTCAACTGGTTTTTCAGTTAGGCTTTTTAAACCCATTCTTCAGTACCTGGACAGGTGTCCTATAAATTTTGAACTCCTTTTTAAACTGTTGGCCTGGAAGTAGTAACATTACAATCTTTGTCAACTATAGCATTCACATGAGAATTTATCAGAAAATAAGATTTAGAATCTTGCTGTACAGTTCAACCAAGTTATAATATCAATTTACAGACTTAGAAAGTCTATTTTAATTATCAGTATTCCCAAAAAGTGTTCTGATTAAGAAATTCCTTTTTGCAAAAATTGTCTTCCATGACTACTTATATCCCTTTTCAATAGGGAAACTGAAAGCCAAGAAGCATTCCTAACTACTCAAAACATGGGAAGAAGGGAGTACATGCAGTCTCCCTTCAGCTATGGTAGTCAGAAGCACATAATCTACACAACAGATGAGCTTTGAGAGCTCACAAATTCTAGGCTCAGTTCCAATCCAAATGACCTAGAAGAAAATTTATACTTAGCTTTTGGGTCCAGTCATCACACTTAAGAGACACTCAGGTCAAATCATAACAAAGCAACAGGTGCAAAACATAGAGTTCTCCAAATAGGCAAAGACACAGTTCTAATCTTCCAGACTATAGAAGAAACAAGCACCACCCTCTCTGTCTGCATCATTTAGATCAGCATCCCTTAGCGCTACCCAGGTCAGTGGGATTCAAAACTCTAAATGGCAAGTCTTCATTTCAAGTGAGTTATGGGCTGATGGACTGAGAAATGCTACCCATGTGATGACTAATGCTGACTGATTCCAATGGTACCAGCTCAAGATCACATCCCCATAAAGTATATGGAATCACATGTCATGCCTAGTTTAAATATTTATATAATTCTAATCAGATATTTTCATTTTGAGGAAATGTTTCAAGAAAAGTAAGGTATGAAAATAATTCTGAGGGACAGAGCAAGAAAAGTGTGGAAAAAATACAGCAATAAAGATGGTAGCCATTTGTGCATGTCCATGATAAAATAAAATTTAACTTCTTACCAGTAGGAGAAAGATTTTCTCTTTTTTCCCTCATCTCCTTTATTCTTCTTTCCATTGCACTGCATTGATCTCTCATTTTATTAACAGGGCTATACACAAGTGAACCATCATCTTCAAATAGTAAAACTGGTGTATCAGTTTCTACACAAAGAAATTGCATTTTGTACATTAATATTTACATGCTGTAACAGCTTCAGATTGAGTTCTATTTTCTTAAAAAAAAAAAAAAAATCAGGTTCCTCATACCTAACCACTACAGGTGCCTTAATACCACAAACTTGCAAACAGCTCTGTAAAAGGTAAAACAACTTTATTTGTTACAGTGAGATGCATAAAAGTGTAAAAAATAAAAATAAAAATCTACCTTTAAGTGCTTTGAAGAAATAACTTCAAGATATTTGAATACTAGTCCAAGGGAGTTCTTACCTGCATTAATTCCTATCTTTTGTTTAGCTAATTCTTTAGCCATCTGGTCCAGTCTTCTCTGCAGCTTTCTATCATTTTCTGGAGTTTTTTCAACAAAGTCTTTTGGCTGCATACATTTGTGCTACAGGACATATAACAATATTAAGTATATGGTAAAAACTGGCCAAAAGTAACTAGACTTCCTATTTGCCTACCATTTTATCACAGTATTTATTATCAATGTTTAACACTATGCTATTAATAATCACCTCTTTAAGAGTCCCAGATAATTGCAGAAGTTAACATTTTCCAAAATGAACTGTAAAATGAAAATAGAAAGGATTAACAGATATTTTATATTAGATTTTAGAAAAGGGGAGACTAAGCCATCAACTTTTTTTTTTTTGCTTGCAGCAAAGCTAACACTTAAGACTTTTTTATTTTATTTTTTTCAAAGTCAGGATTTCAGCATTCATCACAACTCAGTGAAACACAAGGCATGCTGCAGTCAGTTGGTATGGATTAGTCAATCATGTCATCTTAAATCTTCATTTCTTTATTCACCAATCTAAAAACTTTCCACTTTTATTATCTGTTCTTAAGATGTCACATATCACAGACGTAGCCTATCTTTAAAAACCTACTCAGATGGGTAGAGTTTACAGAATGTTCTGAAAATAAACAATTTAAATGCCTGAGGCCAGGAAATTTGAACTTTACTCACTTTCAGCAGTAATGCTTCATTATTGTATACTGCAGGAAATAAAGATTCATCAACATGTACACCAGTTTCTCGACACCTGTATAATAAATTAGATCAGCAATTTTTATTTTTTAAGAATAAGAACCTTTATTGCAAAAAAAAATTGTTTGAGCCTTTTTAATTAAACCCTTTCCAAGTGTGCATCCTTAGCAATAACTACTTCAATGCTAAAAAAAAAAAAAAAAACCAAACCCAACAACTATACATTAAAACAACCAGAGGACAATACATTTTTTTGTCCTAATGATGCCCTCAAAATTGCTGCATCAGTACTCTGAAACTCAAAGATTCCCCCTCACATGTTTTTCCCCCACATGTTCAAAAATCACTGTATTAAGTCCCTCTGGCCAGATTGATATGAACCTGAAATCTGGCCCCGATTTTTGTGTGGCCTATAGGTTTTCATCTTTCACTAGCTAGTGAAAAACTTAACCTTTACTTGGTCATTGTGATGACAGTAAACTCCCAACTACAATCTACAAAATGTTATGAAAAAATAAGAAAAAAAGGAAAAAACTCATACTCTGGCAAGTGAGAAGGTAGTGATCCTGGCTTTTACTTCTTACCTATTAATTTCAGTTTTCTGCCTCTCTTCATATATGCAATGCTAAAAACAGCCCCTTACTGTGGAGGGATCTATATTAGTTTAATAATAATAATAAAAAGTCTGATACCTTACCCCTAGATTTCCCCTGTCTTTTCTATTCAAAGACTGACTTGAGATCAGTGGGACTCATGTTATCTTGGAATATGATACAACCTATTGGGTATGTGCACACCATGTAAAATGTTGAGCCAGGAACTTGGTTATTAATACATAAACTAAAATTATTTTAGTCAAAATTTGTAACATTTCATTCTTGAACAATGTTTTCAATAAATAATGCAACTGGTTTTGTGGAAGAGTACGGAACCTTAGCAGACTACTAGAATTCCTTCAGAAGTCATTCAAAATTGTGATTTTAGTGACACCTAGTGTCACGCTGCTTTAAAGTTCGTATTGGTAGAATTAAAATCTAATGCTTTACTCGGTTTTGAATGGGGGAAAAAAAGAGAGCCAAAACACTACAAATATTTGTCAAACTAAGTTTAGAGTTCTCTGGAGTATCAAATAGATATTCAACCTGTTTGACTTCAGTGGCTGTTATTAAATTCTAGATAACGACCAGCAAAGATGTGGAGTACATTAAAATTTAAATTAGATCAGACAATTAACTTCATTAATTCAGAGAAACTAAACAGAAATAAGTTTTGAGCTTTAAAGACCTTATAAGATTTTTTTTTTTTTTTTGCAGACAAATCTGAGTGTAAGTGTTCTGGTCTATCTTATTGGCGATATGAGTGAGCTGCTTTACTAAGAATAGACGAGTAGAGTTTCCCAATTATATTTTGATTTGGACACAGATTTTAGCAATTCTATTTTATCTAAAGATTTTTTTGACTGCTCATTAAGGCATTTGAGTTGAAGCAGCACTAAAAAAACACTTTCAGTGATCCCCAAAGTGTCATTCATTTTACATAAACTTACAATTTATTTGCACGAATCTTAAAGCAAGTCCACAGTTTTATGCACTATTTTTAAAGCTAGACATTTTAGCTAATTTTAATTAGCTTTATTTAATTAGCTAATTTTCTTAGAAAATTAAAAAAAGGAAACAGGTTTATTTTAAAATAAATTTACTGCAGAGTTATGAATCTTTTGAAATTTCAATTGTCATCTTATTTTTAAAGTTTTCTTCTAGATAAAATTACATCCTGTTAAACTGTGGAACTGCATTCAGTTTAGATTCAAACAGACACTCATACTACAAAGCAGAAGCTTCCAATAAAGTCTCAGGCAGATCACTGGAAACAGCACTCAAAATAAACTAAGACGCAACATTCACACAGACCCTGAAACTCTAATAATTTGTGCTGCTTTTTTTTTTAATGGAGAAAGGCAGATACAGTTTTTCAGATCATACGGCATGTTGCTATTAAAGGCTCAAGTACTGCTCAGGGGAAGATAACACTAGTGTACATGCAGAGCAGTTTGGAAGTAGGGGTCCACTAGCTGTTAAGTGGGAGAATATCTGGCACAAAGCAGAATCAGGAAATGCTGGAGTAATTGTTTATGAGTTGCTTCCTTGTCTGGTGTTTTCAGAGCTCAAACATCAAAGAGTAGGGTCCAGATTAAATAGCATATACCCCACCATCCTGTTTCCAATATCAAGATGCCCAGGAGCATGCAAGAACATGAAAACACAGACAAACATTCCCAGTTTACTTTGCTATGCTCAACAGATTTATGGCTTAGGGATGGTCTGAGGCAATACTATATTTGTTTTGTTTTTGATAAAATTAAGTGTTTAATTGCTTCAGCATTTTGTAAAACCCATGTAAATCTTTGCAGTCTATACTGATTCTGCAACAAGGAGTTGCAGCCTAACTACATTTTGCTAAAAAACATCATTTACTGTTTTCTCTGCATCTGCCTCCAGCCAGATTCATGTGATACTCCCCAGTTCTTCCACTGAGGAAAGGACAATATACATTCATTCCCTACTCAGCCTCTCCGTACGAACCTTTGTTTTCACAGGAGTCTCTCCACCTCCACTCTCACTTCTTTTCCAGGCTGAAGAATTTTTGTCTCTTCAATTACATCTTGTGAGAAAACTATTTTATACTTTCAGTCATGCTTGTTGCCATTTTCTGGCAACATTCTGAGCATAACCATGGCCTTCTTGATTCAGCTACAAGAAGCATCATGCTCGCAGGCTCTCATCCTGATGGGGGATTTCAACCACCTGGATGTCTGCTGGGAAAGCTCCACAGCAGGCTCCCGGAATGCATCAAAGATAACTTCCTGGTCCAGGTATTAGACAAACCAACCAGAGGAGAAGTGTTACTGGAGCTGGTGCTCACCAGTGTGGATGAACTCATCAAAGAGGTTAAGACTGGAGGCAGTCTGGGCTGCAGTGACCATGCCTTCATTGAGTTCCTGATCTCAAGGACTGTGGGCCTGGCAAAGAGCAAAGTCAGGACCCTGAACTTCAGAAGAGTGAACTTCCAGCTGTTTAAAGACCTAGTGGATGAGATCCCCTGGGATACTGTCCTTAGGGACAGAGGTACTGACTGAACTGACCAGAACTGACAACTCGTTAAGGACATTTTTCTTCGAGCGCAAGAGCTCGTCATTCCCAGGTGTAAGAAAGCAAGCAGGGAAGGCAGGAAACCAGCATGGCTGAGAAAGGACCTGCTGGTCAAATTGAGGTGCAAGAAGCAAATGCACAGGCAGTGGAAGCAGGGACATGTGGCCTGGGAAGAGTACAGGAATGCCATCTGGGTGTGCCGGGATGGGATCAGGAAAACCAAGGCACAGATGGAACTGAACTTGGCAAGGGATGCAAAGAATAAGGGATTCTATAGGTACATTGGCCAGAAAAAAAAAGGCCAAGGAGAATGTACCCACTGTCATAAATGAGAAGGGTGAACTGCTAACAACAGACATGGAGAACACTGAGGTACTCAACAAATTCTTTACCTCAGTCTTCACTGGCAGTCAGGCTTCCCACCCCTCTTGAGACCCTGATCCTCTAGGCAGGGACTGGGGGGCAACATCCCTCCCACTGTAAGCAAAGAGCAGGTTCAGGACCTCCTGATGAAACTGAACAGATACAAGTCTATGGAGCATGATGACGTGTCCCAGGGTCGTGAGGGAACTGGCTGATGCAGTTGTCAAGCTACTCTTCATCATATTTGAAAAGTCATGGCAGTCAGGTGAAGTCCCCAGTGACTGGAAAAGGGGAAACATCACTCCCATTTTTAAAAAGGGTGGAAAGGAAGACCCAGGGAACTACAGACCACTGAGCCTCACCTCTGTGCCTGGGAAGATCATGGAACAGATCCTTCTGGAAGCAATGTCAAGGCACATACAAGATAAAAAGGTGATCAGAGACAGACAGCACGGCTTCACCAAGTGCAAATTGTGCCTGACCAACCTGGTGGCCTTCTATGATCATCATATAACATCCTTATCTCTAAATTGAAGAGATATGGATTTGAAGGGTGAACTATTCGGTGGATAAGGAATTGGCTGGATGGCGCCAACCAGAGAGTTGTGGTCAACAGCTCTATGTCCACGTGGAGGCCGGTAACAAGTGGTGTCCCTCAGGGGTCCATCTTGGGACTGGTGTTGTTTAATATCTTTATCAATGACAGGGATAGTGGGATCGAGTGCACCCTCAGCAAGTTTGCAGATGACACCAAGCTGAGTGGTGCAGTTGGTACAACAGAAGGAAGGGATGCCATCCAAAGGAACCTTTACAAACTTGAGAAGCGGGCCCACGTGAACCTAATGTGGTTCAACAAGTCCAAGCGCAAGGTGTTGCAGCTGGGTCAGGGCAATCCCAGACATGAGTAGAGACCAGGAGAAGAACTCATGGAGAGCAGCCCTGTGGAGAAGGACCTGGAAGTTCTGGTGGATGAAAAGCTCAATATGAGCCAGAAGTGTGCGCTTGCAGCCCAGAAAGCCAACTGCATCCTGGGCTGCATTAACAGAGG
>VXAA01000487.1:14516-25602 GCA_013399115.1 Anseranas semipalmata
TAGGACTATCGTGCTTTCAGTGGTCTGAATTCTATCTCAAAATGGAATATCCTAATAATTTGCACTACTGACCACTTCAAGTAAAAAGTCATACAGGCATTCTGGGCAATCCATGACAGCATCACCTTATAGATCCACCACAACGGCTTTTTAGTATGGTTTACACAACCTTTTGGATTTCTAATAGTACTGTAATTTCATTTTGAACATAGTCAATTAGGTTTCTTATAATTTATGGATGCTTTAGTTTCTCTGTTTACTATCCAGAAAACTTGCAGGAAGCCCACATAAGGATCAGTTCGGTGAGGACTGCATCCTGTGGGAGGGACCCCATGCTGGAGCAGGGGTGGAGCATGAGGAGAAAGGAGTGGCAGAGAGAAGTTTTATGAACTGACTGCAACCCCCATTCCCCATCCCTCTGCACAGCTTGTGGTGAGAAGGAAGAACAGTCGGGAGTAAAGGAGTGAAGTCAAGCCTGGGAAGAAAGGGAGTTGTGTGGGAGGAAGGAATGTTTAGTTTTGCCTTTGTTTCTTACTGTCCTACTCTGTATTTAATTGGCAGTAAGGAAAATTAATTTTCCCCAAGCTGAGTCTGTTTTGTCCATGATGGCAATTGCTGAATGATCTCCTTGTCTCAGCCTCACAAGCTTTATCATCATATTTTCTCCCCCTGTCCTGTTGAGGAAGGAGAGCAAGAGAGCTGCTTCATTGGCACCTGGCGTCCAGCCAAAGTCAACCCACCACAACCACTACGACCCTCCCCCACCCCCCGCCACACAAAGGGTAAACTGGAGATGTTTTTATGACAAGTTTCTGTGGTTTTATTATTTCTTTCAGTCTTAAGGTAAAAGATTTCTCTCTAAGGCTACACAGTGAGCTGTATTGTTCTTAAACTGAAGTCTATTAACCTCACTGAATTTAACAGATCTTACTGTTTTTAACAGAGTAAGATACAGCAT
Organism: Anseranas semipalmata; assembly: GCA_013399115.1. Taxonomy (NCBI): domain Eukaryota; kingdom Metazoa; phylum Chordata; class Aves; order Anseriformes; family Anseranatidae; genus Anseranas; species Anseranas semipalmata. Next base: position 15,475 of record VXAA01000487.1, read on the forward strand.
CATATAATTTGTTCTGGAATCCTTCATGTATAACGGAGTTTTCTGGAATTTTGGATTGTCTAAATATGAAAACTGATTGTCAAACAGGCTTTTTAATCTTGGCAGCTGAGTATTACTTGGTTAATAATGTTTCAAGAAGCTATTCACATTCAGTTCAACTAGTTTATTGATCAAGACACAAATCAACCAGTAGGTAAATGTGTTATTTAGTCCCTGTGCTCTCAAGTTCCCTATGATATGAAAGTAAAAATACAGGATGTCCATAATGCACAATTAGCTATTCAAATGGATAACCCCTCTTAAATCTAGTTAAATAACTTCTATAGAACTACATAATCCCCATGTGTTTATCTTTGAAAACAGAAATACCAATGAAAATATCAATCACATTGGTCTGTGCTGATAACTTCTATGCCACTAATTTCAGGTACTTTAAAAGAAGAATATAGAAAACTACATGATGTACAAATCAGTCACATTTGCTACAAAAGGCATCTCGAGATACACAGACTAATGAGTTCCCAAAGGAGTCAGCTAAGCTAGAGGTTGTGAGTTTAGCCAGAACTAAAAGCGAATAGCAAAGTATCGTGGGAATTTGGTTCATTGATTAACATAATTGTATAAAACCTTACTGTAAAAAATATGCAAGCTAAAATCAATATCTAAATAACAGCATAAGACTGCTATTCATAGTTTCTGCCGAGAATCAGTGAGATACTACTCACAGGTCCAACATTTTAACTTCCAAAACTTCGAAGACATTAACCAATTGAAAGCAAAAAAAAGCTAACTGAATAAAACAACAACAACAACAACAACAACAAAACAACATAGAAAGTAGTTCCAGTTTGATAGTCCCATAGTTTGATAGTCATCTGAGATAGTTTCCTTCAGTGAAACTATGCTTAGGTACATGCTCACACATTAAACTTTCTAACAATGAAAAGTTAAAGCCTTAACACAATGTATTGGGTTTACGTGGCAAGGGTGTGGCAGCCGGGGGGGCTGCAGGGGTGGCCTCTGTGAGAAGAGTCCAGAAGCTGCCCCAGGTCAGATCAGAGCCAGCTCCAAAAGGGTCCTATTGCTGGCCAGATCCAAGCCATTGAGTGATGTTGTTTGTACCTCTGGGAGAGCAGAGTTGAGGAACGGAACAAACTGCTGTGCCACAGCGGCTGGGAGAGAGGAGTGAGAAACAGCCCTGCAGGCACCCAGGTCAGTGCAGAAGGAGGGCAGGAGGGGCTCCAGGCGCCGCAGCACAAGTTCCCCTGCGGCCCGTGGAGAGGCCCATGGTGGAGCAGGCCGTCCCCCTGCAGCCCATGGGTACCACACGGAGCAGATCTCCACGCTGCAGCCATGGAGGAGCCCACATGGAGCAGGTGGATGTGGCCTGAAGGAGGCTGCGGCCCATGGGAGCCCCCGCAGGAGCAGGCCCCGGGCCGGAGCTGCAGCCCGTGGAGAGGAGCCCACGCAGGAGCAGGAGGCCTGGCGGGAGCTGCCGCCCGTGGGGAGCCATGTTGGAGCAGTTTGGTCCTGAGGGATGGGCCCCGTGGTACGGACCCATATGGGAGCAGTTCTGGAAGAGCTGCAGCCTGTGGGAAGCCCCCGCAGGATCAGTTCGGGAAGGACGGCATCCCGTGGGAGGGACCCCACGTGGAGCAGGGGCAGAGAGTGACCGTGAAGGAGCGGCGGAGACGCAGCGTTAGGGACTGACCGCAGCCCCCATTCCCCTTCCCCTGCGCCGCTTGGGGGGAGGAGGTAGGAGAGGGTGGGTGCAGGAAGGTGTTTTTAGTTTGCTTGTGATTTCTCCCTGTTCTAGTCCACTAGTGGTAGGCAATAAATTATATTAATCTCCCTATGCTGAGTCTGTTTTGCCTGTGACGGTAATTGGTGAGTGATCTCCCTTTCTTTATCTCAACGCTTGTGCCCTTTCCATTGTATTTTCTCCCACATTTCTTTTGAGGAGGGGGAGTGAAGGAGCAGCTATGATGGAGTTCAGCTGCCAAGCAGGGTAAAACCACCACACACAATAAAATTCAAAACCTTTTTTACTTGGGTAGGCAACTAAATCTTGAGATATAACAACTACTAAACCAAGTAAATGCCTAACTGTCATTTTAACAAAAGTTAAAAAATCTACGACTATGTCTTTCTTTCTTTTTCTACCCCCACTATATTCCCCTTTATTTACATTCTTTGTTGTGTTTTCACATCTGGACTATATTAAATAGAAAGCTTGAAATCAGTTGCTATTTTTAAAGCAGTATTTCTTAACGTTTTTAACCTGAACTGCTGATGGCATGGTTAATTTTTTTAACAATTCACTTGTATCCTCTTTCATTTTCTCTTTTGAAATTGTGTGCATTTTTTAAAACAGAAAGAAAATTTGTATTCAGCCTATTCTCCAGTAATTTCAGCATGTTCTGGTTCTGATATGTAAGTTATCATCTTCTGCTTCCATCCTTGACTATAGACGTTGAGTCAGCACACCCAAGGTGCAACCATTGGATTGCAATGCTGGTTGAATGTCTAGTGCATTATTTCATTATTCTGATGAGGTGATGAAGTATAAAGCTTGTACAGTGTAATTTCTCCATATCCTTCTAGGATCAACAGCTTAAAATAGCCAATCCAACAGTTCTATTTCTCTGTAAGGTAACAAGAAGAAAGTCATTCATTATGTATTCTAAAATACACTTTAAGAAAATGCCTAAAGCTATTCCAAATAACTTGAGGAACACTGATTCCAATGGCAAACTTGTATTAAAAATTAGAAGAACAACAACATGAGGCATTCACTGAGTAAAGTAATAATAATAATAATAATAATAATAAATAAAATAAAATCAAAAACTGTTCTAACTCTGGGAGACACTTTAGGAACATAAAAAAGTTACGTAACAGCTACATACCAGCAAAACCAGTCGCAGGCCAGAGTGCATCTTTTAGCTTCAGCAATACATCTGTGTGGAATTACAGCTAAAATATTGAGAATATAAGTAGTATAATGAAATGAAAGTGCAAGGGTTTAACTTTAAAATAGCTATTTCTAATAAATATGCAAGTTCACCCAGTGTTTTTCAGTCATACTGAAATATGGCCCCAAAGGCCTTTAAATAAATACTGCCCTTTCTTGATCAAAACTTGCCTTCAAAACTTCTTTCAAATGATTGTATTATTGGAATTCGTATGTTTTGGTGGTCTGAAGACTTTACAGACTCACCGAAAAAAGAATGAATAGTAGACTAATTCATGTGTGATGTTTGAGAAAGACAGCTGCGTGAGGAGCTTAATTCAAGTAAAGACACTCCTTTCTAATGGATCATCTCTAAAATGGTGATGGTGGTATTTCCCAGTTCATGAATGTTAATCTAAAGTTAAGTACTTTAAATAAAACTAAATACTTCAGCTTTGAAGGACCTGAACCAAAATTTCTTGAAGCTAGTTCAGGATCAGACTAAGATCAAATCAACCAAATACAAATTTGGATGCTAGAAAAGAAATCGGATACCAAAACAGCATGTAGGTAGGATTGGATATTTATGTGGATGGTAATGAAAATGGAAATGTACTGTTCATATTTTCAAGCTAAGAACAGGTTTTGTTTTCAGTTCAACCACTGTGTAATGAAAATGCAAAAACACTTCCTGTAGCATAGGAGAAACATCTTCAGCTGAACCACTGTTTAATACAGTAGCCAAACAGTTGTCAGTACACCTTAATTACAGGGAATCATTTGGAAGTAGCTTAGTTTAGTGATCTGTTCTTTCTATTAAAAGCAAATTTTCAGAACAATAGAAGAGTATTGCTTGAAGAACAGTGTAGCAGTTTTTAGTCAAATCCCAAGTTTTGGTTCTCAAGACAGAATTTTTTTAGCGTCCCACCCCTAATCAAACAATATTTTTTATGTTCCCATCGAACAAATCTTGTTTGCTTTTGTTGTCTTTGCACTGAAAATAAAAATCTCCTGTTAGTAGGCAAAATTCTGGAAAGCATATGGATCTCAGGCTGGTATTGTTGGCATAGTATCAACAATTGCACTTTCTTTGTCAGGGTCCCAGTTAAAGAATATAAAGCCCTTCAAAATTAGCAGGGGACCTTAAAAAGAATTTAGATATTAAAGATATTCATCCCATCCCATTTAAAAACCTAAAGGAAAGATAGGTAGTTGAATTAATCTCTTTCTAAGGTACATACCCATAATAGGTAAAATGACATAGCTTCCTCTGGCCTGGAGGTCCCTCTTCACCCAAATGACTGGAGAAGTAATCTAGATGCCTAGGTTAAGCTGTACTATAGTTTTTTAATGGTTAAATTTAGGTTATTGGAAATCCTGTGCTTGTTCTGTGGAACTTTGCCTTGCCATTTTTTTGTCATGAAAGTTCTACAAATTTTAGACTACAGATCTGTGCTAAAGAAATACTGTCTGTCTAGCCCAAACGTCTGTCTAGCCTAAAATTCTGTCTCTGTCAGTGGTTGTTAACTGATCATTAAGAGGGATCCTTTTGCTGCTATGCCTTTCTGCCTTCTGTCAGATAACAGATCAGGAACTTCCTTTTCTGGAAGTTCCTGCTAGATCGTCAGTCTCAATATCTTTCATGGGAGTGCCTACTTATACTTTGACTTCAAGAGCAACCTTTCGCAAAGAGCTCCAAGATATATCTAACAGAGTGCAAAAGAAACTGTTGGCCTTTTTTTGTTGTTGTTCTAAATCTTGTTCTACATCATTTCATTAGGTGCTAACTTGTTTTTACAGAGTGAGAAGTTTCTTCCTTTTACCTCTTTTAGTGAAATTTGTCATTATATTGTTTTTTTCATGCCAATATTAAATTACGTCTTTTCTAGGCTGAAGAGTTCTTTTCATGTTTTGTAAAAATTGTGCTGATTCTTCCCAAATAGGTAAGATTTCTATGTTATTCTTTTTCTAAAAAATAGTTTCTTCTCATTCTTTCAGCACATAGATCTGACTTACTAGTTTTTAGTTCCTTGCACCTACCCTGGACAACAGAAAAAGAAAGAAGAAGAAAAAGAAGAAGAAAAGGCAAGGCAAGGCAAGGAAATGAAAAGGAAAAGGAAAAAGAAAAAGAGTTGAAACAGTCACCAGCAGTTTTCCTAAGTGGGAGAGGCTATACACCACAGTTAATAATAGCTCAGCATATTTCACAGTAAATACATTTTTTTGCCACTGCAACTGCAGAAGCCATTGCAAAGAGGAGACAGTAATTTCAAGCAGAATCTAGGCAGAGTTTAACCATAGATAGGTCTTGTATATATAGAACCGTATGTTAGCATGAGTGACCACTATGTACTCTGAGCACATCCCCTGGCAGTAGAAAATGCTGCCTTTAAAATACCACCTGGATATACTGCTCATAAGAGCTCTTTCCTGTGTAAGAACATAATACTCCCAGAAAACCCCACTTTTTCTATTATTTCCATCTTTTACTCCATAAGCTAACTAACCAGCTTTGAGCACCAGTGCCTTCTTACTGGGATGTCATAAGAACGTCTATCTCCTCGGTGCAAAACACTAGTAAAAGGTCACAGGCTTTGCATTGACATGGGAGTGAGGGTTTCAGGACGTCTGAGCTTGCTTACAACTGAGCTGGTTTTAACTGGTTTCAGAGTGTAAACCTGAGTGTTACCCAGTGTAACTCAGTTTTGTTAATACTCCATGAGGGTTTTGTTTTGTTTTGTTTGTTTTTGTGTTTTTTTTTGTTTTTGTTTTGTCTATTTCATAATATATTTCAAAAACACTTCAGTCTGAGGCAGATTTTCTGATGAGTCTCTAACAAAAAATTCTCTAACTAGAGTACTCCTTCATGATGAATACTGTGAAAAGCCCTGGTGAGGCCACACCTGGAGTATTGTGTCCAGTTCTGGGCTCGCCAGTACAAGAGGGACATAGAACTACTGGAGTGAGTTCGGAGGAGGGCTACTAAGATGATGAGAGGACTAGAGCACCTGTCGTACGAGGACAGGCTGAAATCGAACTGGGCCTGTTTAGCCTGGAAAAGAGAAGACTGAGGGGAGAGCTCATTAATGTATATAAATATCTGAGGGGAGGATGTCGAGAGGATGGAGCTGGTCTCTTTTCAGTGGTGCCCAGCGACAGGACAAGAGGCAACGGGCACAAACTGAAGCACAGGAAGTTCCGGCTGAATATGAGGGGGCACTTCTTTCCTGTGAGGGTGACAGAGCACTGATACAGGTTGCCCAGAGAGGCTGTGCAGTCTCCTTCTCTGGAGATATTCAAAACCTGCCTGGATGCCATCCTGCGCAATGTGCTCTAGGTGGTCCTGCTCGGAAGGGGGGTTGGACTAGATGGACTTCAGAGGTCCCTTCTAATCCCCCCCATTTTGTGATTCTGTGATTCTGTGAAAAGCATCCTATTGCTTTTCTGCAACATATCTTTATAAGAGCTCTTTCACTACCACCTATTGGCCCTATTGACCTTTTGGCAAGTGTTTTGATCCCGACATGTTTGAAGAATGCTTTCTTAAACTCTTTTATGACATTTGCAAGATGATCCTTAAACTTCTTTTTCATTTTCATCTTATTTTTTTCCAACAAATGTTTATGATTTTTTCCATTTCTCTCATTTGTTTAGAAAGAAGATTTTCTGAAAGCTTTCTTCCTTCTTATGAACTCCTTTACCCTTGTCAGGCTCTTTTTGGGCTTTGTCAAGTCTTTGTTTGATAGGTGGTATGTATTCATTCAGAACATCCAGGACAGTGTTTGTAAGTAGTTTCCATTGTGCCTGCAGAGATTTTACTCTTTTAGCTGTCTTTCTTTCAGATTTTGAAAAACAAAATTCCCACGTAGCTCTCTTTTTTATAGTTCCCTTTTCCTTTTATAACATGACAGCTTAGTTGCTTTAACAGCCTTTAGAAGATGACCTTGTGGTAAGCCTTCTGAAAAAGAACTCTGTATCAACTGAATCCACAACACATTATATTTATCCATATATTTATTAGTTACTGACTTTATTCTATTTCCTGTCAATTTGTCTGGTACAAAGGTCAAAGTTACTCGGTTTCAGTTCTTAATACCATTTTAGAAACCTGATAAAGAGCAATTCTGCCCCCTCCAGAACTAAATCTTTATGGATGATTTCTGTTTGGGCTAGCATTCAATTTAACCTTTAAAAGGCAATAAATCCATCTCATCTATTCTTGTTGGCTCATAGTCTAAACTGAACTCTAAATCCGTATTTATACCAATCACAGAGCTTTTTGCTACTTTCTTTCAAACCACAGAATCACAGAATGGTTGATGTTGACAAGGGACCTCTGGAGGTCATCTGATCCAACCCCCCTACTCAAGCAGGGACACCTAGAGGAGGTTGTGCAGGGCCACGTCCAGGCAACTTTTGAAGATCACCAAGTAGGGAGACTCCACAACCCTTCTGGGTAACCTGTGCCAGTGCTCTGTCACCTGCACAGTAAAGAAGTGCTTTGTGATGTTCAGGAGGAACCTCTTGTGTTCCAGTTTATGCCCATTGCCTCTTGTCTGTGGTACTGGGCACCACTGAAAAAAGCCTGACTCCATCTTCTTTGCACCCTCCCTTCAGATATTTTATAGACATTGATAAGATTCAGCCGGAGCCTCCTCTTCTCCAGGCTGAACAGTCCCAGCTCGCTGAAACTCTCCAGGCTGCTGAACAGTCCCAACCATAAGCACACCGTTCCACTACTCTTACGGTCCTTGTTTGTACCATCCCTCAATCAAGCTAGACTGACCCACAGCAGACTCACAGTTGTTACAGCCCCCATGACTTCTGTCTCAGAAATAGACCGGGAACTCATGACTCTTTGTCTTTCCTTGATAACCTCTGGTGAACCAAAATCTAAACATAACTCATTCACCTATGCTTTTCTGAACCCAAACCCAGCCAAAGCTGTCAGCTGCAGAATGAATTCTTGTTATTGGCCTATGTCTGATCCAGAACACCCTCATCATAATTTCTTTTTAATAATCTATAGTCACTTAAAATTGATTATCCTCTAGTGTTTCTGTATGTGAATTCTTTTAGTTTGGACAAAAGAATGTATATATTTTTCCTTGCTAGGTTTTGGAACAATCAAACTGATACATTTTCATAACTTTACTAAAATACCACTGTCATTTGCAACTCCTACCCTTGTTTCAGCCCAGGGATAACAGATCCTGAGACCTAAAATGATGCTGGTCACATAAGAGAGTGGTACCTAACTATTGGTCTGTTCCTCTCTTTGAAATAACACATTAATTTTTATCCAACCAACACACTTACTGAACACTGAAATGTTTCAAAACAGGAAAAACAACAACAACATCAACAACAAAAAACATAGAATCATAGGTCATCAAAACCCTGAAGATTTAAGAGCCCTTGGCATTTCTCTGGTCCAATCTTGTACTCAAACCAGGGACATCTCTGAATTCATACCAAGTTGCTCAGGGATTTGTTTATTTGGCTGGAATACCTCCAGGCATGAAGATTTCACCACCTCTCTGAGAAACTTGTACCAATGCCTAGTTATTCTCATATTCTTTTGTTGTTGTTGTTGTTGTTGTATTTCCCTTTATATCTAGTCAGAACCTCTGTTTCAATTCATGACTGTTGTCTCTCATTTTTCTGCTGTACACCTCAGTATGAAGCCTAGCTTGGTCTTCTTAATTACCCCCTCACAGGCACTGGCAGGTAGCTGTTCACATACCCACGCCCTGCTGCCAAAAGTCATCCCTGCACTGGACTGTGCAAAGCCAGACTCATTCTGCCTGTCCTCACAGTGCAAGTACGCCAGCTCCTGACCATCCTGTTGGCCCTCCATTGAACTCAAATTCATCATCACTCCTGGAGGACCCAAGCTGGGGCACAATATCCCAGATGTGGACTAAGAAGCACCAAGGTGAATCACCCCTCAGCCGGCTTGGTACACTGCTGTTGATACAGCCCAGCACGCTGTTTGCCTTCTGCCTTCGTTACTACAACAGATGGTGACCAATGACTGGTCATTTAGTTGTAGTCCCTCAGGACTGTCAAGTTCTTTTCATCAGAGTTGCTATCTAGCCAGTCAGTGCCCCACCTTTAGCATTGCAGGGGGTTAGTTTGTCCAAGTGAAAGACTCTGCAGCTTTCCTTACTGTATTTCATTAGGTTCCTGTTGGACATTTCCTCTAGCCTGTTTGGGTCCCTCTGGATGGCAGTCCTGCCCTTGACTGCAACACATCACCCAATTCTAATTTTCAGAGAGGAACACTTTTGTTTTAGAAAAGTAATGTCAACCTAGACATCCACATTATCAAATTAACTTCTTCTCACAGTAAAGGGAATTATTTCTGGAAGTGACAGTTTTGCACAGAGTTTCCAAAATCTAGGCTGGGAGAAGGTATTTAATACTGCTGGTACATACAATGTGTTTGTGTCCATTTATAAAGTACTTTAAAAGCTGGTGTTAAGAACAGATATAATTGCAATCAGATTTTCTTAACACTGGACAGACACCTACACTGAATCACACGATAGGTTTATAAATCATGTATGTCTAGAAGTCATTTCACTGATTTATAAGTTATGAATATGAATTATAACTATGTTATTGATTTATACATTGTTTGATGGTTTCCATAAATCATATAATCCATTTGTGAAAAGTTCTGGGTGTAATTAGTAATGGTGCTACATTTCCTTCAGATATGATGCAACTGTATTTTGGTTTATGTAATAGATATTATATGATTATATGTTTTATTATTACTTAATATGATTACTTTCCTCCAAGTGATTACACTATTCTGCTTTAACCCAAAGTTCTATGCTACAAAGTCTGATCTGTTGCTCCATTTGCCCAGCCAGCTGTTCTTATATCTCTAATCTGATTTGTAACTAACATATTTTGCTTACTCCAAGCCCTAATAATAAACTGAGAAAAAGAAACACAAGGCTTAAACAAGCATTAATTAAGATGAATTAAGGAGTCTTAATATTTCTTAATTTCTTTTTCTGTCTGAGATTAGCATGAAGTTATATCAAATTGTACCATATCAACTATTTTCTATATATGTCAACCTTACATTGCACATTTTTTTTCATTCTTTTATTAGCTTCATTCCTTTCTTTCTTTCTTTCTCATTCTTTTTTTTTTTT
>VXAA01000487.1:25632-44971 GCA_013399115.1 Anseranas semipalmata
ACTCTCTCTCTCTTTTTTTTTTCCTTACCCTCCAGGCATATTTTCAAGGTAACCTGAGCTTGTTACTTGCCTGGATATCAGTTGGTTACTGGCCAGTCAGTTGAAGCTGGTCTAGATTCCTTCCTTTGTTAAGCAATTTATTATAGTAGGTCATTGTCTTGGTAATCAAAATGTTTTCTGTTATTTCAATATTACATTTTAATGGTTCTAACAGCAAGAAAAGTGCTTAAAGTAATGCGTTTCCATTCATTGCCAGTATTTCAGTTTCATGCATGTTCGTGGGTGCATATATGTACTTGAAAAGGTTTCTTGTTTATTTTTAAAAGATGGAAAGACATTTTAGCACCATGATATAAGACTTTTAAGCAAAATATACAGTCTTGGAACTGTTTACATGCTATGAACTTTGAAGGTTTTATTAATCTGACTTGTTTCACTGAGCAAATGTATCTCCAAACATTTATGTATTTTAGGATTCAATGTAAAATTTGTAATTTCTTGAAACTGAAACTTAAAGTTGGCCTTCTTAAATATGATATTCTTTTTCCTAGGTGACATAAGTATCTAAATATCTTTATTTATTTAAAATACTGCACATTTTATCATTCACTAACTTTTAATAATATTGTTCATATGTTTCTAATCTTCCTAAAATTATGCACATTGTGGAGAGCTGGTAACGTCTTCTCTGCCACTGTCCTTGGTTTTGCTTGAACTCAATGCCAACCCATATGACACTGAGGCAAATGTTTAAAAGGCAAACATTATCTGTAAGGAAATTAACCTGCCTACACAGAACTGTAGTATTTTTCAAAATCTTACAGGGTTCTTTTGTGTTATTTTGAAATATAAGATAATGAAGCATACTTTAGTCTAATCCTTAATTTCACTGTATTTATACAAGCCTTTAAGAGTGTTCAAGAAGTACAAAAATAGTTGTATTAGTAAAAAGGTAAAGCATTTAAAAATGCAATTAGCCTGTAAAGATCCACCAAAATATTCCATCCAAATATAAAATAAAGCTCTATGCCAACCACACTGCTCACATCTTTGAAAGCTTCTACAGTATATAGAAATACTAAGTCTTTGCATCTTTGTAATGATTTTCCACTGCTGAAGTCTGCAGTAACTGCTCTCTGGTTTCTAAAAGTATAAATAAGTAATATCATGGCTATTTTAACAATGAAAAACTATGAAAAAAAAAGATTTCCAAGCCTGCCTTACTTTCTTGCACAAACATTAAAACAATGAGTTAGATAAAGCAAACACTGTTTAGTGTGCATTTTCCAATTTATTAAAACATTCACCCACAACCTAATGTTTTAATGAAAATTCGGAGTTATATAAAAGTAAATGTTTGCTACAATAATACTATGTGTAGCCTATTAAACACAACTTTGCCATTGCTAGTAAAAGGGCACAAGGTTTGCATTGACATGGGAGTGAGGGTCTCAGGACCTGTCTGAGCTTGCCTACACCTGATCTGGTTTAATCTGGTTTTAGCTATTGTTTAGTGACTGGGAGTGTAACATATGCAATCACAATCTTCATACTGTACACACATAACACCTCTTCCACTAAATGATAGACATCATGTTCTCACAACTACATCCTTATTGAAATTGTCTTGGCTTTGCTGCAATTTGCCCATTTTTTTAAAGAATTTAACCCTTAGCTTTACTGACAATCCTTCTCCAACCCTTCAATAGCAGGAGCACAATGTTGACTTCAGCTGTGAGAAAAGACTCATGAAAGTAAGCCTCCAACACACTGAGCTGGGATTGTCTGCTACATGTGACTGGTTCCCAGTCTTTTGGTGAGATTCCACAGAAGTAAAGGCATCAGCAGCTCTCTTTATCTGTGTGCTTCTAAGAGAAGAAGATTTTACATACTACATATGTAGTGATTTAAAATATTTGCTACTCAAATAATATTTTTAAAAACATTAAAGTACATTTACATATATAACTGATTCAAAGAAAAGTATACATATTCACTCTAAAAATGTTGATGATGCATTTGTCCATCACCATTAAATGCGAAACTCCAATATTCGTAAATGAAATATCAATTTTTTTGACCTGTGAGATATTTCAGGGATTTCTCCACTCTAGTTTACTGTTTGCAAAGTATCTTAGAGTGTCTGCTCTATTTTGGCAGCAATTTAGCATCAAACAAAAGGGACTTGTAATGGTGAATATGGGAGGGATATTAGCATCTGTCTCGCAATACAAAACTTACAGTTAACTACAGACAAGTTACAGGGTTGGGAAATGTCTGCAAAAACTTCCCCAATATGCAGCAATATTGGAACACACTATATTGGGTAAGGAGTATACAGTGTTAGTTAACAGTGGCATGAGGGAATTAGGTCTTAAATTTCATTCCCTTCCAACATCACGTGTCTTGTTCATTCCCAGGTAAGTGACTTCCCTTTCCTGAGGTTCCAAATCTATTTTGCAGTTATTTAGGCTTTCAACCCCAGAGCAAGTCTACAAAATTCTAGGTTTGACTGTCACTTAACCCATTCAACCATATTTTGATTTTTTGCCAAGAAACGTGGCTTACAGGAGGTTCCCTAAGGTCCCTCTTGAGGCAATTTTATTCCATCAATGAATGGTACTCTGCCTAACAAGCTTTAACAAAAACTGTAACAAGCAAGTTACCATGTGATGTAGAAGCACAAAGATCTTGGAAACCATGTTTATTGTAGTATCAGATATGAAAGTCTTCAATGCATAGGCATTTTCCTGACTCTTTTTTGAAAATCTGGCAATGGCATAATTCACAATAGCTCAGTCTGATCAGTTATCAAGGGACATCTTGATCTTGACCGCAAAGTAGAAGCACTTAAACAAACTTAATTCAGGAATATCATAGAATCATAGAATCATAGAATGCTTGGGTTGGAAGGGACTTTAAAGACCATCTGGTTCCAACCCCCCTGCCATGGGCAGGGACACCTTCCACTAGACCAGGTTGCCCAAAGCCCCATCCAACCTGGCCTTGAACACTTCCAGGGATGGGGCATCCACAGCTTCTCTGGGCATATCTTAGATCATGAAATGTCACTTAAGTTTTCTGCTGTAAAGAAGAAAAGAAGGCAAAGGTCCAATGACCTTGGACACGTATTACATTGTCAAACCAAAAGATTCTCCTCAAAGCAATGGAGGTCAAACAGAAATGCTAACTCAATTTTTATTACATATGGGATGGACATGGTGATTTGTAGAAGTCTCTATTACAAACAAAATGTTTCTTTCTCTGGTAATAGGCCTGACCTTGCAGTCATAATACTGAGAAAATTTATTGATGAAATGAACTGGCGTTTTCTTTGTGTAATTACTCTAAGATAATACACCAGACTTTCACAGAGAAGAAAATTATATTAGCAATAATCTTTTATCTCAAATATTTCTTCTTCATTCCCAACAATTCTTACTGTTGAAATAACAAAATAATTTGTTTTCTATTTACATGACCTGACCCTATATGTACACTGCTATCATGATCTTAAATGAGGTAATTCTAATACCTAGTTTGCATGCAGATTTTTTTCATTTTCAGAACATGCACCTACTTCTTCAAACTTTGCAAAATGCCCATTTATATATTACTATCTTCTTCTGAATGCCAGGCAAAACTAAGGGAGAAGGGTATTAAGGAAGGCCATTATGAATCAAAGAATGTTTCATTTAAAAAGTGCCTTTTTGTTTAAGCCTGCCATTTCAGAATTTTTAGATTATAGCCCAAAGGCTAACACAGTAGGGAATGACGTACATCTATCCAAACAGGTAGCAACCTGGTTACATTGGTGCTCAAGGACAAGGCATTTCTGCCTTGTCCACAAGCAGTAAAGCTGTATCAGTACAGCAGGACAACCAAGGTGAAGTACATCACTTTTGCTTCCAGCACTACCTTAAGCCAACTCAGTTTTTTTGCTACATCTTGCTCAGCAGAGATGTGACCTGAAATGTCAGTGTTGAAGGTGTCACGGAGGAATTAAGATCTTTTTTTTTAAAGGGAAAGCTCCATATGAAGCATTTTTTTTTCAATACTTTCATTAGAGTTTTTTGAATTGCTAGAGTTCAACATTTTTAACAATTAAAATAATTTTTTTTCTATATGTCTCTCTCTGTACATTACATTATGACTAGTAATGGGGGATGTTGGAAACTCTCCCAGTTCCTTTGTGTGGTTACCACCCTGATGACACTGAGGGCACAACTGAAATGCTCAGGATCTGTCCTTGCCCCACCAAATATCCTGATTTCTACCACAAGAAGTCACATTGCAGCAATTTTCCAGCCTGGACAAAGTGGGGAAGCTGGACTAGAAATCAAATGGTGGACTGCAACAGTCCCACAACTCTGTGCCTGTTTAATACTAACTGAATTCATAACCTTTAGAAATGATTGCAGATTCTGACTCTTCTAAAGCCTCACTTTTTTAAAATTCATTGTGTTTTTTATACTGTTAACTGTTAGAAGACTATCAGAAGAACTTGTCACACAGCACAAAGGCAGAAACGTAAATGGAGTTTTAATAAAAGAATATCTCCTCTTTGTCTTGCTTGACTACAACTGTCGTTAAATGTAAGATTTGATGCAAATTTGGCATGGCTGATTCCAGAGTTTGACATGGCTTGAAGGCACATCTTTGTGGATATAGCATGTTTCACTGAATCAGAAGATCAATGTACCATTGTGCTACTGTGTCCTGCAGAGTGTGAAGGAAGGTTTGAAGGCCATAAAATAAAACTTTGTTTTAATTTGTCTTTTTAATAACTTACAAATAGTTACTAAATACATAAAAGAGTCAGAGAGAAGTTATATGGATTAAATAGTGAAATGCTCAAAATATAGGAAGAAATCTGGGGCTTTTTTGCTGGGTATACTGATTATTTCACATGTTGATCTAGTCTATCAAAACCCCATCTTAATTTCTTGAGAGTGTTGTATAAATTTGAAATAGCATGAAATTAGTAGAATTCCATATGCACTACTTTGCATACATGTGTGATTTGACAGATGGTATTGATATCCCTTTTTAACTCTGAAAAATCTTCCATGCACTTTAGAGTTATTGTTAATTAAATAATTATTATTGCTCAGACATCGAATGGCTCCAGTTTTGATTAGGACACCCTTACTTAAAGTGCCATAAAGATATGGAAAAAAAAAATATCACTGAATTATTTTCTGAAGAAAAGCACAAGTAAGTTTAGGATATAAGGTGATAATCTGCTGGCAAACTGACTTCAGATGACTACATGCCGTACTGCCTTCTTGCATTTGTTCACAAGGATTATGGTAACGATAGTTACAGTGAATTAAAAGGAAAAACACTGTTTTGTTTCACATCCCGTGGGATTACCAGAAAAACTAAATATTTTTTCCAAACCTGTGTTTTTGAGGGTTTGTTTGTTTGTTTTTGAAGCATCATGGCTTCAGGAATAATAAAAAAATCCGTATAATAAATATCAATGGCTATACCTGAAATATCTGAATTCTGTTGTAAATCACAAAATTTGCAAAGAATTGTCCTTAGCTTTATAAATGCTATTGTTTTCAACCCATGTGCAAAACGGAATCACACCAGCCCTTCTGCTGGATTACAGCTAAAATTCACAGCCTCTTTTCTTCACGGTGAATGCAACCAGGGTACTCGAAGTTTGGAATTTTTTAATAGAGGTGCTTTAACATCTTTGGCTGCTATTTTATATACAGCTACAGCAATCTTAACTTCACTGTCTTTTTGTATGTTTGTTTGTTTGCTTTTGTAGATGTATATCCTCTTTGTTAGGCTTGTAAACAATTAAAACATTCATGTTATATAATAACCACAAATGGAGAAGAGTCTTCAACATGAAAAAAATGAAACTCTCATTTGTACCAACCTGAGAATCCTATGAAAGACAAGGTGGGTCCATCATATCTAGGCCACAGCTGCTTATGAGTAAGCACAGTAATAATACAATTGCTGCGAAAACCTCAAGGTGAAGTCGGTACTTTGAACTTCTAACCTGATTTTCAGCATAATGAATTTCATCAGTCAGAGAGGAAGTTAGCAGGACATTGATATGTATTCATTTAAGTCCTTCATTACATTAGAATTACAGAGCAGTGAAAATTCATTCTTAAAGGGCAAATATGTCTATTATTTATGTATAAATGTGTTTTATTCTCCCTTCATTGAAGTGAATGGCAAAGCTTCCCTTGACCTCAGCAGCAGCAATATTCATATTTGTAAGTTTGTTAGGAGGAGAACAAGTCCCAGAACAAAGTCTCCTTCAGGTGTCTCCTCTAGCAAATGCAACAAAACATAACAACAAAATAAACAACATTTTTTTTTTTCAGGACTCATAGGTGATTTTTAGTGCCTGGATATATCCATTTTTAAAATAACTCATTTTCAAAGATTCCTACCTCTATCCACTGAAACTGTGAGCATTTGAGGTGAGCATCTCAAGGCTGGGTTAAGTAAAGGCAGAGGGCCTATTTGATAATAGAACATTCAGTTGTCAATACAACTACAAGCCATTTGTGAAATTTCCATTACAATCACCTCACTAAGGACATTAAGTTATCTGGAAAGGAACATATGTTTTCATTGGTATGAATGACTCTGAAGGTGCTAAGAGACATTAGCCTTTATACTGAATGCATTTATGCATCTATTAACCTTTGAACTTTTAGGGTGTACTAGAGAACTATGAGGCCCAGTTCATTTGCATGGAAGTTACATGTATAATAAGCTTAAACTGGTGAAGTGTATTGTCAGGCATTTTTTAAATGATGAGTTACAATCAAGTCAGAAAGCTCTGAAATCAAATATATAAACTAGGAGCAGTGGGATGCAGCTGGCTATGTACCATTTTGCACAGGCTGAATGCAAATGAGGACAAAAGGAACCAAGGTAGTAAAATAATACAGAGAAAATAATCAAGACAGAAGAATATTTAATGAGAATCGAAGCTTTTTAGCCAGGCTAGGATATATGCATGTCTTCACTCTAATGAAAACAAGAATTATGAAATTGTCTATGGCATTAAACATAATACAGCAAATCTGGTAAAACTGAAGTGGTTGACTCCCATTCTGATTCTCCTAACCAAACACTGTCATCAGAATCACTGTTGTGAACTATGTATGATCATAAAAACTTGGGGGAGAAGGACAGGTGAAGGGGATCAATCTAAATTTCTCTTCTGTTCAATGAATCTTTAAATACTGGGTTAAATTTTCACAATATAGAATTGTTGAGTATAGATTGAGCTTTCATTTAGCCAGCAGTCCTAAAAAATACAGATGTATACCTAATTATATGTCAAAAAAAAAAAAAAATCAAAACATTTTGCTTCTCAGAAAGTAACATATGTCAAAGATGAAAGAGGAAATAGCTGATTTAAATCAAGGGCATTAAAATCATTCTTACTAACAGTGTTTATTTTTTGTTTTGTTTTCCAAGACCCCCAAATCCTTTAGGTAGTACAGTCTGAAAAGAACAGAATAAGCACTCTAGATCAGTGCTATGTTAAGGTGAAGAACAAGAAGATATTTTCATGGATTTATATCATGACTTCAATAATGGTGATTTGGAAATCAAATTTATTCCTTTCAGATGTAAATTAAACCATTCACATTCTTAATAATGTTGTACCGAGGTTATGAAATCCATTTGAGCATAAAAATAATTAATGTAAAACAAAATAAGAAATCATGGATTCAGAGGAGCAATCTGACAACACTTAGTTCTGACATGAGAAACATTTGACCTGCGAGAGAATTGATGAGAAATAACAAGGAGAGATGGGTGGGATTTGTTGATGAAAACTGCTAATCCAGAGTTCAAATAAACTTTTCATGAAATCATTGACAGATTATGTTAAAAAGAGAATAAAAACAAGCTTAAATGGTTAGTATACTGTTCTGCTCAGATGTATTTATTTTTACAGCTCTTTTAGTAAAATAAAAAGTTAGTTCTTTAGTCACAGGATGAGGAGAAGGGATGTCTTCCTGTGACTACTTCTTTCCTTTGTGCTAGTGACTGGGGTAGACAGCTTTAAACTCAGTCTCTTAGTATTGTTGGACAGCTGAGCTATTGTGAAGGTGAAAACAAGCTTCTGGCTGTGACAGATGAGCACTGTCAAATCTCAATGCAGCAGTTTAAGATGTTATGAGCCCTGAGTTTTCGTCCTGTCTTTCTGACAGAGGTCACTGTCCTTGCAGTATAGCCAGCATAAAAGTGCAAGTGTCGTCTGGTCCCAATGTCCAGCATGTGAGATCACGTACACCTTCCATCAGCAGCTGTAGCTAGGAAGTCAGGATCTGCACCGTGGGGTCCATGTCCATTTTTATTGAGGGCTGCAGGGAAACTGTAACATAGTAGCATCTGATAGGTTTGTAACAGGAATTTTAGGGGGTTATCTGTGAAAGTCTTCATCGTGGAGCAAGAAAGATATGGAACCACATTGTTAATTTTCACTGAATTGATGTCTTTGAGAGGTACAGCATGCTTTTCATTCAGACAGGCACAATGAGTTCACTTCGTTATGAAGGTATTTCTGAGATTTAACAATAATATGAAAGGTTCTTCCAGAAATGGTTATTTTACTTCATGGATCAGTATTAAATTCAGGTCAAAAAACACTGCCTCATCAATCTACTTCCAAGAGTTTTAAAATCTTCCTGTGCAATGTACACAAATAGAAGGATTCAGCTTCTGTTAATTGTAAAATATACTTGCAGAAACTTCCAAGAATGTGCAGTTTCTTTTTTTTGACAATACAGTTATTTCTATTTTGAATAGAAGAGGGATAAAAATCAAGTTTCTAATAATGAAGGGTGCTTGCAGAGAGATGGATATCAGGGAGTCATCACTGCTTCTCCATTAGTAAATGAAAGCATTTTCTAGTGTGTAAACCAGGTTAGGTAAATAGCAGTTAAAGTGATAGATTCACTAGGTGCAGATTAAAAAAAAAAAAAAAAAGTAACTTTAAATCACATTGAATTAAATTCAGATTGTACAGTGTTTTCAACTTAAAAGAATACTGAAGAACAACCAAAGCCAGTTGATTTTTTTCCAGCAGAAATGAAGTTTAATTGGAAAACACAAAATTCTGAAGCCCTAAGTATTTTGCTTGAAGTACGATATTTCAGATTCATCAACTTTCACTGAACAGCAGGCAGCAGATAAAGACCTGGAGTCCTGGTGGGCTGTCACCTGCCACTCTGATTATCTGGTCGGTTGGCAAGGCAGTTCCTGGAGGGCCCTGGAAGCACAGGCTTATCAGTCAGGAATCCCCACCGATGGACTCACTTGTTCTGCTCCACACAGTTGGCCCATTCCCTTGCAGCTAGGGACGGATTAGGGCCATCTCCTATTCCTTGTTTTCCAGGCTCACATTTGTTCTTCTGTTGGAGTAATATTAGGTTTCTGAGAACTACATAGCAGGGGATTTAAAAACTCTTACAGAGTACAGCCAGTTTTTGTTGTTGTTGTTGTTGTTCATCATCATCATCATCATCATTTTATTTGTGCCTTAGTCTATGTAGCTAAGGTCAATTTATAAACATGTAATGCTATCCCAGAATGGCAATGTACCAAGCCTCTCCTCTCCTCTCCTCTCCTCTCCTCTCTCCTCTTTCTTCTTTTGTTTTTCTCTCTTACACAGCTATGGTATATATTAAAATAATTACCTCCCACCACTGAAAAAAGGAAATATCTTACTGCATTTCAGTGTAAACACATTTAGTTTAGAATTTCAAACTGTTTTGTGATATACAGGTATGGAGTTGCAACTTTAAGAAAGATATTTTGGTGCAAAGCCTTTTATTTATCCTGTTCCAAAGGCAAAATCGTAAGACAATTTTCCTTTTTTCTACTTTCGTTAAATTACCTTATATGAAAACAGCACCAAAATAAACCACCTAAACATGTTGTATTCTCTTAGAGAATTAGAATTTTTCCTTTGATGTGGCTCAAAGAGTGAACCCACTTTAATGTGAGACTCAGCCAATTTCTGCTGTTGCATTGACATCAGCTGCACAAAACTGCTTTGTACTGGACTCTCCTGCCAAATGTTAGCTTGGCATGTTTTTCTAAAGAAAAGGAGATGCAGGTACAGCTTCAGCAGGATTCTGTCCAGAGGTCTGTTGCCCTAAAACAATTTTTCAGGTCATAATTAATTGAGTTTTGTTTGATGTGATTGAAAAAAAGACGAGGAAAACCTTGACCTATGTCTTTGATATTTATTACCAGAAGACAGGGATAGAATCCTAAGGGCTTGACAGACCCACTGCTCCTGCCAAAGGGTCTTTACACCACCTGGTCTGTCCTGTGGACAGCCAGGATACTATTGCAGTGAGTATAGCTAAGCTTCAGAAGCAGAAAGCTTTCTCCACGTATTCCTGTGTTCAACAACCATATGTCAAATGGAAGTAAAGATCTGATGCAAAAGCTGTTTTTTTAAAACCAAATAATATTTTATATATCTAATGCTCTAGAACATAGTCACTCACAGATCACAACACAAATGCTTCTTGTCACAATGCATTTTGAGTATTTTGTAACTTGTCGTACAGGCAGTTCTGATCTGTAACATGGGAGTAGTGTTAGACACAGCAGGTTGCCTAGGGCCATATCCAGATGGTTTTTGAAGATCAGGAAGCACTTCTTTACTGTTTGGGTGATGGAGCTCTGGAATAGGTTGCCTAGAGAAGTAGTGGAGGCTTCCTCTTTGCAGATCTTCATAAGTTGCCCAGACATAGTCCTGGGCAGCCTGCTCTGGGTGTCCCTGCTTGAGCAGGGGGTTGAACCAGGTGACCTCCAGAAGTTCCTTCCAACCTCAACCATTCTGTGATTTTGTGATGTTTAGCCGGACCCTCCTGTGTTCCAGTTTGTGTCCATTGCGTCTTGTCCTGCCACTGGGCACCACTGAAGAGAGCCTGGCTCTGTCTTCATTGCAGCCTCCCTTCAGGTACTTATAGACATTGATAAAGTGCCCCCTAAGGTTCCTCTTCCCCAGGCTGAACAGTCCCAGCTCTCTCAGCCTCTCCTCATATGAGAGGTGCTCCAGTTCCTTGATCATCTTGGCAGCCCTTTGTTGCACTCTTTCCAGTATGTCCAGGTCTCTCTTGTTCCAGGTGGCCCAGAACACGATGCAGTACTCCAGGTGCAGCCTTACCAATGCTCGGAAGATACGGGAAGGATTACCTCCCTCCACTGGCTGGCAATACTTTGCCAAATGCAATCAAGAATACCATTAGACTTCTTAGCAGCAAGGGCACATTGCTGACACATGTTCAACTTGGCATCCACCAGGACTCCTAGGTCCCTTTCTGCAGAGCTGTTTTTCTAAAGCATGCTTGGAAGATGGCACATGGAGCATGCTCTCCTACTCTTTGATCAGGGACTGGTTTTGTCTGAGCAAATACTATGGTGATGAAGGCACCATTCCAACTCCTGGCATGGCTTTGCAACAGAAGGACAAAATCTAGCAGTTCATACCAAAATCCATCTCCGATTAGGCAGTTTGATTATATTTGCTGGTATTTTCCATGCAAATCTACTAATATTCGGCTGTTATTTCAAAAGCAAAAAGAAGGGAAACAACACTGTTAGCTGTAGGGTGCTTGTTGCTATAAAACAAATAACCTTTCTTCAAAGTGTGTAACATTTCTCACAATAAACAATAACTAAATATTTCACTGTCCTTGAAGTCCTATTGTTCCATTTATAAGAAGCCTTGGGTATAATGTCTCTTAAGAGATGATGGAGTAACTCCTAGCAATCAAACAGACTAGTATAAGAAATGGAAAATACATTTCAGACAGCTGTACTGTAATGTACAATCACCATAAACAGAACAGTACTTCACATTTAACCTCACTTTATCCTTGGCATATAATGCAAAGATTCAGATTTTATTCTTAGTCATCAAATAATTAGGAGAATAGTATTCCAATCAAAATCTTTTGCTTTATTGTATAACCCTACTTGTAAACAGAAAATGTGTGTGTATTTGAGTCTTTTAAAAAATGTATAAACCAGTATCTGTAATCACAGAATCACAGAATCACAGAATATCCCAAGTTGGAAGGGACCCATAAGGATCATCGAGCCCAACTCCTGGCACTGCACAGGTCTACCCAAAATTTTAGACCATGTGACTAAGTGCACAGTCCAAACGCCTCTTAAATTCAGACAGGCTTGGTGCAGTGACTACTTCACTGGGGAGCCTGTTCCAGTGTGCAACCACCCTCTCAGTGAAGAACCTCTTCCTAATGTCTAGCCTAAACCCCCCCTGCCTCAGCTTGACACCATTGCCGCGGGTTCTATCACTGGTGATTAAGGAGAATCAAATAATCAAGTGCAAGATTGCTTTCCAAGACTGCTTGGTTCAGAATACTTAAGTATGAACAAGGATTTCCACATGTGTCCACATGCGCTTCTTACAATGAGTGGACATGCAAAAAAAACATGCTTTTATCTAACCTAAATTCAGGCCACAGGGATCTGGAAGCTGAAGATAAATGACTGATTCTTGTAATCGGATTTAAATATGTACATGGCTTAAACACATATCTGGTCTAAACCATATGAAACAACCAATGCAAACAAAATTTACCACAAATCTTTGAACAGAATAAGCATTAAACATAGCTCAAAGTCTTCTTGACGGTTCTCCTCTCCACCCACACCCAATTAAAGAGCTTTACTATTGTTAGCTTTTCCCAAATTCTCATATTCCTATTGATCACAAGACCAGAGTTTGTTGTGAAAGAAACTGAAAAGACTTCTTTTTGTTTCAGTAACTAATTACGCTGTGAATAATTCCCTAGGGGAAGTCTAAGGACCAATAATAGGAGCAGCTTCTGTGAAAGCATGCCCAGTGACTTCCCCTGCTGAGAGATACATTGAAAGGCCTTGCCAAGCCAGGGGATAGATTGGATTCCCAGTGCTGTTGCAAAAACAATCAGTTCCTAGGCTTCAATGTACCAGAACAGCTGAAATGGTAAATAGGCATGTGCAAGTCCTAATTAATTAAATCTAATGCTCCTGTCAAATGATGGGATTCTCTACAACATAAATTATTTTTACTAAACAAACAAGTGAAAATTCATGCTGAAAGAGAATGCATCACTGTAGCATCTTCTGACATTTGTCCTACATTTTGTTTTCTGAAGAGTAATTACAATCCATTTGTGAGCATATCTACTGAACAGCATTTGCTTCCCAGAAATCTTGGAATTATAAAATGAATTATCAGCATTTCCTGGCAGATATTCAGTTGGCCTCTTTTGCCCATATTTTCACTGTCATTTGTTATTACTCCACTTTTGCTATGTGATTCTTACCTCATGTTACTTTGATCATGCTAACATCCTTACTTTTCAATTAGGCATGCAAATCCTTTTTTAAAGGATACCTGCCACAAACCATATTCACACATCTCTTCATATTAAACAGTTCTGGACTTCACAGATTTTCTTTTATAAATGAATTCTGTGTATCAGTCTACATGGACTCGTTTATTTATTTATTTATTTAACCCTGTGGGGTTTTTTAGGCTCTTCAACACCTTTCTTGGTATGACCAAAACCTGAAGCAGATCTGCTGACCATAAATGACTAAAAACAAGGACAAGCCATTGCTGGATCAGCCTGGTTTCCCAGCTGGTATCGTTCAATTTGACAGAGAGGATGCAGGTTAGGCCAGCTTCATTGATTTTTCTGAAATGGTGCCACTTAGCATCAGCAGAGACATCAAGCCAAGTAAGAATATGATATTGCTTAGAGTCTTTCTTTCTACTTTTATTCTTAGTGAAGCCATTGTTTTTGCCACTTTGCACGTAAACATTCTTTAAATGTTTCCTATTTCTGTAAGTTTTATTTTATTTATTTGTATATTTTTTCATGCTTAGGGTAATTGTCATTTCCAAGTGCCTAATTTTTGTCATCGTATGTTCAAATATGCTAGCTTCCATACCTGACAAGATATCTTTACTGAAAACTTTCAAAAATCTTCAGTGGAAACACATTCTATTTTTAGGGACAGAGTAAGGGAACAAAACAACAACAACAAAACCCTTCAAATAAACTAAGGCTGTGCACAGGCTCCTTACAAGGACAACATAGATGTACAAATTCAGATTATTGAAGTGACATCAGCTTCAACCCATTTCTGATGCTAACTGGATCAGTCATATTATGGACACACCCTAGGTATCTTTCTAGCTCCAGCCCATCTCTAAAATGGGTCTGTGAAAAGCGCATAAACTAAACACAGATTAGCCTTGAAGAAACATAACCAGAAGAGAAATTGACATTTCCCAAGAGTAAGGAATGTGGAATTTATCCAAGTCCACTGATTTCTTAACTACAGCCAAGCTCTTTCTTCTGCTAGAGGGCAAAATTACACACATCATGATAGAAGACATTATGACAAATTAGGTAATGCCTTTCTATTCTCTTTTTTTTTACTTCTAATCCTCTTGTGATTTAGTGAAAGATAGAAATATATGAGAAATGTCTATTTCAACAACACCAGTCTTTTGGTCAGTCTAACCTATGGAGATTCTGGATGCATTCTGATGGTGAAACACAGATAGCCTAAGAAACATGTAACTGTGTAACTTCAATTTTTGTATTGTAGTACATTCTTAGATTCATTTACTATTTATGCAACTGGCCTGAGTTTGATAAAGCCTCTTGATTCTCCATTTGTATCAACTGTAATTTGTTTTGTTAAGGAAACCATGAATCTTAAACGAAACATAGCTGAATCCACAGTTGTGACAAATTCCCATAGGATTCTTCAGCTTAATATTATTTTATATTTTATTTAGTTGTCCACTTAAATTATTTGCTACTTCCTGGACCACTTTATTACAGAATATCACCTTTATTTACAGAAAGCATTTATTACAGGCTAAGTAAGAAAACAATAGAACATGAAGAAATGGGGGATGAGATGCTGGAGAGCAGCCCTGCAGAAAGGGATCTGGTGGTTCTGGTCGACAACAAGTTGAACATGAGCCAGCAGTGTGCCCTGGCAGCCAGGAGGGCCAACTGTATCGGGGGTGCAGCAAGCATGGCATTGCTAGCTGGTCAAGGGAAGGGATTGTCCCACTCTGCTCTGCGCTGGTGCGGCCTCACCTTGAGTTCTGTGTGCAGTTTTGGGTGCCACAGTATAAGAAAGACATTGAACTGCTAGAAAGTGTCCAAACGAGGGCTACTAAGATGGTGAAGGGCCTAGAGAGCAAGATATATGAGGAGTGGCTGAAGTCACTTGGTTTGTTCAGCCTGGAGAAGAAAAGACCGAGAGGAGATCTCATCGCAGTCTACAGCTTCCTCATGAGGGGGAGCGGAGGGGCGGGCGCTGATCTCTTCTCCCTGTTGACCAGCGATAGGACCCAAGGGAACGGCCTGAAGTTGCATCAGGGGAGGTTTAGGCTAGATATCAGGAAAAGGTTCTTCACCGAGAGGGTGGTCAGGCACTGGAACAGGCTCCCCAGGGAAGTGGTCACCGCACTGATCCTGACAGAGTTCAAGAAGCATTTGGACTACGCTCTCAGACACATGGTCTGATTTTGGGTTGCCCTTTGGGGACCTAGGAGTTGGACTCAATGATCCTTGTGGGTCCCTTCCAACTCGGGATATTCTATGATTCTATGAAATCACAATTGGGGTAAGGCACCCACAGGATATATAATTAACAGTGACTACAAAGGGGGGACATCAGTAATAATGTGTGAGCTACAGTTGGTCTTGGCTTTGTATACATCATTGTTTTGGAACTTATAGAATACACATAAAAATACATTGATAATAAAAGGAAGGCAATCAGAATCAAGCAGAAAATGTATCAGAAATGAATCCAGACAACACACTTTCTGTAACACACCCCAGTTAAACAGACTGGGATGTGAAGAAAGAATACCGAAGTTGGTATCTTTCTAGCTGTTTTCAGGTCTCTTTATTCCATATTTTACTAAGACTAAAAATAATTGATAAGGGTTGAAGTGGATAAAAACTGTCATAACCAGTTGGCCTGGAAATATGCAGTCAAAAAAAGATCATGCACCTTTACTGTGTTATGGTTTCAAACTTTCAGTTGGGTTTAGTATGAAACAGTATGAACACACAAAGCAGAAAGGAAAAAGCTTCTCTAATCAGTGCATTGCAGCTCCCCAAGAGAAGACGGCATGTATTTTGCTTCAGTAAGCTTCTTGAGTGAGAATGCTGAATGAATAAGACTCTGTTGCCTGAGATACAGCATAGAGGTAGAAATTAATGAGATCAGTCCCAGAATAGTTAAAGGCTACAGGCCTACGACTTGAGGAGTATATACCTGTAAGGTCAATAAGGTCCATAGGTGAGTGTGGATGAAATTCAGAGTTCCTGAGACTGGATGTGTACCCTTGTTGCATACTGTAACTGTGTTCCCTCCATTTCTACTTTGCATGAAAGGAAGCAAAGGCTTTTGAACTGTTAGGAGCTCACCTAAATCAATGTGCAGCTAAAAGACTCAAAGGTAAAGTGAATCTGAACTGCAAGAGTAAAAACTAAGGAAAGATGGAAGACTCCTACAAATGTAGCAGAGTGCACCATATTTACAATGCACTTGTAGAATAGCTATCCTTTGGTAACGCTGTTCACAGGTTATAACCCAATAGGAAGAAAGATTTACCACTGATTCTCTGAATTTGTAGATATAGTAAATTGAGCCAAGGGGTGCAATCAAGGAAGCTGTGTTTTGCAATTTGTTCATTGTCAGTTTGTGTTGCTAAAGTAAACTGGTTAACCTCATCTTGTCTCAGCCCTCCTTTCCTTACTTGGATATTAGAAATAATACTCCATATTCAGCTATAAGAAGTATGGTTAGCTGCATGCTACAAATACTGAACATCAGTGTTGTGATCTAAACAAAGCAGATGTGCAAAGCTTGCTGCTTGGAAGATATAAATGAAACAATTTAACTCTGGCATATTGTTCACAGGTGTAAATGAAAAGAAGCCTAGAAGAGGAACAAAGTGATGCAAGTCTACATGAAGGACAAAAATAAGCCCTCCACCTTCCTGGAGGTAACTTTTTGGTGATAGGTAAGAGAATTCCCTCCTGTTCCTTCTCAGCATAATATAACACACTTGACGTCTATGACAGTTGCCTCATGAGCTTTGAAAGAGGTTGTGCTACTGTCAATATTAGCTAGATACTATGCTGTAAATCTGACACAATCACCCACTGTGTTGCTAACAGTATCAAACGCAAGGTAACAAACATATTGCTCACTTTCCATAATAGCCAATGGTGATCTTGTCTTAAGCGTTCCTTTAGGACACACAATAAAAAATCATGTAAATTTCAGCTGCCACATTCTGTTCTTGACAGGAATGTATAAGACTCTGTGATAGGGAAGATTACGCAAGGCATTACAGTAATGAGTATATATTCTGTCTGTTAACATATTTACATTTTCCTCATTTTTATTTAAGTTCTTGATGAATCTTGAGGCAGCTGTCTGAAGTTGCTGTCTGAAGCATAATCTGCATCTTAACAAATACCTTGTATTTTCATTTGTCCAAAGGAATAGATAGTTTAATCTTTCTACAGATCAAAATCTGCACCTTCTTTCTGTTCTGTCTGCTGGGATCTGCTTCTTTAGCCTATCCAAAGCTGATGACAACCCTTCTTTCTCTTGATGAGAGCTTCTGAGAAAAGAAATTTGTCTTTCCTTAGCTAATAATTAATGTATGTGTTCTTATTTGTGTTCCAACTTCTCTTTCTACTTCTATATGGCACTATCTTTGTACTTGTAATTCATTCTGTAAGGTAGATGAGAACTATTGGTTTATTTTTCTTGCTATAAAGCAAGAAGAAAAAGGTATCTTTTTGCATGATCTTGGATGTCCTTGGAGCTCTGAGTTGGTTAAGTCTAACTTTACATATTTATTTTTCCCCAACATCAACATAACATTTTATTGTTTATAAGCCCCAAAGAGTACTTGATATGAACTCTACAGGGAAGGGTGTGACAGAATACAGAAGGAAATTACTATTGTGATAAACAAAACCTTCTCTGAATACAGGTCTCAATGTCTCAGATTTAAATTTTGCAATGCTGAGTTATCAAAATATCATCAAGAAATACATATTTTAATAGCATGAAGAAACTGTCACTACATAATAATAATTGTTATTCTTGTTATTCATAATTACACTTGTGGCAATCATAATTAAACAGATGTTTTCATGTATAAATAGCATGTGCTTTTATTGTTTTGTTGATAACAAAAATAAGTCATCCTCTCCATGCTTTGAAATTTTTCTGTTATTTGTTTTATTTTAAAAGAATGTCTGAAAAATAACGAACTAAGAAAAGGGCAAAAAATTGTTAGGCTATGGTCCTACACTTGCATTTTTATTTGAAAGAATGCACAGAATACAGTAAAAGAAAATTAAGTCTGCTTAATGCACATTGGATTCTTTATGGAGGATGGTGTTCTTATCACAGACAGCAAGCCCCTACTATTCAAAATATGTTTGTGCACCATTCACAGCCATCTTTTATTCTGATGACTTTTTGTCAGAGATGAAGGGAAAGAGTTTTGATTAACCTAAGCCAAGATATATTCTTCTTACTTTCTTTTCCATCCTTCCAGAAGAAGCTTCTCTTGTGTGCTACATCACAAAACAAAGGGCTTTAGCAGACTAGTGCCTGTAGAACAAAGCTACTCTGAAGATCAACTGGCACCTGCAGTCTGAGTTTATGTACCCAAGGCCTATGTATAAAATGAGTTCTCCAGCATGATTTTCTTACAATTTGTGTCACAGAAAGGCAGTGATTTAAAATGAATGGGATGACCACATTCCACTTTTTACATAAGAGGTTTGGCCACACACAGTCAATAGTTTCTTTGAGTATCTTTTGCACTCTATTAATAAAGAAGTACATCCACTACAACAATACCACTGGGAATACAGTGGTAAGAAGTCACTGAAATACCTATACCAAAGAGATGAAAATTATAGTGGAATTAACCTTGTCTGTTGAGTTAGTCACGTAAAGATTAGTTGCTATTACTACCCCAAAAACAGAAACTGGGGTAATGATAGGTTACTATATGTGATTTATGCAAGTATCTAACTTTCTGAACAGTAAATAGCACATGCCACATCTCAGATGAAATTATTTTTAATAATCAGGATTTTAGAACTTTTTCTAAGTGGGTTTACACTGTAGAGTTCACCATCAAGAATGAGATATTTTCTGTGATACAGTAATTTTCAGTACAGTGCTGTATTTTTTGAGAAAATAGACTTTTTTTTTTTTT
>VXAA01000487.1:44982-65529 GCA_013399115.1 Anseranas semipalmata
TTTTTTTTTTTTTTTTTGCTTGTAACTATGCTGATATTCATATGCTTGTTTAAATCATCACTTTCTTGAAGGTTTTACAGTTAGTGTTGTCTTTTCAGGAGAAAAATTATTGTGAATATATGACCGAGTAATTTCAAAACAAGAGATGTGGCTTTATAAGAAAATGTATCAAAATGGTGATTGTACTTTAACACCTTCAGTAACTCATGTACAACATAGATTATGCTGTTTTCCTGGATGTTCATTTGAAAACCACAATTTGGTGTAAGTACTCAAGAAAAAATGTTTCTCTGCAGTGGTAAGCAGTGAAATTCCTTACTGAAACACAAATGCTTGTTCAATGTCAGTTAGTTCCATGCAAAAGTGATTGAAAGAGCACTGTGCAAAGAGATGCAATGCCAATAGAGATGAACTGTGTTCAAACCCTAACTCCAAAGTTCAGACATGAAGTTGGTAAATAGTAGTTCTTCCTCTACAGAGAAGAATCACTTTGCAAATACTTTACATCATCATTTTATTTGTGTCTTGGGATTGTCACCTTCCTAGTCTAATTTATTTCTGTGGGGTTTGAGTTTTTTTGTTGTTGGCTTTTGTTTTTTGTTTTTTTTTTTTCATCTGGATTTCCAGAGTTTCTATAATGTGCTTTTCCCATTTCTGTTAGAATGGTGAATGAATGAGGGTGTTTGCACACATATAAGATTGGGCCCAGGTATGCTAGTGGCCAAAGTCATGCTGCAGTTTTGGATCATCTGCTAATACGAGGTAACAGCAATTTTTACTTTGAATCTTAATTGTATGCTTTTTTTCTTTATATGTTTTTTTTCTTCAAAGGGGAAAAGAATACAGCATTTGTTAACTTTTTTGTTTGTTTACAGTATTACATATGAAATACATATAAATAGAAATGTTCCCTGTGAGAAACCACTAAGTTATATCAGGAGGGCTGTATAATTATGGGGCTCAGAATCTAATTATCTTAAAAAAAACTCTGATGCTTCACAAAATCTTTTCAAGGGAAGAGGGGACTAAGTGTCAAAAGATTCAAAACCAAAATGATCTGTAAACAGCAAAATAAGAACTTCAAACTATAGGGAGATAAACAAGCACACATAAACAAGAGGGAACAAACAAGCAATGAATTTTCAGCTTGATACAAAGCAATTTCAATTGTCCATGAGTGATGTAGAAGGGATAATTTTTTACTTAATTGTAAAGTAGCACAGCTGATAAGTTATTTTAAGTGCAGTGGGCTAGCTGAGAAATAATAATTACAATAATAGAACAACCAAAAAAAAGGGTAAATTAGATTGTGTGATCTCAGCAAAGCAAATTCTGGCAGAATGGGTGACACAGGTTAGCAATGAAGACAATGGAGAGCAATGCAGTACAAAAGGATTCAGACAGCCTGCCTGGCTCCCAAATGTGACTGTATCAACTGGCGATTAATCCATATGGGTCTGAAAGCAAGCAAGAGTCTGAAAAAAATTGTGAAATGGTAGTGAATTAAAGAAATATTAAGAAAATCACAACTAAAAACAATTCATAGGTCCTGGGTTAAGGAATAATCTTTCAGCATGCTGAAAAACTAAAGTTTCCGAGACTGTCTACATTGTCCTGGTCCTGTCCAGAGTACATGCATTAACCATTTCCTGAGCACTGCAGCACAGCATCCTTCACATTCTCTGAGAGGAAAAGAACAAGATGCTCTATTGGCTCCTCTGAGCTGGACAAGTCATGGTGCACCATGAAGCAGACCCATCCCACAGTTCAGATGCAACACCAGTGTTAAAATCAGTTTGTTCCTATTTCCTAGGCAATTTCTACCTTGGAATCTCTTTCAATAGGCTGTCTCATATGTTTACCAGTATTGCTTGTTCTCTGGTATGCACAGTCTTGCAGCTCAAGTTTCCCAACACACTAACATAAAAGAGAATGATATTTGCTTTATGAACTGTTCTGTTAAAAATATCAGAGAAGAATATCACGACAGGATATAATGGCTGTAACATATCACTGGTCACTGTAGTCTTTGCTATTGACTTTAGTCTTTCCTATTTTAGTACACCTGATGAAAACTACATAGCATAAAGTTATGATTCAGCACATTGCTCAAAAATGTAGGAGTGTCTATGTCTCTGCATGTTGATAACCCCAAAAACCTGGGCCTGTATCTAGCTCTGTTAGTGATGATAACTCTAGGGAATCTCATTTACATCAAGGTTTATTTTTTCCTCATATGTATCTAGGGAAAAATTCTTAAAACAACTTCAGTATTTTTTTAATGAGTTGCTGAAAAGAGAATCTGCATTTTTGCTTCACTTTTCAGCATATCTTTAGAGCTTACTTGTTCATTTTGCTTTATAACAGCAAGCAGCACACTCACCGGCTTCTAAAAATCTTTAAAGCTAAGAATAATTGCCAGATGTTCCTGATAGCTCATTATCACCACCTTCAGCATTTCTTTCTTTACCTCACTTTACCTACACGGTGATAAATTTTCAGGACACTTTCACTAAATAGAACATACATTACACTTGAATAAGCCAAGATTTCAATATTATTAATCACTTAAGTTGATCTTCATAATATATACTTGTCCTGTAAGGGTGATCCTTCTTCACCGCTTATATTTATTCATTAATATCCCATACACATTTGACCCATTATAGAAAGATAGTTCCAAAAAAATATGTATATATAAAATAAATTTCTTAAAGTAGGTCTTTTGATTGAGTTTTCTCAGGAGCCTTAACACTTTAAAGTTATTGAGCACGTAAGAAATTTTAGCTGTTCAAAATAGTTTCCTGAATACAACAACTAATAGAGATAATTGCAATTGAATGATGATATAGAAACATTTGGAGATATGCAGGGATTGACTAGAAGTCTCATCTGTGGATGCTGACAGAAGATGAAGTGAGTGAAAAGACAGTTTAAGATGCCAAAGAGAATTCCCAGTCTTGCTTTCTGAACTCTTTGGGCTATATATGCAACTGAAAAGACTGATAGGATATATTTACAGCACAAAGTCCATGTTTAAGCTGGATCTTGCGCCTCCTCCCAATGCACAAACACAGGCATATGTCCAAGCCCTCACTGGCACAAAACTCAAAAGCTTGATGTTTTTTCTAAAAGGTACTGTAGCAATTTAAAAGCAATATCATCAGTTTGTTATTAAGGTAACCTTAGTAACTGAACACATCCTAAGAATTACAGCCAATGGGAAGGTACCACAGCATTCAGAGCTTTAGTTCGTGGTTATGGATCCCTAGGAAAGACAAGGAAAATGTCACATGTGGTGACAATTTTACAAGAAGGAGTCAAAGGACCATCATGACCTTAAGACTGTAAAAACAGAGCAGAGATGCCATTCAATGGAGGCAACTGAGGCAGTACAGGTACCATTGCTCCCTTCGCATTATCACTTGAAAGTGAGTCACTAAAATACTCCTCTATACACAGGCTGTATCCAATGCTAACAAATTTGTTTCTGTCAGAAAGAGGTAAGGATTATTTTGCTCTTGAGTTTTCACACTGAGGCTGGAGAGAATAACTGAAGAAGGCACTTGGTAAGTAAAAAAGTGATCAGCTTCCCCTCTGGCTCACCAAATACCTCAGGTGACTTTGCTTCCTTTATTTAGATATGTAAATGTAGAAACACCAGAGAAGAGGTTATTTTCTTAAAGTCACTTGAGAAATACTACCGGAGTTAGTCAAAGCGCTTTATGTATCAGTGAAGACTCATTCAAAACAAGATGTTCCATCACTTTGTTCATTTTTCCTGGGTACTCATTATCTACACAGTATCCACAAGTACTTTCACTTCCCCTTTTCAAGCATATTATTTTGTCTCTATACACTGGTCCCAAATACCATTAGTCTTTCTCCCAGAACCATATGCCACCTCCCCGCACTTCCTCCCCCACACACTTTTCCACCTTATTTACTATCCACAACCAAGAATACTCCAGATACTCTGATTTTTTGTGAAGTTTTCAATTAACAGGCTAGAGAGATAGAAAAGATGCCACTTAATGGGCTTTCAACATATTTATTGGGCTAAGAGTATTTTTCAAGTCCTACCATAAAATAGGAAATCTAATCCTGTCATCATATAAATATTAATACCATAATGGGGCATCCTGAAAACATCAGGAATATTAATGTCCTCAAGTAATGTAGTACCAAATGAGCTATTATAAAACAAACACAAGCAAATAACAGATGAAATAAGAAATACTAGCATGTAAGTGGTTTGTTTCAGTTTATGGGATAATCCTGGATATATGTACCAACCGCGGGATGAGAGGCTGGAGAGCTGCCCCACAGAAAAGGATCTGGGGATTTCGTTTGATGGCAAGATGAATATGAGCCAGCAGTGTGCCCTGGCAGCCAAAAGGGCAAAGAGTGCATCCTGGGGTGCATCAAGCACAGTGTTGCTAGCAGGTCAAGGGAAGCGACTGTCCCGCTCTGCTCTGCGCTGGTGCGGCCTCACCTTGAGTTCTGTTTAAAGTTTTGGGCTACACAATATAAGAAAGAAATAAAACTATTAGAGAGTGTCCAAAGGAGGGCAACAAAGATGGGAAAGGTCTAGAGGGCAAGATGGATGAGGAGCAGCTGGGGTCACTTGGAGTGTTCAGNTTTTGACTTCAGGCTGGTACTTCCTGAAACCAGGAGTTGGACTCAATGATCCTTGTGGGTCCCTTCCAATTTGGAATATTCTATGATTCTACTAGTTCAAATAAAAATTGTTAACCATAATAAGAAATTTAGAAAAAAAAAACTTTAATCAAAAGATGAGCATAGGGTAAAGTAGGGAGAGAACAGTTAGAGGAATGTTAGTGGTGTTCAGGTTGTCAGGGCAGCAATTCTCCCTGGAGCACAGAAGGTGCAAGCTGATGTGGTATCTGAACCAATAGTGATTAGCACAGACTTCTCAGAATATGAGGAAAGTCCCAGAGGACTAGAGAAAGGCAAATATATTAGTTATATTAAAAAGGGCTGAAAAGCAGGGTCAGTAGAATTACAGACCACTGAGTCTGGTTTTGTTTCCAGGAATAATACCTGAATAAATTATGAAATAAATTATATATTCCTGGAGAATAAAGCATGACAAGGAAAAAAAAAAAAAAAAAGGAAAAAAAAAAAAGCTCANNNAAAAGGAAAGAAAAAAAAGCTCAGATTGAGATATCTATACCAAATAGTAGAAAGCCATTTAATATCTCTCATTGACAGGATAACTATGCTATAGTAAAAGTATGATCAGTAGATGGGCTATATCTGCACTTCAGAAGGGCTGTTGGCTTTGTAACATATGGCACTCTCTTGAATAAAAAGGAGGAAAAATCACTGAAACCACCATAATAGATATGTAATTGGATGAAAAATCACACTCAAAGACTATACGAAGTTTACATCAAGCTGGGGAAACTACATTTTGAGAGGGTTACTGAAGGGTCAGTCTCTAAATATTTTTGACTGGGTTGACTGAATAGACAATACACGTATTGCATCTGCTGTTGCTAATGAATTCCAAACACTCTGGAGGGCAGGACCCAAATTCAAAATCATCTTAACTGATTGGAGAAGATGCTTAAAGTCTACAATAAGAAATTTAGTACGCATTAGTACAAAGAACCAGACTGTATAAAGTTATAATTAAAATAACAAAGAGAACTGTAGAAGAACTGACCAGATGGCAAAAACTAAAATTATGTTGGTCTTAGAATGGATTGAAAACAACATATGAGACAAGAGTGTGCAAAATAAAATGGCGCAAAAAGGCAAATCTTAACCTGGCCTGTAATCTGTAGAAGTGTTGAATGAGAAGCACAAAAGTCTTTTTTTTTTTTTTTTTTCTGTTCTATTTGTCCCAAATAAGGTTTCCAGTGGAATACTGCATCTGCTTTAGGTCACAGCACTTTTAGAAACACAAATGATGGACAGAAATTCATAGAAGAAAAACAGCCCAAATGAAAATGTTCAAAAAATAAGACATCAGTGAAAGCTGAAGGAATGAAATTTAGCTTGGAAAAAAGCAAAAGGCATAGGGGTTGCGATAATGGTCTTCTAGCATATAAAATGTGGTTAAAGGGAAGATGATGGTAAGTTATTTAAAATATATCAGTTCAGGAAAGGGCAAGAAGAAAACAGTTTAACTTGCAGAAAAGAGGAAATATTAGGAAAAGTAGGGGTTTTAACTCAACAAATGGTAAAATAATGGGAAAGGAAACCTAGAGAATATCTAGGTTTAGAGGTTGTTAGTGTGTTCAGCAAACATGTATTAGCCATTGTCCAAAGACATACCTCATACACTATGTTTTGGAAAAAAAAAAAAAATGCTCTAAAACATCCTTTGATGACTTGGCGTTCTACACATGATGCTGCCATTTTGCTAGTGGCATTTTGAAAAATCTTAAGTTGTTTCCAGTTACTAATTTTATTTATTCTTTACTTCTTGTACATCTTAGTCTGCAAAATTCCATGTGACATAAAAGTACTTTATTTCAGCATCACTGATAGCACTCCAAATGTATTTTTATCCTCTTGAGAAAATCTCAAAGGCATGAACCTTCATGTCAACTTCAGTATTAAAATATATAAAAAAAGTCGATTAAATTATCTATGATGAAGAGCTCAACATGTTAGCAGTCTCCAATTTATCAGCTTCATTTGTTTGTTTTGCTCCGTATCACCTATTTTGCAAAAAAAAAAAAAAAGATTCAATTGCTGTGTGCTGTGGACCATTTCTCCATACATTTGCTCACTTGGACAAGCAAGGAATAGATATTATCTTCCAGAAAAATGTCTTCAAAATGATGAATCTCAATCTTAAGATTATTTTTGGTCTGTAAAAGTCCTGCCTCAACCCTTCAGAGAATTTTTAATGTGTTAGACATTGTTGGACTTGACCACAAACAGAAACTAACTTTCCTTGTCTACTGTAATTTCACATAAAAAATGACTGATAGAAGGGTATAGAGGCATACATCATTTGATTCCAATGAATGTTGTTCCATTCTTGGTGTACATATGTATACATACAATCATTGGTTGTGATCAAAGATAAAGATTCAAAGATGAAGATTTATTAATCAAAGTTTATTTATAAGGCAATGCAAAATTAATTATATATGCATGTTTAGTTATACTTCATGCACTTTGAATTAGCAGCGTGTTAATACAGTAATTCTTCCATGAAAATATATTTGGTGGAAAAGAACTCTGCATGTCAGAAAAAATGCAGATTTGTCTTTGTGAACATGAAGGAGTAAAAAGACAATTTATTTATAAAAAGATGCAAATCATTAATTTCTAAAACAGTTTCTCAGAGAGTTAAAATTAAGTAGAGCACTACAGTGTCAGCAACCAGTTTGTTAAGTTACATAGGCAGATAACTAAGCCCTGAGCTGAGGTTTAACTAACCAAACTGATCACGAGAAACTGCTGGATAAGGCAGATAACAGCGAGAAGCTGTTGTGGGTAGCACTGTGAGAAACCGCTGGATTTCACAGAGGCTTAAGGGGGAGTGAGGTGAGAGACAGCCAAACCTCACAGATAATTGAGAGAACTGGAGATCTCTTGGGGAGTGACAACTTGCAAGGTCAGTATGGCCTCGGCAACCCCAACCTGGGAGATAGGCTATGTAACTATCATATGTATCACCTAATGACCTATGTAACTTTAATAGAAGTGCCAATTTGGGTTATGGATGTAGCGAAACTGTGACTAGTTAATTAGGGATGGATTGTTTACTTGGGAGGAGACGAGTGTGGGTGAAGGGAAGGATCAGAGTGGATGGAGGAAGAAAAAAAAAAAAAAAAAAGAAATGAAGGGGAAGGAGGATAAAAGGGGACAGGTGGGCATGAGCAAGATGCTGGTCAGTTCACTTGCCTGGTTAAGCTCTGCACTTGACTGCTGCTGGCTGTCTTGTTTTCTTATTAAAATCCACTCCTAACAAGTTTTTTTTTATGAACTGTTGACCTCTCTCTCTATTCTGCATGTATATGCGTGTCCATGCATGCATGCATGTTATTCAGTAGCAAATTTCAAGCTGGACTAGCCAGCAAGTTAGGAGGAGATTGGCACCTAGAAAGAGCCCACATCTGAGCCAGTGGCTGGGTACAGGGCTGTGGATGTGAGTAGGGATGTGGAAAGACTTGGAGTCTGTGATAGTATTCCAGGTGTCTGCAAATGTCGGTGTGCTTATGTACACTTCACTAAGTGAACCTCAATCCTGATCCAGCCAGAGAGAAGAAAGAGGTTTGTGCCTGTTTCTATCCTGACCATGTTTAAGTGGTGCTAATAAAGGCACTGCTCTCTTTTGGTTTCTGTGAGTGGCCATGCTTGCACAGTGTATGGGAACACGGGTATGTGGATGGGTGCCTACCAGGAGTACACTGTTGGCTGGACACAGCGGCCTAGCTATAACGGATTGGATCTGGATGAACCTTGAGGTCTGTAAGAAAGCTGACTCTAATGGACCAGAAAAGAGAATTTGCCTTTGTCCCAAAGCCCACCAAATAGAGTTAGTGTGAGGATGTTCAGGAAATATGCTATCCAGTAGCTTGCATGACCTACCGTGCTCTCAAATTGCCAAGCCTCACCATATGTGCCTCACCTTCTATTAAGGAAGGAATATAGCCTTTTGCCAGTTTTATTATGCATAAAATACTTTAATTGGAAACTCCTGTGTATATTTGTATGTGTATATGTGTATGTTTGTTCTGCACTGCAGGAGGAGGGTGCTGAGATAAGAGAGAGACGGTGTAGGATTCTCTCCAGATCTCAGCAAGAAAGACCCAACAAGAAATGGCTTAATAAGATAGATGTTTTAATAAAACTGAATAAGAAGAGGAATATAAATAGTGAGTAAATCTTATGTCCCTTTGCATGCTGGAAACCCTACGTTTGTGCAGCATTGGATGGAATCCAGATGAATTTTCCCATGTCATGCTGTGCAGATCCTGACCATGGAGGGGAGCTCCTCTTTCTTGGTTACTCAAGTGATTACATAATTTTCTTACAAGAAAACAATTCTATTCATAAAGGATATTCAGGTAAGAACTTCTTCCCACTCTTTCAGATAAAGGCAAGACCATGCATGTGACATAATTGCTAGTATCAAGCAGGAGCTACGCGCAGGCTCTTCTGATACAATGACCTGAGTTTTTCTTACAGCCAAGAAATACGTGCAACACAACACAGCCTGAAAGCCAAGCTGTACGTGCAGCAAAGCACAGCACAGGCCTGCACCTACTCAGGTTAACTGGTATGTGGATCACTAACTCCTCAATGTACAATGATCTCCCAGTCAGGTTCACTACATTCCACCCCGTGATCCCCCCCATGACACAGAGTGGTCATCTTTCCCAAAGTTATTGTAAATTACAGACTATATCACTAACATTTGCGATTCTCAAGACCTAAGTACAAGGCACAATAGAGCAGACATGGCCTGTCCAAGATCACTAACTCCTCAAATACAATGACTTCTGTAAGACTTCCAATACAATGTTCAACATGTCTTTTGATGTGTTTAGTATGATCAGCAAATTCTCATATAATTCTGGATATTGTAGAGGTGATACTTTTTACCACATGCTCATTCTCTCAGGAAAAACTCTCTTCAGCACTCAAAATCCCAACAATGATATACCACAGCAATATTCCCAGTATTCCAGTAATCCCTAAAAAATATTGCCTGCCTGTTAGAAGAATACCTTCTGTGCAGTTTAATATTGATGGGTTATAACTCATCAACAAGAATATTTTACTTAAAATGTGTTTTTTTTCCCAAACATATTTATTTTCAGGTTATATCGTATTGCTTTCAAACACATTACAATAGTTATACTTACTGACACTCTGGTGCAACTTATATTGACTTTACAGTTCTTCATAATTCTTCTTTTTGAATGGTCAGGAACAGGAAAGATGATGCCACAATGAACTCCTGCAAAATAATTGTAAAAATAAAATCCTTTGCTTATCCCCATGGCAGCAATAAGTCACATACCCTTTCTAGAGCTATAAATGACAAATATAAGGGATTAAGTAACCTGTAAGTATTCCCATCAGTTATACAGTAACATGTCATTTACCAGCTTCCTGAAATAGGCTGGAGGATGCAGTCATAAGAAAAAGGCAACCCAGTAATTATCTTCTGGGATGTTTTGGGTGCTCTAGCAACTAATACTGATTAAAAAGCACCCACGAATAACTTTGGACATCCAGATGAACAATTTTGGGGTAGAATTTCAAGTAGGTTTAATCAGTTCTATTGCCAAACCTTGGTTAATTGTGGTTTGGGTAAATAATTGAACACAAAACAATTTTACATGCTTTGACACTGGAAGTAGAAGCTACTCTTCAAAATGGAGCTGATAAGCGTTTCATATTTCAAGCACAAAGAGATAAAAGGCTTACTGAGTGCAGGACAGCAGTAAATATGTAATATGATATTAGAGGTGCTGAGCATTTTTGCTACATGTCCAATTCTAAAAAGGCCACAGGATAAAATGCTAATTTCTAAAGAAAGCTATAGCTAATTAGGTGAGGACTAAGTGTATGCAAGCAATGTTTGTAGAAGAGTCTACTGATATTCAGAAGAATATGGGGAAAATAATTTATTTCTAGTGATGTAATTCTTTTTCCAAGTTGGGGGGTGAATAAGCCAGTGAAAAACAACAAAAAAGGAATGCTATATGGCAAAGGTAAAAATGAAGGGAACTGAAATAGCTGAACTGAATTGAGCACTGGCACAGGTTGCTCAGAGAGGTTGTGGAGTCTCCCTTGTTGGAGATCTTCAAAATGTGTTGGGACATGGTCCTAGGCAACCTGTTCTAGGTGTTCCTGCTTGAGCAGGGGGTTGGACCAGATGACCTCCAGAGGTCCCTTCCAACCTCAAACATTCTGTGATTCTGTGAAATATTTATTCCTAAAAGCAAATTACCATGAAAAAGTGAAATTTGAGAGGGGAAGGTATTTATAATTGTATTGGGTTTATGTGGTAAGGGTTTGGTAGCAGAAGTGGCTTCTGTGAGAAGAGTCCAGAAGCTGCCCCATGTTAGAGAAGAGCCAGCTCCAGCCAGCTTCAAAATGGACCCACCACTGGCCAGAGCCAAGCCAGTGAGTGACATTGGTTGCACCTCTGGGAGAGCAGACTTAAGGGAAAAAACTGCTGTGCCACAGCAGCTGGGAGAGAGGAGTGAGAAACAGCCCTGCAGGCACCCAGGGCAGTGCAGAAGGAGGGCAGGAGGGGCTCCAGGCGCCGCAGCACAAGTTCCCCTGCGGCCCGTGGAGAGGCCCATGGTGGAGCAGGCCGTCCCCCTGCGGCCCAA
This sequence comes from Anseranas semipalmata, assembly GCA_013399115.1. Lineage (NCBI taxonomy): Eukaryota > Metazoa > Chordata > Aves > Anseriformes > Anseranatidae > Anseranas > Anseranas semipalmata. Next base: position 56,325 of record VXAA01000487.1, read on the forward strand.
GGGTACCACATGGAGCAGATCTCCACGCTGCAGCCCATGGAGGAGCCCCCGTGGAGCAGGTGGATGTGGCCTGAAGGAGGCTGCGGCCCATGGGAGCCCCACATGAGCAGGCCCCGGGCCGGAGCTGCCGCCTGTGGGGGAGCCATGTTGGAGCAGTTTGGTCCTGAAGCAAAAGGTACGGACCCATATTGGAAAAGTCCTTGAAGAGCTGCAGCCTGTGGGAAGCCCACGCAGGATCAGCTTGGGAAGGACGGCATCCCGTGGGAGGGACCCCACGTGGAGCAGGGGCAGAGAGTGACCGTGAAGGAGCAGCGGAGGCGCAGTGTTAGGGACTGATCGCAGCCCCCATTCCCCTGTGCTGCTCAGGGGGAGAAGGTAGAACAGGGTGGATGAGGGAAGGTGTTTTTAACTTGCTTGTAGTTTCTCACTGTTCTAGTCCACTAGTGATAGACAATAAATTATATTAATCTCCCCATGCTGAGTCTGTTTTGCCTGTGATGGTAATTGGTGAGCAATCTCCCTGTCCTTATCTCAACCTTTGAGCCCTTTCCATTGTTTTTTCTCACCCTCTTCTTTTGAGGAGAGTGAGAGAGCAGTTGTGGTGGAGTTCAGCTGCCACGCAGGGTAAAACTGCCACAATAATCTAATATAATCTAATTATGTCAGAATTTACATCATTAAAGACTGAAGTAAGTATAAGGAATTAAGTCACTATTTCTGTTCACCCTAACACAGAGAATTTTATCTATTGAGAAATTTGCATTTTCATACTAACTGCAACATATGGTACTGTAGCTATAAAGCTATTTAAATACGCTCACATTGTCAGTTGAAAGAATTGACAGTGATTTAAAGAAGTGCCATCATATTCCAGCAAATTTAAAAAATATATAACTTTCGTGAAAGAAAAAAAAAAAAAAACCTTGAACAGTATTACGTAGATCTACTACACAGACAATACTATGCATTTCTCACTATAATTTACTAAATTGTTTAATAGAAGTTTGATTTCTATTTACAAACACTCCTCCTCCTGGTTGATTCACTTAGTGATGTCACAACTCACTGTTCGTAGTATCACAATCATTTCCATGGAGATGGATGGTGATACCACCAGCAGACGCTTAAGGAAAATGAATCAGGATGAAAATGCCTACGGATCATTGGTATTTGTATTCATAACAGAATAGATCAGAGCTATAGCAGATGCACATCCAAAATAGTGGGTGCTAAAGTTATCACTTACTAAAGGAAGAGTATCACTTATTATATCTCTGTGTCTGCTGCTGTCAATTTGCCATTGATCTCAACACTGGAGAGTTAAGAAACATACCCAAGAGTCATCATTGTGATAGCTTTGTGAGGATTTTTAATCTATTTATAATCTGTTAATCCAATGTCACTGCACTTCCGTCTATACTGCATAAACCCATACATACTATAACCTTTATGATACAGTTGAGAGAGACTGCGAAAAAGAGCAATAGCTGAAATAAAGGATAGACTCCTAAATAGCTGTGAGGGTGGGGATGTAAAGGGTATCTACAGTCAAGCAAAGACCAAACTCAGTTTTTCTGAGGGAGCAAACATGACTACTGAATTTTACTTCTATGAAGCAGTAGTATTTAAGTCCCACTGGAAATTCAAATTCTAAATGTTAGTTCTGTGTCAGAGCCTTCACCCTCTTCGTTGATCCTGCTCTTGCTACAAACCTAACTGTAGGCCCAAGAGTAATAGACATCCTTATCCTATGCCGCATTTGTAAACTGATTTTGATGCTGCCATTACTTCCAGCATACTTTCTTTAGTTTTCCCTGGTTTTAGGATATTATTAGATAAAACAAATCAAATGTCAAGCTTAGCATTTTAAAACATCTAATAGAAAACTTATATTCACTGCAAGTCAAAAACCTTTCTTTTCATCCTTCTCTTTGTGGAAGTGAACAGGAGCCAGACAAAGCACACTGAGACTAAAAGCAATCTGAAGGCCTCAGCAGTTTTAAAAATCCCACGCTGAGTAAACAAAGATAGCCAAATGAATGTATATGGTAAGATCTATCTATGTGATTTAATGTACTTCTGAAGGTTGTCAGTATGGATGTGAGTATGGCAGAAGAAACTTGGCAGAGTGCAACAGACTGGGAAAGGCATCTCACAGGAGGGGTTAGGGAGGCCCATAGCTGGGCATAACTAGGTGGCCTTAAAAATTTCATCATAAAGAAAAATCAATTAAACACATAACGAAGAAAGAAAAAAACACTTGTAACCATAGATACCTGCTTACAGGAGACTGCCCAAGTGCCGGTGGTGACACGCACTGGTGTGTAAGGAGGCTGTGAGTGGCCCCATGCTGGCCGCAGCCAGTTCTAGCCGGCTCCCAGACCTGCACAGGGCCAGGCAGGTACTGCTGGGGGTGAGCGGCAGCTGTGGGGACAGGAGAAATGGGGGAGCCATGGGGAGGGAATGGGGTGGGGTACACAGCTGGGGGCCCAACGCTGGAGGGAGGCTGCTCGGAGGGACTGTGGCCCAAGGGGGACCCATCCTGAGTCAGTGACACTCCTGAGCAACCACTGCCATGAGCATCCCCCACCAGGGCAGAAAAATATAAGGGAGAAGCCAAGAGAAGCATAGAAAAACTATCAAGAAACAGCAGAAAGACATCATTACACACCAGCCCCCACCACCCAGGGGACTCAGAGGGACTGGTGTGAGGTGCCAAGAAAACACAGATGCTGAAATTGAGGAGGGGATATGGGAGGTGATGCTGACCCTGAGCTTGGGGTAAAGAGATGAAAGGTATTCGTTGAGTTGTATAGTCTTTTTTTCTCAATGCCCAAATGACTGATTAGAATTTTGTGTTCACAGAATCACAGAACCACAGAATCATTTAGGTTGGAAAAGACCTCCAAGATCACCTAGTCCAACCTATGACCTAAAACTAGCAAGTCCTCCATTAAACCATATCACTAAGCTCTACATCTAAATGTCTTTTGAATACCTCCAGGGATGGTGACTCCACCACTTCCCTGGGCAGCCTATTCTAATGCCTAACAACCCTTTCAGTAAAGAATTTTTTCCTAATATCCAACCTAAACCTCCCCTGGTGCGACTTTAGCCCATTCCCCCTCGTCCTATTACCTAGCGCGTGGGAGAAGAGACCAATCCCCACCTCGCTACAGCCTCCTTTAAGGTACATGTAGAGAGCGATAAGGTCGTCCCTGAGCCTCCTCTTCTCCAGGCTAAACAACCCCAGCTCCCTCAGCCGCTCCTCATAAGACTTGTTCTCCAGACCCCTCACCAGCTTTGTTGCCCTTCTTTGGACCCGTTCCAGCACCTCCATGTCCTTCCTGTAGTGAGGGGTCCAAAACTGAACACAGGACTTGAGTTGCGGCCTCACCAGAGNAACTTCATACAGTTGGCTTCAGCCCATCGGTCCATCCTATCTGGATCTTCCTGCAGAGCCTTCCTACCCTCGAGCAGATCAACACATGCACCTAACTTGGTGTCGTCTGCAAACTTACTGAGGGTGCACTCGATCCCCTCATCCAGATCATTGATGAAGAAATTGAAGAGAAATGGCCCTAATACTGAGCCCTGGGGGACACCACTCGTGACCGGCCTCCAACTGGATTTAACTCCATTCACCACGACTCTTTGGGCCTGGCCACCCAACCAGTTTCTAACCCAACGAAGGGTACGCCAGTCCAAGTGTTAATTGGCAATAAATGAAATGAAATAAAAATTCCCCTGAAACAAGACTGTTTAGCCTGCCACTCTCAACTAACCAGCTCACACATGCAGCAACTCTGGTGTGTGTCCTGTGCAAATGCCCTGTGCAGACTGCAGTCTATACCCTGCACATGCTGAGTCAGTTGGTGCAGGTGCACGCATTCCCCTGATCCTGCAGCAAGCAGCTCCTCAGTTGGTGGCAGCTGGAGAAGTAGCCATTGCACACTTATACCCCCTGCCCTGAGGCTGCTGGAAGATGCTGTTCCCTGTGTTGGTAATCCAGGAGTGCATGCATGAGATACATGGAAAACAGTATTGAGAGAAAGCAGTAGTAGTAGAGGGAAGCACACAAAGATGTAGGTTTGGAGTATCTGGGCTTGAGGGAAAAAGGAGAGGAAACGTTAGAATGGGAAGTTACTCCTGAAAAAGAGGAGGGTCATTAAGGATTTAAAAGAGAAATACCTTCTCTGGGGCTTCACATTATTGCAGGCTAGACCCTGTCTCCTCTAGGATTGCCCAGAGCTATTCAGGAAAGTCTCAGACCTCAGAAGGACTGTCTGTCCTTCACTACCCATTTTCCTAGTCACATGGTGAAAACTACTTTCAGGTATGAATAAGAAAACTTCTTAAGGATCACACCCTGTTCACAGAGAATCATAAATAGAAGAATGTGCAAATTTGCTGAATAACTAAACAGATGAATGTCAGCATGTCTGTAATTCCAGTATTGTCTGTTTTTTTTTCTTCTTCTTTTAAATTCAGTGCATCATGCAGGATTTTCTTTATAAAAAAAAAAAAAAAAAAAAAAAAAAAAACACATGCATAGAAGTTTTTCTTGAAACAGATGGCAACTTAAATTATACAGCATAAGACTGCTCATGCATGTTACTACAGACTACCCACAGCATACCTCCCCCTGCGCCTAGAGAAACAAAACAGTTGGAAGAATGTAAAATAAGTTTGACTTATATGTGTGTCACATTGTGTTCTACAGGAAAAACATATGCAGGCGTCCATCATGAACAACACATTGAAATTACAAAATCTCTTCTTAGATAATCAAAGGCTCCCATTATCAAAAATAAAGACCATTTCTAAAATGGTATTACCTTAAAGCTCTATGTAGTCAAGTGGGTCTGTCCAAATTATTCCTATCATATTTAATTACTCTTCTGAAAAGTCTTTTAATCTTACAGTAACTCACTATTCCAATTCTGTATGGAGAATAATCTCTTCATTGAATGCTTATTAATAAATCAAAGTTAACGGACTACCTAATGTTTTGCCTAGTCTTATTCTCCTACCAATCATGCAACCATACCAGTTTTATGTAGCCAGGAAAAACAAAAGAAAGTAAATTATATTTTGTTGCTTTATCTAATACAGTTTTAATCATCCTGCCAATACCAGAAGAGTGGAAAAAATGAATATGTGTAATGTATTGTTCAGTAGTTTTAAATTCAAATAAGGTAAAACCCATAGAGCCCCTGCTGAGAATTCCAAAGGGACATAAGTATAAAATGAATGGGTTGCAGTAGACAATATGGAATAATTATTCTTATTGAAATGCTGTTTTTATACTGTGAGAAGAGAACTCTGAATACATCTTTAAGTTATTTTAGTGGAAATGGAGAGTAGAAACTCTGAATCACCCCCCCACACACACCCAAAAATTGAAGAATAAACTTTGTGTGTTCATAGTGTTTTTCAGTTTGGCCCTCAGTGTGTAGCTAGGTAAAAACGATAGTCTACTGGTAATTTTCCAGAATTTTTAGGCTTAAACTGTATTTTAAGAGATAAGACTCCTGTTGTATAATGGAATGTGTATTTTAATGAAATAGCTGTGCAGAAATTACAGACCAAGCAGTGCAGTTTGATTGGTTTCTGAACAGAGGAAAAGTCCACAGAGAAGAGAAATGTTATGTACAATATTTACAGTAGAAGTATGTGATACACTTTGCTCTCTTGACTAGAACTAATAACCTCAATATAGACAAAGTCCAGAGAACAATAACAAGCAAGGTGACATTTTGGGTATGGCAACTATTCAAGAGGAGAAGCGCTGAAGTGAATAAAGTTCTACACTGTAATAATATGAATTGCCCTTATATTGATATTTCACAGATCCTCAGTGACAGGAATTGTTTTTTGGTTCTAACGTTTGCCATTTACGTTGTATTTTTAGAGTTAAATACAAGAAAATTTAAAATTTAATTTATGCGCTTTTCAGCCATTGCAAATAGACCACTCCTTCTCTTTTTTCCAACTCCCATAGTGACACATGCCCATGTGTTACTGTGTGCCTATGTGTGCCCATGTGCCAATGCACAGCATGTGAAACAATCTACGTTTTTTATTAAATTGTTATTGTTTGGGGCAAGGCTTATTACATGGCACTTTAATCACCTTAAACAGACATGTAATCTGACATAATCTCTGGAAGTATTTCTAGATTTGCTAGGGGGAGAGATGCTTGTACTTGTATGCTGCTACATCTCAAGCCAAACTTTAATTTTATTCTAGCCTTCTCATGGTCCACGATATTTCTCTCTTTGGTCACTACCAGAGTCTGTGCTGAATTGAAACTACTAGTGCTCTCTGAGGCAGAAAACAGATTATTCATTATAGCTGTGGTTTAATTCCAATCTCTTTTACAGAGCTTTTTGCTTTCAAACAATCCTATATTCTGATGATATCCCCATACCCAGGGCATGCAGCACATGCCAGGTGGCCTGGAGGTTTAGGGTTCACTGTCAGTATGTGTTCCATTAACAGCTGGACACAAACACTGTCTGGTTCCACTGATTCTGGAGACAACACAGATAATCTCAGTAAAAAGTTTTATTTCTGATGTTTAGATGGAGAGAGTTGAATGAGGTTATAATCTTTTAAATATGAAACATACATTCCTGAGGAAAAAAAACTGATCCATTGATCAGATTCTTGGATGCTATTTGCATGTTTCCATCAAAGTAAACATGTCTAATTTCCAGATGAGCATTAGTCTCAACTGGGGGAAAAGTTGGAAGGTGAAAACCATAGAAATGCTCCCTAGCTTTAGGTCTTCCATTGTCAGCTATTTAGTCAGATGATGGGCTCATAGACAGTTCTTGCAACATGTTTATTTAAAGGATTTCAGAGAATTGCACATGTGAATTGCACGTACAGGAGAGAAATTGCTTTGTTTCATTCTCTCAACATACAAATTACGCTGCTTACACTTACCTTGATTTGCTCATGTGTAACTTGCTGTGACTGTTGCTTACTACTGTGGTAAGAGCTGGGTAACTTTTTTCAGTTTGTTATAGGAAATTAAAGGGGAGCGTAGATTGTTGATGAACTTGTGAAATTAGAGGTTGAAATCAGAGGCTGAGTAATCAAAAATATTTTAACAAAAATCAGAATGACCATCACAGCATAGCATTTATTGTAGCTAAAAGCTACTTTCAATTCCAAAATTTTGATCAAAATAAAGGTAGAGGTAAAGGTAAGAGGGCAAGAGTGCTATTTTTTACAAACATATAAAACAAATTTTGATTTGTCTTTTTTTTTTTTTTTAATTTTTTAAGGGACTGAGTGAAATAAACCAAGACATTTTTAATGCCAGATAAAGTGTAACATTTTTACCTAATCCGTTTCTCTAACTTTTCCATTTTCCAAACAACATAAATAAGCAAGGAAGAAAAAAAAAAAGCACTTGAGAGAATTATTTCAAAAAAAAAAACAAAAACATTTTTACATTTTTTTTAAGGTTTTAGTGGTAACAGATAATCAAAAATCCGAGAGCAGTCATCTTTATAAAAATTAATACTGAGTATGCCTTAGCATGTGGATACTGATATCACATAGTGGTTTGAGCTCTGTATTATTATGCCTGTACTGTTAAATGAAGGAAGGTCAGGAACCAGTCCTGGGCCCTAAAGCCAGATGGCTTCTGTTGGCTTGTGTCCATTTGCTACAGGCTACACCCTTCTAGAGCATGCTGGCTGTGTCCACGCTGGTGACCTCTCGCTACCATTGGCACTTGTGTGTTCCTTATCTCAGGCTCAGAAAAACAAAAGCAGAAGAAATTCTGAAAAAATGTATAACATTACAATGACAAAATTTTTGGTAGATAAGTTTGTTTGCAACAAAAATATGTTACAGTCCAAAAGAGGAGATAAGTGAATAAGTACAACTCCATTTATATACTTGTATCAAATGTATTGAAATGTCTTGGTTTTACAACGGAGATAAATCCTATATCCCCATGGACCAAATGCAGGAACTGAACGTCTAGGCCTGTGGCAATGCTAGAAGTAATTTTACCGCTGTGGGGGATGCCATAATACTTATATGCCACAACACAAATTACCTTCAGGATAATTTCCTCAAATGAACTTGTAGGCAAGATGTTAGACTTGTTTTAATCTGATTCTGTATCCATTACAGAAAAGTAAACATTGCTTAGTCTAATGTTTCAGTTTTCATCCCAGAACCCAAATAATTCCTAAATAATAATTAATTGTAAGTTGCCCCAATATTTATGGCACCTCTGCATGTTGCCTTGGGTCTGTGCTCCAATCTTCCATTGCATACTGTTCTAAGGGATTTTTGTTACAAATTGTCATTCCTTTATGATCAAACCTTTGATTGTTTTGTCCACAAGCTGCACAGGTAATGATGAACAGAGCTGCATGAGTAATTGTTGTGAAGACTGCTTCAGACTTCAAAGGCTCTGTCTCCAAAACTCTAAAAGATAGAGCTTTGGAGCTCTTACAGTAGGCTCCAAGGCAAGGGAGTCAAAGGTATATGGGGTGAACAGCTTTCACAGCTGTTCAGTGATGCCACTTTCTTGTAGGCAGTCGTCATTCCAGCTTTCCCAATCTACTATGGAGAATGCTGGAGCATCTGCCATCACAGCATGAACCTCATTCTACAAATAAATTCTTCAAATAAACCAGTGCAGGAAATGCATAAACTTTCTCTTCTCTGAGACCACTGTTTTTCAGGTGCCATTGGTAATTATGTTCTTTCCAAGCTTGTTTACTTAGCTTCTCATACCTCATGGACCTCTTTCTCTCAGATTCACTAGCTAAATAGCTAAAACGTTTGTACTAGTATTTCCTAACTCATATGAGTGACAGAGTATATTTTAGTCAGTGGAGTTTTCATCTTATTTCCTGATGACCTACCATAGTGCATGCTTGCTAATATTTGCCTGTTATTTTTCTTCTTGAGCTTCTACCCAGAAAAGGAGGACAGTAAGATGGAAGACACTGTCTTCATATTGTCTGAAGAATTAACTTCCAAGTAAAATCAACCTTTATTGAGATGTCAGGTATTAACTGAAAAAATTGAATGTTGCGTTTCAACTTACTACAATTCCCTTCTATCCTTTCTTCGATATGCAATTGTTTAACAAACAGGATCAGTCTTCAAGAATTCTCTAAATATTATACTATCTGGGGAAAATTTACTTTGACTACAAATATAT
>VXAA01000487.1:65536-93579 GCA_013399115.1 Anseranas semipalmata
TATATATATATATATATATATATAAATATGGCTCAATTCTAATAAAAACTTAGAAAATATGTTGAAGAGAAAGAGAGGACAGGAGGCATGGGGACAGAAGTAAGAAAATGCTGACCAGCAGAGGCTAATAGAAGGAAAACAGAACACAAAAGATGAGAAAAAAAAAAAAAGTTAGATGAGAAGGGGAATTAATCAAATACTATATGAATGGAGAAGAAGGCAACCAAAACCAGATATATTAAGTCTTTAAGTTAGTGACTATTGCTTATAATCACAGTAAACTGTCAAGGTAGCCTGAAAGAACAAACAGCGAGTGTGTTAGTGAAGTACAAAGATCACTAAGTAAGCAGAGAAACAGCTAATGCATTATCTTTATTTTTTGAAAATAACTGGCATCCAACAGTAGCTACATATAATAAATTCTGAATGCCTTAATTTATGAGATGCAAAAAGAATGGCATGATTATAAAGCAATAGAAAAGAGCTATGAGAAAATTAGGTATTTGAACTTCTACATTTTTGGGGAATTGGTCCCACATTCATCCCTAATCAGTGCAGACTTACCAGAGATTTGAGAAGTCCCAATTGTACCCATCTTTTTTTGTTGTTGATGTTGTTTTTTGAAACTGCTCATCTGTTTGATTCCTCTTATAGCCAGGTGTTAGTCAGTGAAGCATGGAGAGCTGCCTTCTACTTCACCTTCTGGGCCTTCTGTTTTGTGTTTGCAAGGATTTAAAGGGATTTCTATTCATACTACTCTCATAATTCATTTCCCAAACTGTTTTGTGCATTTAAAAGGAGAATGCGTAAATCACCAAAAAGATTTTTGCATGGAATACAATTCCATGGAAAAGGTGCACCAGTGAGGCCAGCTGGCTATCCAGGTTTACTGCTCTGCGTTCCATTTGCAGGATTTCTGGGCGTTTCACGTTTACCAAAGTGCTTATTGCTGTGGGTTTTCTTAAGCTGTACATTCCATATCACTGTCACATATGTTTTGAAAAACAAAGGTGGGTGGTTTTGGGTTGAGATTGGATTTTGAAATGAGCACATGCTAAATCTGAATTGGACAGATAGTGAAAAATATGACCTTGTTTTATCTTACTCTTATATTGTGGCGAAAGGAAACACTGATGGTTGTTCTTGTTCAGATTTATCTTCTGTGTTTTTTTTTTTACTCTGAAATATGTATTTATTTTTTCACTTTGACTGTCACAGGCCCTTTTTTTCTGTCTTCAAAAACCTTTGTGTAGTGTCCTGGAATAGCATTGGTCTGTGCTTCTGTCACAACCCTACGTATTTCATAGCCCTGGCATCTGCTTCCTGAACTCAGTAATGGAACATGTTCTGAAGATTAGCGTTTGTATCTATCAAAGCTCAAGTCACTGCTATCTGAAGAATTTTTGATAATTTCCTTGGAATTGATTTAAATTCAATTTAAATTAAATTTCAAAAATATCTAGATGGGGAAATACCTATGATACACATAAAAATATTTTCAGAATTCCCTAGGCACATTAAGTCTCAAACATGCTGTGCTACTTTAGGTTTTTGAAAATTGTAGTTGACCCATAAGTATTTTTAGGGGTGTCTAACTATCTGGAAATCTATCTTCTAGGCACTTTTAGGAGGTATTTGCCTGACAGTGTTTAAAAACATGGGCCTAGATAGTACAACTGAAGAATATGTACATCTTTGCAGTCACTGTTGTTGACTATCTTATTGTCAGCATGATGGAGTCACTGTATTGTACTTAAACTCTGTGCCCACAGCTCTGTCACTCCTCCCTTGTCTTCATCTTCAGATCTTCCAGACCAGCGACCTGAGCAGAGCTCAGGTTTCATCCTGTGTTCTCAGCCCCAGATGGAGGACAGTGCCACCAGACGATGAGTATATCTATGATCGTAGGTCCCTGACATCCCATTAAAATGCAGATGAGTTAGCTAAGATGAGGAAAATGTTCACAGGTCCTGTGATGTATACTAGCTGCCATGTCATTTATGGCTTGCATGCTGTTTACCATGACAGTGTGGAAGGAAGAGGGGAAGCCTGCTTGTAAATTGTTCAGTATCAGGTGAAAAGAAAGCGTTTACAGTGCATGTGGTACTCAGTCTTACCTTTGCCAGCCATTGTGAATGATGCAGGCATAGCAAACTACACTGTTCGTTATGGAAAAGCTTACTTTAAATATTCCTCACTGTTTCTGAGAGTACCAGTTTTCAGTGGTATTGCGTAAGGTAAATTATTTGTAATACAAATTTAAAAAGGGAAATATTACATCAGGGAACACTTTTTAACACAGGTACGGTTTTCCTCTTACCAAAGGCAGATTAATTAATTGTTCACATGAACAAAATGTTAGCGTATGAATTGCTTCATGTGGGGTTCAGCCTTTGCATTTTAAAAAATCAGGCCCACGTGGATTTCTAACTTTGTGGTGAATGAAAGCAAATTTGTGAGAAATGTTTAAATGTGCTATGTTTCACCTGAATATAGACGTACAGAGTAAGACTTACTGGAACATTTTTTTCTGTTCTTGGCCAGACATACCTCAAAGAAGGATCTCTCAGGTGCTCAAACAGAAGGATTACTCCCTCCTACTGTCTCTTGTGGTGAAAACAGTGCAAGCAGTGGCAAAGCCTTCCTTAGCTGACGCTTACCATAATGCAAAATACTATTTTTTATTAAGTTCCAGTTATGACATAGAAAGTTTCCTGGAGCTTGCTGTGTAATTGTACAACTATATACCATGAGAAACATTTTTGTGACTGAATTATTAAGGCTTTAAATTTTATCTTCACACAAAACTAGGAAACTTAACTTCAGGCTGTTGGCCTGAGCATAAAAGATCCAGTGAATTTTTTGATCTTTTTAGATCATTTTTTCCTCTGTTTCCTTTACTTTTTCAGCTTCTCTCTTAATAATAATAAAAAAAGTTATTTATAGAATAAAATTACCTTTACCTTTAACAGAAATTAACTCATGATTAGTCCTAGTTTATTTTCTCTTAATGAGCTACTAAATGCAAGGATAAAGCATCACCTCCCAGTAACCATTAGCTGGAAAAGAAAAGAAAAGAAAAGAAAAGAAAAGAAAAGAAAAGAAAAGGAAAGAAAAAAGCCTTGATATTACTAGAAGAATATTTTTTACATAACTAGAAACTTAAATTTCTTGACAAAAATACCATTCTGAGGAGTAGGTTTTTTCCTAATGGTATCTCTGAGGTCGTTATTCATATGAAAATATTATTTTAATAGCTATAGAGGACTCCAAATATTATACTTAAGAAGACCATCTTTCACTTTTGTCTGCATTTTTTTTTTTTTACTCAATAGACTGCTTTATGCATACTATCTCTTCTTATTTTTTGGGGGTAGGATACTGGCTTATTCTGTCTAGAAGACCTGCAAAGAAAGGGATATTTTAAATGACTTTTTTAAATGTGTCTTTCAGTACACCTAATACATCAATCAACTGAAAAGCCTGCTAGTTCTGCCCAGTAAAAATGCTATTTTTGTAGGATCGCCTCTCCATCTGCTGTGGAACTCTGTAGTGACAGGATAAATAATGTAAGATATACAGATACTCTTAACAACTGACATATGCAACAGGCTGGTAGTTTTAATGTAAATATATGCACACATACACCTCTGCAGAAACAGGAAATGTGTCACATATAATTTGAAACCTAGATGTGTTTTAGTAAATCACATTTTATTCTAGTGCTGATATTTTGCGCTATACTCTGTCAAAACAATAGCCCTTGGCCTACCTAGTTATTAGCTCTTCAGGTAAGCTAGCGCTTGGGGAAGCAAAAGGCAAACTCTCTCTCTTTTTTTTTTTTTCTTTTTGCAACTCTGGACTAAGAAACAGTGGCTCTGAGGACAAGAAGCAGTTAGAACTTACTGAAAGGTGAAAGTAGAAAAAAGGAATGGAGAAAATGAAAATTTATGGTGACCTAGATGCTCAAAAAAAAAAAAGTGAAAAAAAAAAATCTGGCTACAGAGATATGTCTAAGTTACCATATCTTTTGCAAGAAATTAATGCAATGTTTGAAAGTGAAGACTGTTGCAGTATGTCTTCAAGCCATACATGATGAGGTGTAGGGTCAACTCTCTGGTGGAATACCCACAGACATTTTGTGTTTACAGTTCATTGAAAATATCAGCTAAAGGAAATCAGATTCTTCAGAACAGCATACAATTACAGCATAGTTTATGTGGAAAAAAAAAACCACTTTCATTTTTGTATTTTTTTCTCCAATTAATGGAGTAAGAACAATTAATTGAACTTCAAAAATATCTCAGTACTTACAGACACTTTACCTCTGCATTATTAAAGTAACCTAAGTGGCACAAACTAATATAAACCTACTAGTCTGAAATTAGAGGTTTTATGCTTTAAAAATAGTTTTAATCACGATTACTATTAGACAAAGATCAAAATGTGCTTTTTGGAGGCCTGGGTAGCCTCTTGTGAATTTTCACTATTTCTTTGTATAAATTCTACATTGTGTGGTTGATTGACAGACATATAGATAGACAGACACAGACAGAAAAAAAAAAAAAAAAAGAGAGAGATTAAAAAATCCACATGTGCATTAAGCACAGATTTGGTATTTTTTATACTTCTGTAATATTACCATGGTATACTGAATTTATTCCATCAGGATTATTATCAGTCCTGTAAAACTCAGTGGCCTCCAGCTCTGCAGAACAAAAAATTTCCCCACAAATAAGTTTTTTATATACTAACTAAAATTTATTTTACAAGTAGTTTATTTTTATTTTTCTCTGAAAACAACTCTAAAAATGAAAAGGTAATTGTTACTGTAACAGTTTTATAAACAAATAATACTTGGAATGTAGAGTTAAATTCCTTTGGTCTGTGATCTTCTGTCTTAGATAAGCAAACATTAACTAATTTCTTAGCTATCGGTTAACATAGCAGAGAATACTAAGAATTCTCTCATTGAAAGTGTGCTTTTTCTTCCCAGTTGACTTGACGGGATTAGAGTGAAAACGCTGGATGCTGAAGTTCATTGAGTAGATTTCTGCATTTGAGATAATCATCCCAGTGCCCAAGAAGGTGTATGATCTGTTCTGCCTTATTTTGTTTTGTTCTCTTTTTTCAAACTCTCACAAGTTGATAAAGTAGAAAGAGAAACAAGGGTTCCAGGGCACAGTATGTTGACTTCTCACAGAGGTGTTTTTTTTGGAGCTCCACGTATTCGTGACTCTGGAGAAGGAAAGTCCCACCTGACTACTTTCATTTCTGCACAAGACTCCCACTTCCTTCACCCTCTCCAGCCATCATTTGTCACCTGGACTTTGCACTTTGCCCAAGTCCTCTAAAGTTTTGTGTTGCTGGTCTCCTCCTTAAGTAATATGGCATCAGGTAGTTGTTCTTCAATCACTTAATAAAGTTTAAAAAATAAGTTTCTTCTTGCACTTTGCATGTAGATGAAGCAGATAATGCTGGGATTTTAACCTGCTGGCCCTAAGCTAGATGCCTGCACAACGTGCCCTGGGCAAATGCCCCAATGTGAGAACATGAGTATAAATAGTCTGTGTACATCAAATAAATGAAACTGTCTGAGTGAGCACGAACTGATCACATTTAAGAAGATGACCACCAGCCTGATTAAACAGCTGGGAATTACAATAATACTTTTCAAAGAAAGAATCAGCCTGAGAAGAGATTTAGAAGAAGCATGAAAATTCATAACAGGAGGGAGGTACTTTTGAGTAAATAGTGGGGAAGTGAAGGAAAACTTGCAGAATAAACAACAACAACAACAACAAGTAATGGAAGAAACAATCAACCAATCAAAAAAAGAATGTTTCCGGATGTCTAGATATTATTTTGACCTACTTAGATTTGCTTCTCAAGAAAGAGGATACAGTACACAGACTTCATACAGGAAGAGCAGTGACCAGATCATTCCTCTAAAATGTGTAAAAGTTAGTTTCAAGTCTTTCTCCATAGTTTCAAGCAATTTAAAGCAACATTTAAAATCTCCCATTTCTAGCTTTCACTATACTAATTACTCAATTTGCTGAGTAACACAGTGTTACATTTCATAGTTTTGCCATTTCCTTCTGTACATTTTAGATCCTTCTGGCTATGCTGTAAACCTGTGCCGAGGTTTTGCTTCCACTCAAATACACACATCATGTCTACACACATGTAAAATTTTGAGTAAGTTGGAAGTAATAATTTTTTGAAAAATCTTTATTTTTGGTTATTTTAAGTTCTTGCAGATCTCACTGACTTCAAAATAAACTCCAGATGACAATGGATCTGAAAACTTAATCTATATGATGGCCAAGTGTGTCCTCTAAAACACCTTTCTGCAATTAAATTTTTTTGAAAATGTTGGCATTGCATGGGTCCATCTGTTGTTTTATGGATATTTTCTGAATCTATTCATAGATATTGGACAAGTATTCCTGTGCAAAACATAAATATAACACATCATTGTCTTTAAGCACTATTTAAAGCACACACATAACTATCACCTCAAATATTTATGCATACTTGTGTGCCAAGCATGTGCTTCATGCCAAATTAAAAGTATGTAATACACTGGAATGGCTTTAACTTGCATACAGGTTTAAATAGAAAAAAAGAAGACTATGGAAAATAAGGCTGATATTGTTGGTACTACAGTAACCGGTGTTCTTTCACATGAATTAGTGATCTGTTTACGCTCTTAATGCTGCTAGCAGATTTTGCAGGATATTTTTATTGCTGGTATTCTAAGTAGTAATGCCTGAATATTTGTAATTGATATAAGATCTTATGAGATAACACACACAGCTGTAATTCCTGAATTCCTATTCATGTTCATACTGTATTTTTGTACACTGGGTCTGGCTGGGATGGAGTTAACTTCCTCCACAGCAGCCCATATAGCGTTGTGCTCTGCACTTGTAGCTAGAACAGTCCTGTTATCGCACCAATGTTTTGTCTATTGCTGAGCAGTGCTGGCACAGCACCAGGACTCTTTCCAGACCCCCCAAAGCCAGTAGATGGGGGTGGGCAAGAAATGGGGAGGGGACATCCCCAGGGCAGCTGACCTAAACTGACCAAAGGTATATTCTATACCATATGATGTCACACTCAGCAATAAAAGCTGGGAAAGGGGAAGGAGAAGGAGGGGCTCTCATTAGGAAAACATCCATCCTCCAAAACAACCACTATGCATATAGAAGCCATGCTTCCCAGGACATGGCTGAACGTCTCTCATTGATGTAGAGAATGATTGTATTCTCTCTCTTTCCTTCCACACGGCCTTTGCTTGGTTTTTTTCTCTTTCATTTTTTTCCTTTAATTAAATTAGCCTTATTTCAACCCGTGAGCCATTTTTTTCCCATCATATTTTCTCTCACATACCTTCCTTTGAGGAGGGGGAGTGAGAGAGCGCTGTGGTGGAGTTTAGTTGGGCATCAGTGTGAAGTCACCACAGTTTTCACACCTAAAAGGTCGTTTTCTGCAAAACGCACATGATTTGACCAAACTGAGGTTATAACACATTGTGTATATAAGACAAGTGACTTCATATTTTACCAAACTCCTGATATCTATTAGTTTGTTTTCTCTTTTCCAATCGCATTCTTCTTCCTGATTCCCCCCTACCTATGTATGAGGAGAAGATTTACTTTGAAATACAGTTGTGTTAAGAGAAGCATGAATATAAAACATACAGTCATTATTTTCTATGTTTTCAGACTAATCTTAAGTTCCAGACAGATACAGGAACTATTATCTACAGTCATGAACTCCACTTCATGATCTATTTCACGTAGAGTGGACTTATATCTCCATGTGAAAATGATGATGCTCATGCAAATTATTTCAAGTAAGAAATATCTTGATATCTTGATATCTTTGTGACTGTGTATCTTGAAAAAATTGTGTCCTATCTAAATGTTAATGAAGAACTTTCTGGGACAGAATGTTTAACACCATACAAAAGAATTTAAAAAATATATATAGTATGATAAATAAATAAACAGTGAAAGGAGAACAGCAGATTTCTACTGGCAAGGAAAAACAGCTTTGTTACATATGAACATATATATGATTTAGAAACATGTTAAAACTGCATGGATTACTATTGTGCTACTGCAGTAATAATCATAGAGTCATTTGGCAATCATGCCAAATTACCAGTTTTGTTTATGGATATGATTGTTATCCAGAACCAAACAAAACAAGAAAATGGTTTGGCTTCTGTTCCTCAGAACACTAGGAAATTGTTTATCAATAATCTTTAAGACTTTAGTTCTCATTTTTGTCTTGTTATTTGATAGTAATTAAAACATTATATAGTTAGGCAGAAACTTAATCTCAGTTAGTTAACAGGCTCATTTTAAATTAGGTTCAACCTCAGTCTGATTTCAAATTACTTCAACTAGAAGAGGTGTGTGGCACTGTGATCTCAGAATTTAATGAACATCACCTAGTTCAATGTATTGTGCAGATTTTGTTTTCTGTAGATCTCAATAAAAATCCACTTTACTTGCTGTATTTCTTCTATTAGATTACATGGAGATACACTTGGCCCTCATATAGATGAGCACTCAAAATTTAGTGAGCAATTCTATTAATAACTGACTGGACAGCTCATGCACCTAAAACAATGACTAAGGAGAAGCAGGAAATTTGAGTCATAACTAGAAGTATTCCATGTGTGTGTGTATGTCTGTCAAGAATCAAATCAGCTTCCTGTAGTGGTTCATCTTGTTAAATTGTAATGGCTAAAGTGTGTTGGGGGGTGGGGAGTTAACTAAAAGCATATATGTCTTTGGAATCTATTGTGAGAGTAGGCTTGACAATAGCTCAGCAATAATATTGAAACAATGACAGTTCATGAAAATATCTCACAGGTGTGGAACTGAAACTTTAATTATTTTGACAATGAATAGCAGAAGTTAGTCTATGTATCTTTGATATGGATGGAGAAGGCAGAAAGGAATTTTAAAAAACAGTTAAAAAATAGACACAGGCCTGCTATACCATTCTTTAAATGTCCTCTTCTGATGCTCTGAAAAAAAATGAAGCTAAAAATTATGTAAATACTCTTGTGTAGAAATAGACATAAGTACACTATATTGTACTGTGTGCGCTTTGGATGTCTTGATGCTCCTTATCACTGGCTTACATATGTAGCTGTCAATATCTTTATTTTCACTGTCCTATGATTTGATGCCCCAGTCCCACAATCTACTAAGTTCTGTATAGAACATTGTTCCCACCTCAGCATTTATTTCCTTTAGGTTTCTGTTGCTCCAAATGTAGCTACTCCATAGCTAGCTTCTTTGTTATACATGCTGTAAGATGTGTTCATTTTTGCCTTCTATATGCATTGAAATGTATCTTTTTGCCTTCTAAATGCATTGAAATAGCTAGAATCGTATTTTCATTGATGCCTTATTGACAGTCTCTTCCATACAGTACTTTTTCTGAATATGTTGTTTCTGAAGTTGTCTCCTAAGTTAATACTAAGAAGCAACATGAAACACCTCATTCAAAACTCCAACAGTAGTTCAGCTGTAGATTTCTTGATGGTCCATGACATTGCTGCAGGATTCAGATAACATCTTATGCAGCTTCTTTTTTTTTTTTTTTTTTAATGCCAAGAAAAATGTCTTTATCTCTGGGATTTGCTTCAGGTCATACAGAGCCATTTATTCAAGCTGAGGCTTTCCTGTGAGCTCTTTAAATGCTTGTTTAGCCAAATTAGCTGCCTTCCCAGATGTACTAACTTTTCATGGCAGCTGCTTGGTTCCACTTACGTTAGTCTCTGTATAGTGGAAGATTTTGAAGAACTTTAGGTAAACTTATTTAAAATGCCCAAACAAGTAATAATAAATAACCATTCTATGATTCTGTAAACAAACAAACAGCCAAAATGTAATAGATACCTATTTGAAATGTGAGCTGCATTCCTTAGGAAATTGCCATTGGTATGCTTTGGTAGCTACATAAGCATGGTGATAAATCACCTGAGTCTTTTCTCCTTGCACCATTCACAAAATCTCAGGAATCATAAAAGCAGCTGACAGAGAAGTATTTAGTCAATTTTGGTGTTTAAAAAAATAAAGAAAATTTACTACAGAACTGAATATATTCCATAGAAATGAAGTATCACTTGGAAAGTCTGTGAGAATTTGTTTTATCTAGCCTTAGCTAGATATTTAACTTAAAAACAGCTAGTCTTATAATAGTTGTATGTTTTCAACAGTGAAGGGAAGGATATATTCTGCTTCTTCTGAGATATCATTAGTACAAAAAAGACATCCATCTAATGGATTGTTAATTAAATAATTATAATCTGTTAGGAAAATAAGTGTCTAATAATATAGACTAACCATTCAAAGCTAGGAACAGAGGAAAGGCTAGCTCGTATGTGTATAGTGATTTCCAATAGACAAAATTGCACCCAAATTTAAGTATTGCTATATGAAAAGTTTTTCAGAGCTAATTTCTACAACGGGAGTATAAAACCCCTAAGAGTCAACAGCAAAATCTTGATAATATATTTCTATGTTATAATAAATGTAATACTGGAGTGAACCTACAGTTGATGTTGGTGGTGACTTTAACCTCCCTTGGAAGAAAGACCTGTTTTTTAATTCGATTTTTTCACTTTTGTTGTTAATAGCTAAGGAATTATTTGTGTATTGCAAAAAGTTCTAGCCCTACTTATACACACTTAATATTACTGTTATGTTATTGGCAGGCTTAAAGCCAAATTAAAACAGGAATTTTTGATAACAGGGATATTTTAGCAAAAAAATATATAAATATATTGGTAACATGCATAAACGCATATGAATGTGTATGGAAATTTGACAAAATATTCATGAAAACTACTGTATTGACCATCTCAGTCCCTCAAATACTCCCATTTCTTAATATATTGATAAAATTTATTTCTAAAATTACACTGTAAACTTTGCCAGTTGTTCATGATGTACAGGAAGTATTTTCAATTATGAAAAAGAAACCATATTTAATTTCCTGCTATGTAGAAAGCTTTTATACTTGGAGATCAGTTAGCAGCTTTATTGTACTTCCAGCAGAAATGCTAACACTATTTCACTTAAAAAGACAAGTCATGTTAGGGCTTAATGTTTTTTATCACTGTAGGACATGTGGTCATACATAAAGGTCATTCCTTGAATAAAGGATTTTTTTTTTTTCCATTGACTTCTGTAGGCCTAGGATCAGATTCCAGATTTCATAAACCAGAAAAGAACAATCCTTTTTTTATTTTCATTCTGGTAGACAACATAGATCAAGAACAGCTTTAAATCTTGCAAGCTATAATAACAGCAACAACTTACAAATAGAGTTCTGTCTCTTTTCAATCTCAGTCAGTTGGCTTACATTTGCTTTTCTCAACTATATATTGGAATCAGTAGCAACACATTTATTGAATATATAATGTTAACACTCTCATACCTTCAAAGAAAGCTATACAAATGATATATCATACATTTCAGAATTCAATTTAAAATGTAAAATTTAAAACTTGCTGAATATTTCTCAGATCATAATAAGACCCACTTTATCTTACCATATTCATCTAGGCTTCCTCTATCAGCAACAGAGAAAAGCAGGCACTTCCAAAAGGAGTTTGTCCCATTCTATTTATCCCACCTATTGAGATGTCAAAGACAAATGGAACAAACTGCTCTCTGGAGCACTTCTTTCTTTTCACTGGCTGTAGAAGGAATCTAGACAAATTAGTTGAGACTACTTTTAGGTGACTAATTTAAGATTTAAATGTATACCACTCCTACATGGCATCTTATTATTCTTTTTCCATTCTCTGCACTCTTGCAGAAAGTATTTTCTATCCGCTGTTAACTTCTGAAAACACAGCTTTTGTTCTTCCATCTCTTTTATCTACAGCAGCCTTCTAGTGAATCTCCATCTGAGTGACCTTCCAATTCATTTCAAATCTCTCCTGAAAAACAAACAAACAAACAAACAAACAAAAAACATTCTTCTTCATCCTCTTTTTTTTTTCACTGCTTTGCCTCATAGAGCGGACTCAGGAGTTGAAAGACAAGTATGGCAATGTATTTGTTTGCTTTTAGTAGTGGGTGTCTTTATTTCTTTCCATGTCTGTGCTGTGAGAAACTACACCAGAGAAAAACATAACTACTGCAGGTTGAATATTCAAGACAAAATCCTTTTTACTGGTTGAAATATTCATCACTTTTATTTTTTAAATAACAAGGTAGTAGTGATTAAAAGTTAACAGATGCCTAAACTAAAGCTTATTCAAGTAAATAGATTTCAATGACATTTACATACAAGATGAAAAGAAGTAATACGCACTGCTGATAAGAGAAACAAGAATCACGTTACTGTTATCTGGGGTGATCTATTGTATTAAGAGCTATAATGTTACAGTGCAAAAATAAATTATATTTGCCATATATCTTAACCTATAGTCAAGTAGTTGTGTTAAGTAAACTGCATCCTTTTTTTCCTTTTGTGCTGCATAAATCAAGTAAAAAATGATAACTTTCACTCTCCACAAACTTAAGTGCTTCAGAGAAATCTTGATGATTCAACTACTTTTGTCTGCTTCATACCAACAAAAAGTTATGACAACAGTATGTCGTGAATAGCTGAATTTTGTATAGCAAAAACAAATTATTTGTCACTGTCTTTGTCACTGTCTACATTAAATAACACCTTTCAGTACACCTCCAAATGGCTTGTGTACCATCCTGCAAAAATGAAGAGTTTCATTAAAATAAAAGTAGGCTTACAATGTTTCCTTGGAAAAAAAAAAAAACAACTCTTTTATCTAGTGGCGACACTGGTAAGAAATTTTCAAAGACGTTGAGTGTGGTCTGCTGACTCATATCACACCATTCCTAGTGGATTGCTACCTAGGTTTACAGGAGGCAGGATATGAGACAGAAAAGCAAATGAGACTGAGATACTTAGGATTTATCTCTCCTTTAGCCCTCTTAAAACTATGCGTCTTGTCTCAGCTAATTGTCTATTCTTCCAGCTCACCTAAAATGATCAGTGGAGAAAGATATATACCCCTATATTTCTATTGTTGCTGCCTCCATTAAAAACCTGTTAAGATGGGCTGCAGTGAAGTTCTTTCTCCATTTACAAAGGAGAACCTGAAGAGGGACATTAATCTCAAACTTAACATCAGAGGAACAATGTGAGTAGTTAATAAAGACATTTGTTACTGCTATAGTTTTACTATCTTTATCAGAGAACTTGTAAATTTTTCTTTCTTTATCCTAAGCAACCATCGGTGGCTTGTTTGAACTATTGAAAATTGTTTGTTTTAGTTGGTAATGTCAGCTGAGCTCTGCATAGGTTTGTAAGATGAACATTTGTAAGTATAATGAAATGATACTTCTTAACTTTTGTTTTCCTGACCACACATAGAGAGAAATCACTTCTGTTTATAGGCTACTTTCTTCTACGGCCTTATAATTCTTTTCAACAGAATCCAGAAACAGAGGATGGCTCTTATGTTTCTGATGATTTCCAAGTAAACAGACACTGAAAATACATCTAGATCCACCAGAAAACTGAGTCATGAAATTTTAAACACATTCTGGTAGAATATCTTTCAGTTATATTTTATGACAGTTAGAGTAACTGATTCCTTTGTAGTCTGCATCCTATTGAAAATGAAAATACAATCTGGGCTGGGGACAAAACAGTGAGAACAGACCACTTGATGGAGAAACAAAGACAAAAGAGAACTAATTAAAAAAACAAAAAAAAAAAAACAAAAAAAAACAGAGAGACAGTTGATGGTTTGGGAGGATTTACAAAAGAAGAGTAAAACAAAACAAAAACAATGATCAAGAAGAACACTAGAGGAACCACCACCATTTTCTTTGGAACTAAGGGATATCAGTCACCCTTTTTAATCATGGCTAACTTACTCCATTACATCAGAGTAACTGCGTCCAGAGGCAGGTTTTCAGGCAGGTTTTCTGACTGGAAACACATTAAGTCAGCTTCTCTTGAATGACCGTATTAATGTGAAGGGTTGGTGGCCAGACTGTTCAGCACCAGTTTCAGAAAACTAAAGCTCTATATTCAAAGCATGCTTATTTCACTCCTGCAAGTAAATGCAGGCTGGTTCCACTGGGAGCGATTATATTTATAAATTGAACAGAATTTGGCCTTTAACATGGCACTATGTTGGAAAAGCCCAGTCAGTGCAAAGAGAAGGCAGAATGTGTGGAAGCTTAAGGCACATATTTTTCTGTATAGCTTTCTTCATATTGGGCAGATATTAAAAGTTCTACCTATTAGAAATGTTAACTTTCTAGCCCTATAATGTACAGTACCTTTGTGAAGAAACAGAGATGCTGCCAAGAGCTTCAGGCAAAATTATTTTGGATCCTAACTTGTCAGGAAGCTTCTGTTCTGAAATGCTCCACAGAGCTGGCAGGACAACTCGCACAACGGAATACAATAAATCAATAAACTCTTAGAGCTGGTTTTAAATGAAAACTATTAACATTTCAGAAAAACACAGGGACACAAGGAGCTAAAAAAAATGTAGCAGAAAAAAAAATAAGCCAAACAAAACAATGCATTAAAAACTCCCAAAAGAAAATCGAAACAACTCAGCTTAAATTTGGCAAAATATCAAAATGACAAGAATAAAATTTTAAAAGTCCTGACAACTGTGAAGAATGTGAACACATAAAATATGAGGAAATATGGAACACTGACAAAGGTTTATTTAAAAATCATGAATGTTATCAACATTGTATGAGCACATTTTATGAATATTTCTATAAATGCTCATATTTGCTTTATAAATTAAAAGAAAAGCTAGCCAAGTTGTCATGGTTACTGCCCCACAGATATAGCATACCAAAAATGGTGATAGGTTTTTCTTTTTGCCTTTTATTATTATTATTATTTTTTGTCATTGCAATAGTTAAGGCATAGGAGAAATACTATTTTTAATATTCTGTTTTCTATCTGACAATATGCCTTGTGCTCTCTTAGTCCTAGGAAATCAAAGGCATGGAGTTAACATTTTGATCCACTCATTTTAGTGCATTCAGATATGTATCCCTTTCTCAGTGTTCAGTCTGAATATTCTTAAGAGGAAAAAGTTAAAAATATCTTCCTATTCACCTGATAATAAAAATATTGAGTATAATGGTATAAGAGTAATCTCACTATTGCCTTTCCAAGATATACACTTAAAGGATATTGATATTTCTGGAAGTCTCTTATTTATATACTTCCCTTTCCTATTCAAAGGACAAGGTACTCCTCAGAAAGATAGGGTGGTGGTGGTTGTTGTTATTGTTTTCTTCCACAGATTAAGTTCTACGCTGTTACCTGAAGAGGGGAGGAGGATTTTCAGGCAACACCCTTTTCTTTGCCTCACTGACTGCAGCTGTAAACAAATGAAAGAAATTTATAATGCAATATGGGAAAGTCCTAATGGGCTATTTTATCATCAAATAAAGAGGAGTTTCTCAATTTGGTAAACAGAAGGCAGAATTTAAAATAAATTTAAATGGAAATAAAATCTTGGCAATGTCTAGTTTTCCACTTGTTTTCTAGTGATAAGAGCCATCCAGATATTAAAAACCTACATTTTTTATAAGGCATAGTTGATCCCAGATAAGGTACTATGCAATTCATTTGTGTGGTCTCCTAGCATATCCAAGGTGCATCTCTAACCTCATAACTCAGTTGAGTCCTTGCCTTCTTAAAATTGTTTGGGTTAGACTTGTTCTAACAAAACAGCTGCTGTATTGGCTTGTGTAGTATCTGTATAAACAGAGAATGAATCTGCAAGCACACTAGCACTTACAGTGCACATAATTATTTAAGTATTCTTATTGTCCTAGCGAGTGTCATTGACACAATGAATGCAAATAATTGATTGTGAAAATTGCATGAAAGTGTTTCCACACCTTTTTTGTGATCATGAGGGTTCAAGCATATATTTTACTGCACACCAGGAAACTTTCAGTGTCAACGCTCAGTGAAAGACAATTCTTTGTCCCTGGCTGAGCCTCACTGAAAGACAATTCTTTGTCCCTGGCTGACCCTCATTGAGTCCAGGTAGGCATTTGCTCTGCTGCCCTTTAGAACACAATGGAATTTTCTTGAGGTGTGTTGGGTACTTGGCTTATGAGTCTTTAGCTTTTTAGCATTTATTAGATTCCTGTTAGCCAGTTGTTTTAAAATCATACTTAACATGAGTGAGGAAAAAATGCAAGCCTTTATTTATAATATCAAGAACAGTCAATCCAGTCACAAATGTTTATAAACTCACAGATGAGAAAAATATGCCTAGATAAACCTGGAGACTATAAACTGAAGTTACAGCAGGAGGGCTTCTTTCACCTCTCTTACTAGTTTCCTTCTTGATGAGGTAGTAGTCAAGGACTGAGGATTCACACACTCCTCCTTCTCCAAGAAATCTATTTTCTCCTATGGTCAGTCTTCCCTTCAGTGCCTGCCAGGAGTCCTCACTGGACACTTTCATTCCAGAACCATAATATTCTGTCCTTAGCAGGAATAAGAGGATTCCCCTTCCACAGGTACTTTGTTACAGTGAAAATTCTCTCTCGCATTTTTTAGGCTATTAAGCAACCTTTGCTCTAGTATGGTTCAAAACTTTCTTTCTCTCTTTAGGTGAAATACTTGGTATTCTTCATTGAGAAATGTTGAACTTCACTATATATATCCATCTGTACATTAAAAACATTCCTGGTATAAATTCAACTTTGTGGCAGTCAGCCACTTTGAAGTGACTCATCCCCCGCCAATTCCTTTTTGCATACTATGACAGCAAGCAATTGTATTTTTCTTCAGACAGTAGTATTTTTCTGTAACTTGCAGACTATTTGCATCAGAAGCAGTCTATAGACTCCCACTATTTCAAGCTTGTCTGACAGCAGAAGACCCCATGATTTAGATGCCAGCTGGCTGGATGCCATATTTAAGTTAAGCATATTTTAATCAAGCTATAGGTAGGAGATACAATCCAAAGCCAGTTGGCTGCTGCAACTAAACACACACCGATTTATAAGCAAGTATTGTTAGGACCAGCAAATAAGTATTTACATCCTCCCATTAGTAGTCCTATTATTGACTCATAGTGGAAAACACGATGCTTGGCAGAGCCTGCCAAATCAGGTTATGAAACAGACTGTGAAGCTTGGATTCATGATGTATTGATGGTGTATCTAATTCAAGCTGTTATTTATAATTAAAACTTAATTGCAAGAAATCATAAACATTTGAAATGATTCCTTTAACCCTATTAAAATATTCCTTAGAAGAAACATCTGAAATTCAAGCTTCCTTAATTATCCTTCTTCCCTTCCCTACCACCTGTAAGTTTGAGATATGGTATGGATTAGAAAATATTTAATAGGCTAGAGTAAATTACAATATACTTTCAAAATCTGAACTATTCCATTTAAATTTTAGTGTTAAACTGTATTTTCCTCCAGGCCATTCCAATTCTACTGTTTCATTTATTTCTGTTTCTCAGGGAAAAAACACACACACATGCATACAAAACTGTTCTTTGATTTTCCATCTTCCAAACGCTTTAAGAACCCTCTAATGCATGAAAATAATTAGTTATGATTGCACATAAGAAACAGCTTCTCTTGTGTTGATCTTGAAATGCTGAATCCTGTATTAAAAATAAAGAAGTCAATGCATATAAGTTCTATAGAAATTAGTTACTTCTACAAAACAGCACCTTATCACAAAAGCAGTGAAAATTCCTGCCTAAAGCATTTTAGGACTGCAAATCAATTTCTAAATCTAGAGTACTCTCAGTCATGATGAAATAAATTATTATGTACAGTTACTTTAAAAAGAGAACAGTCACTTCAAAATTCAATAGAACAGATGACAACAAGAGCAATGTCCTTATTTCCAAGAAAAGGACCATTTCACACAATTAGCAGCTGTACTCAATGTTATTGGCTGTGACTTGTAAGCATTGCTGCCTTAAAGACCATAGTAAAGGGTAATAGAACTGGTCACTTCTCTCCTTTCAGTAATTTTAATATTTTGAAATGTTCTGCAAAAGTAGAATTAAAAAGCAAAACTAAAATCTAAAAATGCTTAAGACATATTAAAATATAATGCAAAAAATCTGACGTTAACATTTTGACAATTTTTAAAGCATTAAACATAAGGTAAACATTAGCAATCATCAATTACCAATTACCAAACATTACCAATTATCAATATTACATATTGAACAGCTTACGTGAGTTTTTGCACCCTTCTACAGTTACCGTAGTATTAGCACTTATTGGAAAGTGATTTTGATGCCAAGCTGTCTTTTCAGATGGAAAAAATGTGAATGTGGCACACACTAGAGAACATACTGAGAAAGTTTTAATACATTCTTTATTGGTAGTCTTAAATAACATGACAAAGCAAGACTAATAAAGCCACCATTCAGTGCTTCTAGCATAAAATATACTTTTTTTTATTTTTTCCTAAGCATGATATTTGGGAAATAAACTACAAACATTTATTAGTTTCTACATCATATAAAAACATATTTATTATTTTATTTGCCCATATATACCTCAGTGGAGTCCCAGGTTCCCCAGTCATCTAAAATGACTTTAGTTTCTCCTCTGGGACAGCTAGGTAAGGCACTTAGCTGGCCTCACCTTTCCCTGTAGTCAGTAGAGAGACATTACCATGACTGATTCAGCTGAAATGTATTGTCCATGGGTAATGAACACATGAGGCTCTCACTTGAGCACGTTGCTACTTTAGAGGCCTCAGATAGTAAATAAATTTAGGTACTATAAGTAAAATATCTGGACCTGTGAGGTTTTTTTCTTTCTTTTTGCAGTTCCTCATAAAGCTCTAGTATTGATGTTCCGCGGGTCTCTAACTAAAATTAGTAATGTCCTAAAAAAGTTGGAAAATGTTTTCACCTGGACCAATGCTTTCATTGCTTTCAGAAATTTGTGTCCATAGATATTACATTTACAGATGGAGGCTTCTTCCCCCATCTTGTTTAGCAACAGCAGCAAAACAGATCAGTACCCAGGTAAACCTGTACTGTACTGCCTTTATCCTAGCAAGCACCATCTATATATTTCATTTTTATGTCCCTTTTCCAGTTAATTTTCTAACACATACATGTACCAAATAAAACAACACCTGACATTTTTTAAGCCCATAAAGCAACATATTTTCGAGAGAGATGTTTTCTCATGTTGTTTTTCAATACAAAAAATTTAAATTTTAATTCCACCTTAATATGATAATATTCTAAATAAAAAAAGTGATATGCCTTTTCTAAATATCTGGATGGCTGGCACATAATATCTTAGCGCTTATGCTCTATCCATTTCACTGTTTCTTGTTCTGTTTGTTTTCTAAATTTCTACTTTACTTTTAAATGCTCTGTTGCTAGTTCTCCCCCCCCGCCCCAGAATGTGATGAAAAGTTAAAATTCAGATGGTAGTTGTTGCTTCCACGCTGTTTTGGGTAGAAAGGGTCACGCATTCTCTGAAAGGAAATATGAAGGTGCTGATTTGCATGCACTGAGGCAAACAGCTGCAGTGGTTTAAACCCTACTGTCCTCTCACTTGCTGACCTGCCCCTCAGTGCAGAGTCCCACTGCCTTAATTCAAGCCATCACAAGCAAACACATACTTGAGCCACGCAGCTGTGCTTTGCTGACCAGGGCTCACCAGGGAAGGTGCCTCCTTGGGTGGCTACAGCAATGACTGAACTGGGAAAGGTGGGGGCCAGACAACTCGTTTTGTTACATCCTAGCCTACTGCACACAGGTTTTCCAGATCTAGCACGTCAGTGGAGCCCAGTCCGATATTTGTGTTTGAATAGCATGTATGCTCTGCCTCCATCCAAGTATCCAACAGCACAGTCCATGGAACAAGAGACCTGAAATTTCTCTCAAATCAAGGGAGCCGCTGCACTGCACTCTGTAAATACTTATTTTCTTTTCACTCCATTCTTTACAGGAAATGAAGTGTTGATATAGTATCCACAGTGATTATTGTATTGTTCCTGCTGATGGAACAGGACTGACAAATTATTCTGCATTCAGCTGATGAAAGCACAGTATGGATATGCTTAGCATGATGCTGCAGAAAAAAAAAAAAAAAAAAAAAGGTCTCCTTCCCTCTGGCAAGAGTATATTATAACAACAGTAATAAAGCAGAAGCTATATGGTTTTGCTTTATTGCAGCAAACATGTTTCCCAAGTTATTTTATAGTGCAACTTATATCTGATCTAAGAGGAAACTTGTACTACAAGCTTGAGATACCACATAATAATAGTGCCGTGTTATGCACGTTATACTGGAAAACAATGTTTAGATGTTCCTGTAAGAACTGCTTAGTGTTTTGCAGTCCTCAGCATGGGCAGGTGCTTCAAAAGTTGGTCTCTTATAAAATAGTTATACTCTCACATAAAACAAAGACTAACCAAAGCTTTCTAGAATGTTGCCGTATTCTTGAATGTAGATCTGGGGAGCTAACCTCCCAGCTTATTATACAAGGAATGATTTAGATAGGAATAGCAAACATTTTAAACATGGGATAAAGTCAGAATTCAGAATATCTAGAGAAACTGTTACCTAGTTTGAAGTTTTCTATAGCAATTTTTCTTTTTTTCCTTAGCATTTTCTGTGGAAATTCAGCTTCTCCAGTTTCAACATGCAGCTGTTTCTCCCTGTATTACCATAAGCTTTGGCGCCCAATATATTCAAGCTTATTAGTAAACTTGGTCTATGTTTAGACTTGATGGCATCAGTGGAAACACAAACAAATTTAAACTTATGCATTATTTGTAGGAGCTAGGTGATCATAGAATCACAGAATATCCCAAATTGAAAGGAACCCACAAAGATCATCATGTCGAACTCCTGAGTCTGCACAGGACCACCCGAAAATCAGACCATGTGTCTGAGAGCATTGTCCAAATGTTTCTTGAACTCCAGCAGGCTCAGTGCTGTGACCACTGCCCTCAGGAGCCTGTTCCAGTGCCCAACCTCCCTCTCAGTGAAGAACCTTCCCTAATATCTAACCTGACCCTCCCCTGTCACAGCTCCATGCCGTTCCCTCGGGTCCTGTCGCTGTCACCAGAGAGCAGAGATCAGCGCCTGCCCCTCCGCTCCCCTCGTGAGGAAGCTGCAGGCCGCCATGAGGCCTCCCCTCAGTCTTCTCTTCTCTGGGCTGAACAAACCAAGTGACTTCAGCCACTCCTCATATGTCTTCCCCTCTAGACCTTTCTCCAAATTTGTTGCCCTCTTTTGGACACCCTCTAATTTTTTTTTTTTATTTCCTTATTTCCTTCTTATATTGAGTAGTCCAAAACTGCACACAGTACTTGAGGTGAGGCCACACCAGCGCAGCAGAGCGGGACAATCACTTCCCTCAACCAGCTAGCAATGCCAAGCTTGATGCACCCCAGGATACAGTTGGCCCTTTTGGCTGCCAAAGCACACTGCTGGCTCATATTCAACTCGCTGTCAACCAAAACCTCCAGATCCCTTTCTGTGTGGCTGCTCTGAAGCCTTTTGTCCCCCCAGTCTGTACATATATCCAGGGTTGCCCCATCCCAGGTGCAGAATTCAGCACTTGCTTTTGTTAAATTTCATTGGATTGATGATTGCCCAACCCTCCAGTCTGTCAAGATCTCTCTGCACGGCCTTTCTACCCTTGAGGGAGTAAACAGCTCCTCCTAATTTAGTATTATTCACAAACTTACTTAGTATGTATTCAACTTCTGTATCCAGATCATGTATAAAAATATTGAAGAAAACTGGCCCTAAAATGGAGCCCTGGGGAACCCCACTAGTGACTGGCCACCAGCCTGAGGTAACCCCATTTACTATTTGACCTTGGAGCCCAACTCATCAGCCAATTGTTCACCCATCGTATTATGTATTTATCTAGCTGTATGCTAGACATTTTGTCCAGAATGATACTGTAAGAGACAGTATCAAAAGCTTTGCTGAGATCCATAAAGATTACATCAACTGGCTTCTCTTGGTCAGCTAGGTGGGTAAGCTTATCATAAAAGGAAATTAAGTTAATTAAGCAGGACTTTCCCTTTATGAACATTGGCTATGACCAATGACTACTGATCTGCAGCCCTAATTTTCCTGATACCCCAGACAATGACTATTTTGGATGATATATAACATAAATACATTGCTGATTTTTTGGCACCTAAAAGAGAAGAAAAAATAAAAAAAAGAAATACATGCTGTCTACATTCACTTCATGCTCAGTAATATCTACTCCATCACTCCACTTTTCAGCAACAAGGAATCCTTCCAGAGGAAGATAAGATAGAATGGCAATCCTTACTCAGTAAGAGTTAAATACCAAATTCAGGAATCCTAACCTGAAATGTGACTAACTGCTCTGTTCTTAATAGGCAAAATCCGAGAGCCAAGCTTCAACTGTCATGGGAACAGTCACCTTTTGAACAGGTATTGTCTGGCTTGCACAGTTGCAAAGGCCTGGAGAATCTCCACAAACTTGTAACCATTGTTATTCTCACAGAAAAAGTCTTCCAAAAGGGCATAGCCCATTCAAGTTTACTAAACACAGCATACTGATCTGCCCACGTGCCTATAAATGTGCAGGCTAAGCATTGACAATAAGACGCATTCTTATCTCAGTAAATTATTTCATGGGGTAAAAAGCAAAGCTATGTTGTCATACCTTCCTCATGGCTGTCATCCTGTGGTTTTGAGTGAAAATCACTGAAGATGCTCAAATAATTTGCTGTGGCTCCATCTGCTCTTCTTTATAAATGGGCAGCCTGCAGGACAGTGCAGCTTAAAGTACACTCGTTGCATATGATCCTCACTGATGGAAAATCCCTGGGCTTACTCTACTCCCCAAATGCTCTCTTTGATGCTATGAAAGAGCTCATTTCACTGAATCTGAACAAGAAAAAAAAAAAAGACTATTTTGCTCTCTTAAGCATCCTAACATGCCTTCCAGCACAGGCAAGGAGGTAGGAAAGATGAGGAGGCTGGAAGTGAAATCTGTTTGTTTTAACTATTTACTGTGCTTTACTTTTAACCATCTTTGAATGTCACTGTCCAGATAAGCAGTATGGTTTCCAAGAAAATGTATTTCCACCACAAGAAAGTATAATGATTTTCAGCATTAATATCTACGCAGGAATAATTTCTCTAAGCATTCAGGAAGATTTTGAGACTGAGACACCAGCCTCATTTAAAAATGCTGTACACCAGAAGAATAGAGGCTACAGAAAGATTCTGGAGAGAGCTGATGTATCAACTACTGAGTATCTTTAGCATATATAAATTATCTTCAATGAAAATTATACGTAAAAAGTGAGACTTTCAGTGTGATCATAGCTGTGCTGATTTCCAAACTACACGAAGCAACTAGAACTTTAAAGATTCGTCAGTATGAATTAACCATAAATACACCTGTTTAATTTACCATCACTGCTTTGCTAAATGTTCCGAAGAACATGCTGAAGTCATGAAGCTAAACAGAAATCCAATACTTTCTTTGTATCTCGTGATTTACAATGTCTATTTTAAAAGTCAGCCTTTCAATTTGATGTACAAATAGTAAATGCACACTGGGGATAGTTTCCAATGGATTTCTCAAGTTTATCCATCTACTTGGAACATTTAAAGGCAAATCATTTGACAAACATTTCCTCTTAAATGCTACTAGGAAAACGTTAAAAAAAGGCACTGCATCTTTTTACAGTCAGAGAAACCATTGTTAAGCATGCATTCAATCCTTAAAACAAGTATCTCAAAAGCCTTAAAATAGCTCAGAAGGAAAAGCAACAACTACAAAACAAACAAACATACAAAACCAAAACATATAAAATCATGTTAAACAAATCACAATTCTGGCTTGAAGAGTCAAGATATCATTAAATTAATAACTGTCAGACACCAATTTGTACTAAGTAATCTCTTACAAAATTCCAGTAATGAATCCCTGCCTCTCAACTTCTCTGCTATACAGTGACAGTCATACCAAACTGCATGAAAAAAAAATTTAAGATGTCTTCAAAAGTCATTCGATGGAAAGGTAAATTCGATGAATTTACCTATTTGACTCTCAGTAAAGGATTATTACAAAAAAAAAAAGGCAAATTCTACTCAAATTAAAAATGAAAATACAAAAAATACCCGTGTTCCAGATACTTTTCATCCCCATCTTGTTACTTAGATTGAGAAGGTGACTTTAACCTCCTAATCTAAATTCTATAAAATATGATATGTAGAGTATGACATAAATGACATGCTGTTTAGAGCTGCTAAACTGTAAAAGATATTCTTGTACTAACAGGCAAAAATTCAACCTTTGAGATGCTGCATGTGGAAATGAGACACTGCTTCAGCCATTCTCATTCATCCACATGTACCATCGAATCTACAAGAGATACTGTAAAATACACATTGTGACGAAAATATTTTTCTAATTTGCTATACACTGAACACTTGTGAATTTCTATTTATGTTTAACCAAAGCACTTGTAAGTCCTTTCACAATTAAATACTATGTAGTGTTTAAAGATAGAAGTATTTCAGAGAAGCAAGAAAGGCAAATTACCTTGAAAAATCAATGCATAGATTTGGAGATCTGGATATATCTATTCCAACAAGTAATTTGTGTTTTAGCACTGCTGAAGAAGTAATTCTTAAAATACATTAGAAAAGTTGCAGAGACCAAATAGTCATAGTAACATGGGGAGCAAGGCAAAAACAACTTAGACCTTTAGGCATGGAAAGATCTGAAGCTGAAACACCATTTTCCACTGATTGCATAGCAAAAGCAAAATGAAGTATGCAAACAATCTGGTGTTAGGTTTCAACAAATATAACTGCAGTGCTACTGTGTTCAGCTAGCATTCCATTATCAGCCATAAGAAGCACATACACTGTCAGCTTGGTGTATGTATGGTGATAAAAAAATGAATAAATAAATTTGAAAATCAAAAAGCAAGCTTGACTAGACAGACTATAACAGGTGTTTTAAGACCTCTTTGGTTCTGCCAATAACCTTAATGCCAAGAATAATAAAGGATGGCATGTAAAAGTACAACAGCTAGCCATTCTAGCCACTCTAAGGTATTCAGTTAAAGAAATTAGAAGAAAAAGAAGTATCAGACTATATAAGTAATGGTTATGCAGGGACTCTGAAGCAGACTGCATTTTTCAAATCAAGATATAAATATCCCCCCAAAAGAGTATAAATATTTCAAACCAAGAGATGAATCTGTAAGAAAAACATTTCCCTCCCATTCACGCCTTTTATGTTGAAAACTTGCTTATTCTTTCTTTATGACCTTAAATTTGAGTAATTTTTAAATTTAGACCAAAACATCTTTCAGGCCTCCAAATATTTAACCATCGCTCAAAAATGGGTTGGGAAGCTTTTCAGTAGCTTAACTCATTAATATTTTCTTAGTTGATTGTACTAAGGTAAAACCAATTATTAGGAAAATATATTGTATAAATATGAATGGTATTCAGAGACCACACTACGCCAAAGCTATGTAGATGCATAAATGACATAATCATCTTCTTATTTGAAAGAAAATACTACCCATGACTTTTCATGGGAAAACAGAGGAAGAATTAATTTAATCAAAATATTTTGAAGTTACTGTGGTTACATTCACAACTAGATACTTTAAGGCTTGATTTACTTTTTTTTTTTCTCAGTAAAGGATTGGACCGGCTAGCCTTAGCAATTAGGAGTGAAAATTCATTTATAGCTATTAATATTACTATGAAAATACATGGGCAGAATTGACTAAAAGAGGCTAAAGTTACTTTATCCCTAAGTTGTAAAGACACTTGCCTTTGCAAATGTATTCACTTGAGTTCTCATGTTAAGAAAGCTGGCATCTTAAATACCGTATATCTTTCATATGACACTACGTACTTTGCAGAAAAAGGAAGAAAGAAAAAAGTATACTTTTCAATGCAGAAAGGGCATGTGAACAAAAGGCTTCTTTTGAATACCCCTATATTCCTCTCTGTATAATTTTAATTAAACTAATTCTAAGAACATTACAGTCAGACTCTCAAAGGTATGTAGGTGTCTAAAAATAGGATTCTGTAGGGTTTTCAAGAGAGCCTAAGAAAGTTAGGAACTTAACTTCCACCTTTGAGCTTCTGAATGCCTTTGGCAATGCTCATTTACACTGTTCAGGAAAGCGTAAAAGGAGCTTACTAGAAATGATGACAGATACAATAAACCTTAGACAAAACTATTTTTAAATTTAAAAATATCTTTATTATCCACAGTACTAAGCTGTTGTGCATTTGCTGTACATTTGAGGGAGAACAAATGCACAAGATTAGAAGCAAGACTTATGTTTCTCTGCCTGTGAAAAATACACCATCATTCACCAAACACGGTAAATATCCAAATAATCTAGGCAACACAAAACTTATCAGAAATAGGGAATTCATAGCAAGATCAGTTAAATGTAATACTTTTTCAAGTAAGATGAGATGTTATGTTACTTTCTAAAATACAGGGGAATAAAAGCAGGGACTACAGGAAGAAAGTACCTTAAATCTCTCCTGTAGCCAATGATTGTTTTTTTTTTCAATCTCTGCACAGGTGACCGTAATCAAAACACTGACCCATGTAAGAAGGGTAGTGCTGAGTCCATATGAAGGCTAAATACCTCACTAATATAACAATCCTTCTAGCTCCATCTGCAGCCAAAAGACACTCAGGGCAGAATATAACAGGGCAAGCATAGAGTGGCACTTTCTTGAAGTATAGAGTGAACTCTACTAAGCCACCTAATGATTCATAGACATAGCAAATGAATACAGCTAGATAAATACATAATACGATGGGTGAACAATTGGCTGATGAGTTGGGCTCCAAGGTCAAATAGTAAACGGGGTTACCTCAGGCTGGTGGCCAGTCACTAGTGGGGTTCCCCAGGGCTCCATTTTAGGGCCAGTTCGCTTCAATGTTTTTATAAATGATTTGGATGTAGGACTAGAAGGTGTTTTGAGTAAGTTTTCAGATGATACTAAATTGGGAGGAGCTGTTGACTCTCTCAAGGGTAGAGAGGTCTTGCAAAGAGATCTTGGCAAACTAGAGAGCTGGGCAATCACCAACCACATGAAGTTCAACAAGAGCAAGTGCCAGATTCTGCGCCTGGGATGGGGCAACCCTGGCTGTACGTACAGACTGGGGGACAAAAAGCTGGAGAGTAGCCACACAGAAAGGGATCTGAGGGTTTTGGTCAACAGCAAGTTGAATATGAGCCAGCAGCAAGCCCTGGCAGCCAAAAAGGCCAACCGTACCCTGGGGAGCATCAAGCACAGCATTGCTAGCCAGTCGAGGGAAGTGACTGTCCCGCTCTACTCTGCGCTGGTGCGGCCTCACCTCAAGTACTGTGCGCAGTTCTGGACACCACAGTATACAAAGGACATGAAACTATTAGAGAGTGTCCAAAGGAGGGCTACAAAGATGGTGAAGGGCCTAGAGGGGAAGACATATGAGGAGAGGCTGAGGTCACTTGGATTGTTCAACCTAGAGAAGAGGAGACTGAGGGGAGGCCTCATGGCAGCCTGGAGCTTCCTCACGAGGGGAGCGGAGGGGCAGGCGCTGATTTCTTCTCTCAGGTGACAGCGACAGGTCCTGGGGGAATGGCATGGAGCTGTGACAGGGGAGGTTCAGGCTGGGTGTTAAGGTATTTCACTGAGAGGGTGGTCGGGCACTGGAACACGCTCCTGAGGTAAATGGTCATGGCACTGAACCCGAAGGAGTTCAAGAAGCATTCAGACATATGGTCTGATTTTTGGGTGGTCCTGTGCAGACCCAGGAGTTGGACATGATGATTCTTGTTCATCCCTTCCAACTCAGGATATTCTATGATTCTATGATAATTTAGTCTCTGTTTCAGTAAATATTTATTCATGTGGCTTCAGTTACTCTATCACACTAGTATTTTCTCTCTCTCTCTCAAAAAA
>VXAA01000487.1:101848-122042 GCA_013399115.1 Anseranas semipalmata
AATGTCCCTTCCAACCCAAGCCATTCTATGATTCTATGTAGTTACATTTACTCTATATAGATAGTTTCATTCTCAGTTCAGGACTAACAAACACTGTTGTCCTAGTAAGCTAATAAATTCAATTCAAAGTTCTAACAATTAAATTTAAGTCTTTCAGACAAGTGAATTTTAGAAATCATCATTCCTATCTTAACCCATTATAACAACTAAGCTTAATGAATTTGTTCCAGCTTTTTACTTCGTTAAAACATGACTTTATGGGAACAGAGAGCCTTCTAAATACAAATCCTATGGTTGTTAATATGGGACTAAAATTTCTGTCTAATATGGGAGGAGAGAGAAGATCAGGAAGGTGGTTTTCTCAGGATGAGGTTCATTCTTTGCAATCTGGCTGTGCTGGCTCCTGCAGTTTCCCTAAATACAGGAAGCTCAGCTGCATAATTCATGACATTTTTGTAATGCAGACACAGAGATTTTGAAATTTATCTGGAGTTGCCTGAACAGTATCTGTTTTTGTTGGTGTTTTGCAATAACATATTTTAGACTATTTTCTGTATAAAATATCACAACATGAAAAGGGAGGTAATAATAAAAAGGATTTTAATCCTGTGTCTTGTATTCCTCTTTTTTCCAAAGTGTATTCTGAGCAGCCCTGTATCTTTTTTCCATCACTTAGAACAAGGGCTGGGAACATATCCCTCCCCCGAAGAAGAGCATAATAAAGCTTTGCAATGAGAGGATGTGACTATTATGGCACTGCCTGTCCATCAGTCCTATTTTCTGAAATAATGCAGAAACCTTCTAATTCCTACCTACTCTGAATGATTAAGCTTATAAAGTTCAAGGTTTCAGAAGGAAATAACTACGGGCTTCATAATGGAAAACTATGGTAATGGGATCAAGGGAAAAAAGGCTACATTGCATTTCATAATTACTGTCTGCTTAAAATCATTAAATATGTTTTGCTTATATTCCCAAACAAATTATGATTAATGGCAAAAGGCTCCAGGACAAAAACTGTAATTTTTAAATTATCAGACCTGTAAATTAAGAGCTATGTTTATATTGGACCATCAACAGTATATCATTATTTTTAACATCAGTGACATACAAAGGAAGACAAAGAGTAGAAGAGTAAGTCTAAGGCTCATGTGTCATCTGTATGACAATGTCTCCCACAGTTACTCCTCAATGCATTGATGCTCTCCCTAGTATATCTCTATTGAAATATGCAGGTTAATATGAATAATGTCACTGCCCTGATGAGTATTTTATTCTGAATATAGAGACATTTCTATATGCCATTGATTATGAACATGTGGCCTCACATATTATAGCAGAGGTAGACATAGGCACGCATCCTAGTAATTTTCCAGAAATCCCATAGACATGAGATCACACCCCTAGGTGTGACAAAAGCACAGCCTTTTTCCAAAGCAATTTCCTAGTGAAACAAATCCATGAAAATAATGATGACGAATCAGAATAAAAGCATGTATTAAAACCATGTAGTGCCATGCAAAATGTATGTCAGTATTTTATCTTATTGAAACAATGAAAACATGGATATTGTAGATAATCTGCTCACATTAGAGTACTAAAATCCATATCGCAGAACAGTCATTTTCAGTCACATGTCAAACAGTCACATTTTCCTTGAAATCCATGGCAGCAATATGCAAGGCGCTTTCATAATATGAGTCCCAGCCACCAATGGAACAATGTGGGTCAGAATCCATGTACCAGAAAACCAGACAGGTTCTTCTGGCAAAGGAATACAAACTGAAGGCTTACTGTGTAGGTTATTAGAGTCAAAGGTAAGATTTTACAACATTCATATTAGATAGAATAAATTAATGTCTAGGTTTGAAAATAGGCTTTTCAGCATAGGCTTAAAAGAAAATGGAAGGACGCCTTTGAAATCCAACACATGCATAGCTTCTGTCCTACCTAGAACAGCAACTAGAAGCAGTTCTCTTTAATTTCTACCACTGCAAAACCAATTCCTCTCTTTCCTGGTATTTCCAGGAATTCAAGACTTGCCTGCTGCAGAAGCTCATCGAGATGGCCCTTGGTGTCAAAGGAGCCAAGCCACAAGCTTGCATTCTGACTATGCATGTTGCAAATCAAACAGAGGAGGGGCTGGAGCGTTTAGTTTAGTTTAGTTTAGTGTAGTTTTGCTTTGTTTTTTTGTTTTGTTTTGTTCTTCCCTTGGAGCTCAAGACCTCCAGGCTTCAGCCACTACTAATCAATCAATTTTGATTCTGCCAGCAGAGGGCATGAGGAGGCAAACTTTGATCGCAATGATACCCTTCCCTTTTTCTAAGAGAAGGAACAGAATTACCAAACTGCACTTTGTGATCTCTGAAGTCTCAAACCAAGCTGCTGATTGGAAGGAAAGACCTGGAGGTGTCCTTCTGAGCAAAGGAAATCCAAGAACGTACCCTCAGGTATACCTTAATTGCAGGGTCTTTCTGCTTTCACAGCTCTATTCCTTTGAAGATGATGAGTACAGGCCACAGACATAGCTTTGTATCCTTGGTATGGGAACACATTTGTCTAGAAAATGAAGGCCACACTGAAAACCTGTCAATGTTCTTGTGGCCAATGGAAGCACACCAATGAGAATGTGACTCCTGAGTACAGTTTAACTTTCTCTTTTATATGCTACATTACTATTGCCTTTATCGTGATACAGATGCTGGGTTATTCATATATTGTGCAGAAAACTGGAACCCATCACCTTGGTGACTGTTTAGGTGAGCTGGGAAGTGAATTTCCACTACATGAATGTGTCTTTACTTTCCTGTTGTCAGGATCCTAAGCCTACATTTGTATGCAGTCAGGGAAACTGTTGCTTTGAAATGAAAGGTGTCACTCTAAATTCATCTAACAGAGAAAAGATCACTTTTGAGATGTGGAGAAACCTCATGTTGGTCTATGTTATAAATCCAGATACTGTTACCTTTAAAAAGGACATGATAGAGCAGCATTCCACCATCAGGAACAAGAAGAAAAGGACTACAGAAAACATGGCCCTTCTGAATATGCAGAGGGTGACTTATAGCAAACAGGTAATTACTGAAAAATTTAACAGCAGTCCCTAAAGTTTTTGATCACGAAAAAGTGTTAGATGTACCCCTTTATCACTGTTCTTGCAGTGTTTTCTAACACCTGTGGGGAAACGTCTTTTGGAAAATGCTAACTACTTACTTTGTTATGCCTGAAAATATTGTATGTGTTACAGTTGCTGGCAATTAATATATCAGAAACTGCTCTGTAAATGTCCTTTTGTCAAATTTGTGGAGAATTTAACTGAAGGTCCTAAAAGTAATGACCTTCCTCCCCCCCCCAAAAAAAAGAAAAAAAAAGTGATTGTAATCAATAATTTGATGAATTCTGCATATGAGGGTGGCAAAACTTTTGCTACGTATGTGTATCAAAGGAATCTCAGTATCCTGTTCAGAGTCCAAAATGTTTTTTCAGGGTAAAATAAGTTGCAACATCAATCTCAACACAAAATGTACAGTGCTCCAAACCCTAGCCCCAGACAGACAGATGTCCTCTGGGAAGGACCAGCTTTTCTTAGAATTGTCTGAAGATGTTATTATGTTACCATATATGTACTTTATTGTTGATTTAAACAGTTATCACCAGAGGCTTTTAGGCTAAGAATGGCACTTTTCCTGGGAAAAAAAAAAAAATAGCTTTCCATTACATATTTACAAAACCTGCACTCAGCATTAACAACAGCTGAGTGGATTCAACATCCTTGCATTGATATCAAGGCAGAACAGGAGTATGATTTCCTACTGTCTGAACAGCTCCTGTCCCTCCTGGAGCTATTGATCTGTTCCTCCCCAGACTGGGGAAAGCTATGCTTTGAACTGTTTTTGATGACCTGATAAAAGACATTTCTGAATTGCCCTGAATACCTTGAAAGAGAACATTCTGTTAGTCTTGCCAGATACATGTGCTCAGAAGCTGTCACAAAATCATTAAAAAGCTGGGTAGTAAGAGGGTGTCTTTTGAAAGAAAAAAGCTGCTAGTGAAACAAGATGAAGGTGTTATTAGCCTCTTCCTAAGTTTTGCTCTTCCTCATTTCCAGGGTTTTCAGTTAAGTAGTGATAGAGTGCATAAAAAGAAATGTGCCTGGTATCTGCAAACCAGCTGGAGCAGGTAAGGGTACCACCACTACCTGGCAAAAATACTAGGGTTGACAATTCCCACTGTTCAGATGCCAAAATAAGAAACAGTCTCCAAAAGACAGACTTAATATGATATAAAAAAGCTAAGCTATTCAACAAACTTTGGCACATGTAAAGCAGAACAATCAGGAAAGAGGAACTGAAGTCTTATTCTACTGGAACAACACAAATCAGAAATGGTCAACCACATGAAGACTCCTGAGTACCCCTACCCTGTTGTTTGGGAAGTACGTTTAGGACATTGTGAATCCTCAGTAAAGGAAGAATGCACAGGTTTGCCTAGGTAAAACAGACAACACAAGAATATTTCTTCTGAAGGGAAGGTGTCAAGAGGATGGGGCCGGACTCTTTTCAGTGGTACC
Organism: Anseranas semipalmata; assembly: GCA_013399115.1. NCBI lineage: Eukaryota > Metazoa > Chordata > Aves > Anseriformes > Anseranatidae > Anseranas > Anseranas semipalmata. The sequence goes on from VXAA01000487.1 coordinate 106,419, forward strand.
CAGCAACATGACAAGAGGCAATGGGCACAAACTGAAACACAGGAAGTTCCAGCTGAATATTACAAAATATTTCTTTCCTGTGAGGGTGACAGAGCACTGGAACAGGTTGCCCAGAGAGGCTGTGGCTTTTAAATCAATGCGTGTACATGATTTTCCAAACTCTCACAAAGTTTGAAAGTTTGTCCGGATCTGACAGTTCTTTTGAGGCTGTGGTTATAAACTCTGATAACACATCAACATATTGAAAGGTGTTACGTGATGTAAAATATGTCCACATCTTATTCTTTAGTATCTTGTTAAAAGACTCTGAGATGGAGGCTTTTACTGAATTATGAGTAACAAAGTGGTGAACATTATTCTGCTTTAATATCTTTTCAAAGGCTGGTTGAGAAATTAGTTTTCCCAGTCATTCTGTAACTTCTGAGTCGTGTGTCCCTGCTAAAATGGTTTTTAAAAACCGTGGCTCTTTCTGAAACTCATCTTGACTTTTAAAACCACAGTCCACAAATACATGGATATTATGTCTATCAGAATTAAAACGTTTGTATCACCATCATTGCATTTGGAAAATTGATGCTTATGCACCAAATCCACCAGCCTTTGTCCAACCACGTCTACCAGAATCACCACATTGCCCTCGAAGTCCTTTTTCAGTGAATCATGTAAACTGTAAGCATCATGCTATGCAAGCCGTGTTGCCACTTGCCTCCTGCTCATATCAACTGTTCACTTTTCAGACGCTTCAGAAATTGGATTTACATCAACAAAGCTTTCCACCTCCTCAGGAACATAGCAAATGTCTTTTAATAGATACTCTGGCAAAGACATCTCTAGCAACACACATCTAAAATGTGCTTATAAAAACATCAAACGCAAGGAGATGAACCAGTAGTGGTCAAAGAGGTTTTATTAATCAGGGACCAGAAAAGGTTGTGGTATGTTTGGCGTCTTCAAGTTTTTTATCTTCAGCTTATTTAAATGTTGCTGTCTTTTCTTTCATTGTTATGTCATCCCTAAAAACCAAGGCTGAAAACAGAAATTAGAACAGGGGCTAGTCCACAAACACACGTTCCTGGGAATTACACTTTTTATTCTGGCTTTCCATTTCTGTAAGAAGTGTCATCTGTATCTTGAAGCAGAGGAAAGTCTCAGGGCACTGAGGGTACCCCCAGCCCCTCCTGTCCATGTCCAGTGCCAGGACCCCACATCAGCCCTGGGGCCACCAGCCCTGGCCCCAGTGAGGCCGCAGCAGGGCTGGGCTACAGCTCCACACAGCCCTGGGCATACCAGTGAGCCCATTTCCCAGCCTGGCCTCAGCCTGTGCCCATCCCCAGGGAGGTGCCTGGTGCTGGGGCTGGGACTGCCCCAGTGCTCCTAGCTGTCCTTCTCCTAGTGGGGCCCTGGCTGCCACTCGGGGGAGCTCCAAGGCTCCTTGCAGCCAGCCCAAAGGGAGCTGCCAGCCTGATGGTGACCTGACTAGAAGACCAAAGGCTGCCACAGTAACACTGTGGTCATCTGGCTGGTTTGGTGACAGGTGAGGGGACCCCTGGGTCAGATGCACATAACTGGTTTAATATTGGGATGGGATGGGATGGGATGGGATGGAGTAAGATGAGATGGAGTGAGACGAGATGGAGTGAGAAGAGAAGGGCTGGGATTGGGTGTGTGCCCTCTGTCAAACTCACACAGTTGGACCTTCCCCACATTTCCTCCAAGTCCCTTCCATACAAACATATTAAACTTGAAAGGCAGTCTTGTAAAACAGTGGCACAGAGCCTGTAACTTGTTATTTAATTTAATTTTCTTTGTCTGTTCACAGTTAAACTTACATTACTGGGTTCACTAGAAGTCACAAAATAAGGTGATATCACTATTCTAAACAGTAATATTCATGGCACACCACACTGTATCAGTTGTCCAGGTAAATCAATTAACAAGTCCCTGAACTCTGCTCTCACTCTAAAATCTGACCAGGACTCTGGGGCAACAACGCCCAGAGTTGATCTGAACTCTATGGTGCACAGATGGGTGCAGCTATTGACCTTCATTTTCTAGACAAATGTGTTCCCATACCAAGGATACAAAGCTATGTCTGTGGCCTGTACTCATCATCTTCAAAGGAATAGAGCAGTGAAAGCAGAAAGACCCTGCAATTAAGGTATACCTGAGGGTACATTCTTGGATTTCCTTTGCTCAGAAGGACACCTCCAGGTCTTTCCTTCCAATCAGCAGCTTGGTTTGAGACTTCAGAGATCACAAAGTGCAGTTTGGTAATTCTGTTCCTTCTCTTAGAAAATGGGAAGGGTATCACTGTGATCAAAGTTTGCCTCCTCATGCCCTCTGCTGGCAGAATCAAAATTGATTGATTAGTAGTGGCTGAAGCCTGGAGGTCTTGAGCTCCAAGGGAAGAACAAAACAAAACAAAAAAACAAAGCAAAACTAAACTAAACTAAACGCTCCAGCCCCTCCTCTGTTTGATTTGCAACATGCATAGTCAGAATGCAAGCTTGTGGCTTGGCTCCTTTGACACCAAGGGCCATCTCGATGAGCTTCTGCAGCAGGCAAGTCTTGAATTTCTCACTGCTCTCTCTGACTTCCTGAGGAGTGAAAGTGGAGAGGGAAGGGCCAATCTCTTCTCCATGATAACCAATGATAGGACACGGGAATGGCACAAAGCTGCACCAGGGGAGCTTCAGACTGGACATTAGGAAAAATTGCTTTGCTGTAAGGATGGTCAAACACTGGAACAGGCTTCCTAGAGAGATGGTTGATGCTCCATGCCTGTCAGCGTTCAAGAAGCATTTTGACAATGCCCTCAATAATATGCTTTAACTTTTCAGGTTAGCCCTGAAGTGGTCAGGCAGTTGGACTAGATGATCTTTGAAGGTCCCTTCCAACTGAGCTATTCTATGCTATGCTATGCTGTGCAATTCTATTCTAAATGAAGATAAAAAAGGCTGTCGTAACAGGTGTCATATTGAATTCATCTGTGTCAGCACTTTTGTGGCACTCTGGCATGCTCTGCTGTCTCTGCCTTGCAGTGTAACGCTGCTAAACTACCTCTGGGTAGATCAAGTAATTTTCTGTTGTTGTTGTTGTTGTTGCTGTTGTTTTCTGTTGTCACAATAGGCAAACTGTTTTCCTATTTCATCCCAGAAGAGCCTGAAGGAAAGTTGTCCTTTAAGTACTAATGTTCTCTTGCTGCGTCTATGTATTATAGTCAGGAGTTCTTGGGTACCACTGGGCAGAGGAAAGCTGTTGCTCAGATTCAAGTAATTTCCTCCTCTCCTGCCTTTTGTGTTAGTCCCTGAAAAGTGGTAGAAGTGACCCTAGAAGTTGTAGGCATGCCCTGTCCCTGAAAATCAATTTGATTTTACTGTACTTGTCCTCATAGGTATGTGAATTGGATTTGGCATGGCAATGTAATTAATTACCTCATTCAGCTGCTCTCCTCAGTTAGATAGCAGTGTTAACCTAACTTGGTCAAACCTGACATAAGAAGGTGTTTTGTCTGTAGGCAGATTACACTGATAGGCTAGCTGCTGTTGCTCCAGTACTGTAATACTCTGTTTCAGAGGAAGCATACCCTGAAAGAGCTTAAGTCAGCTCTACAGTCATCCTGGCAAGGTCAGCCAAGGGCTATCTCAAATATTCACATGAGAGGAAGAGCTATACCTGGTGTCCCCACATATAGGGGTTATCCCACAGCTTTTCAGGGATGCCTATAGAAAATTGTTTTTGCGCAAAACATTCTTAGTGAAAAAAGCCAGTAAGGAAATACTCAACATCTCAACATCTGGGACATTTTTGCCTTTCTCACTGACTAGAACAAAAGTAGCTGGGTAAAAAAAAAAAAAAAGAAAAGAAAAAAAGAAAAAGAAAAAAAAAGAAAATGCAGCACATGGCATTTTTCTTCTGAAGCAACTTTTGCGTGTGCTGTGGCTCTACTTCCCTAATGGTAGCTGGACATTTGCCTGCTGATGCAAAGCAGTGAATGAATTCCTCTTTTTGCTTTGCTTGTGCACACAGCTTTTTCTTTTCTTATTAACTTTCATTATTACAATCTGCAAGTCTTTGTTTTCCTGTTATTTTTCTCTCCATCCCAATAGAGAGGGGAGTGAGCGAGAGGCAGGTTGGATATTTAGCTGCTGGCTAGTTTCTGCTCAACTGCACATGGGAAAAATCTTTTATTCCCATATCTTTGGCTGTGAGTTACTTTTTTTTCCCAGAGGAAATACCAGGAAAGAGAAATTGATGATTTTGCAGTGGGAGAAATTAAAGAGAACTGCTTGTGGTTGGAGTCATAGGTAGGACAGGAACTATGCATGTGTTGGATTTCAAAGGCCTCCTTCCATTTTAAGCCTACAGTGAGACAGTTTCAAAACTATTCATTTATTCTGGTATGACCTGACTAAAAGTAAAATCCCTACAGGGTCCTAGACAAGTACAAGGCTGCATATCATTGTCATTGCCATGTGTGACTGTGTAGTTATTTTTTTCGACCTACAGAAAGTTCACCATGTTAAGATTATTTTAGGCCAGAACAGCCTCTGTTTCTGAAATTTTGACTTCTTTCTTTATTATTCTAGCATTCTAAGTGCGTCCCCAGACAATCATAACAGCAGCAAAATTATCACTTGAAGAAGCTCAGTCACATACTCAGCTATAGCATTATGTCATGTCCAAGGGCAGTGTTATGAGCAAATACAAAGAATTAGAATCACTACAGCTAAACTCAATTTCTAGCCTTGCTGTGTATTACTTAAAGCAGAAATTTTGAAGGAATGACACTTCCACTCGAACTCAAAGGGTGTCATACAGGCATATTGCTGGCACCAAGATGTACAGAATCAGGGCCTTATAGTTTATTTCTTAAATTTTTGTCCATAAATTCTTGCTTCAGTTTTACAGAAGTTAAAGTTTTAACAATGCAGTCACTTTTTAATAAATTTGTAGAGAAAGCATGTAAGAAAAAGCCCCAAATATTCACACTTTGGCTTAAATTGGAACAAAATACTTTCTTTTTCAAAGACTTTGATCACTTCCCATTTTATCTGACATTAAGCATTAGGAAGTGAATGTTGTGTTCAGGTACATCAGTGTTATTCCACAAAAATCAGTGACTTCTTTTAAAGTGAAACATTTCTTTAAAACAATGAAGTTTTATTAATGTCCAACAATTTAAGTTGTAATGAAGTAAAAGGAAAAGGTGTTTTTCTGGGGTTATTACATCTTAATCTGTTCAAAAGCTACCTGGATGCAGCTCAAGAGAGCACATTTTGACCAATTACAGACTACTGGCATCTATTTAGGAGAGCTACTGGACAAAATCTTACATCCATTTCTTTCCTATTTTATTTTCTTTGGGTAAAAGACACATATAAAACTTTGCTACCACAGGTACTTTGCATACTGCATGCCAGCTATCATCACTTATCTTTATCTATTTATTTACTGAGATTTGTCATTAAAACAGGAGCTGCATTAAAAAAGGGGTGGCCAGCAGGGAGAGGGAGGTGATTGTCCCCCTCTACTCTGCTCTGGTGAGACCCCACCTGGAATACTGCGTGCAGGCCTGGGGCCCCCAGCACAAGAAGGATGTGGAGCTCTTGGAACAGGTCCAGAGGAGGACCACTAAGATGATCAAAGGGCTGGAACACCTCTCCTATGAAGAAAGGTTGAGGGAACTGGGCTTGTTTAGCTTGGAGAAGAGAAGGCTCCGGGGAGACCTCATTGCGGCCTTCCAGTACCTGAAGGGAGCGTATAAACAGGAGGGGGAACGCCAGTTTACACGTGTTGATAGTGATAGGACAAGGGGGAATGGTTTCAAACTAAGACAGGGGAGATTTAGGTAGGATATTAGGAGGAAGTTTTTCACTCAGAGGGTGGTGAGGCACTGGAACGGGTTGCCCAGAGGGGTTGTAGATGCCCCATCCCTGGAGGCCTTCAAGGCCGGGCTGGATGTGGCGCTGGGCAGCCTGCTCTAGTAGTTGGCAACCCTGCCCAGAGCAGGGGGGTTGAAACTAGATGATCTTTAAGGTCCTTTTCAACCCAGGCCATTCTATGATTCTATGATTCTATAAAACAGAGTAGGAAACGGTCAGGACACTGCCTGTGGGCCAGGACCACTGGGGCTCCCCATTAGGTGGGGCTCAGGGCAGGGCCTGGCAGCCAGGGCCCATCCCACTGCCCCACCAGGAGGAGGGCAGCTGGGGCCACTGGGCCAGCCACAGCCCCAGTGGGGGGCCCCCAGCACTTCCCCGGGGGCAGGCTGAGGCTGGGCCAGGCATTGGGCCTGCAGCTGGATCTAGGTGGGCAGGGCCTATGGCCAGGTGGGGTAGGGCTATGGGGATTTGGACACCAGCCCTGCTGCAGCCTTACTGGGCCAGGGGCTGATGGGCCAGGGGCTGATGTGGGGTCCTGGGCCTGGGCAGGGTGGGTGAGCCCTGGGGGGCTGCTAAGGGACAGTGAGTGCTGGTGGTGCCCTCAGGTCCCTGACACAAACTGAATTTCTGAGAACCCTGACAGTAGCATATGAAAATATACCAAGTAGACCAGCCAACAGCATTCTGTCATCACAAGTGAATGACAGTTTACCTCAGCCACCAAATAATAAAGCAGACAAAATTGGGAAAATTAACATAAGCACCTCTAGCTCTCACATCACATTCAAAAGCACTTCCTTATTTTCCTCACTTTTCTATAAAACATCTGAGTGCTTATACGTACAAGAGGCATTATAACCTTTGTTAAACATTTCAGATGAAATTTACTATCTCTTTTCTATCTTTAAATCCCAAGCAGTGCTGAATGTACAGTGTTATGACTGAGGCAAGAAGTCTGCCTTTCTTGAAAAGGATTTTGTGCTATGGTGCGTGAAGAGTACTATGAAAGATAAATTACATTTTAGCTCCATAGAGCACTTTCTTTTTATGCTCCCAATAAACTAGTAAGAATTTTGGATATTCAGCACTTCTGAGAATGACATAACTATATGCCAGTTTCTATATTTAGTTTTAAATTCCAAAACATTACACTCTTCATGTTTGAAGATATTGGCACATTTTTAGAGATGACATGGCAGCATTCTAATTTGGTATCAATAATCATGCCCCTTGCTAGAAATAGCTGCTGGCCTGAAGGTTCAGAATGTCTAATGAAGTGTAAAGGTTTGTGTTCCAATGAGCATGACCTCTTAAAAGATAGATGATTTCCATAGTTGGTCATTTTTTCTTTTTCTGGTATCCAAAAAGCAAACTCCATAGAACTAGCTAGCCAGCATTCCTTTCATTGTGCTCCTGGGTTTGGAAATTGGATTGTAACCTTTTCAAAACATGTATGGCTTGAAAACTAACCTTTTATATCTAAAGATTATGTATTAGAAGGCCTAGAGGCTGGAAAGTGAAGAAAAGTTTTCTTGTATTTTAATATTGCAGTGATTATTCCCATTGGTTATACGAATGTGCTACACTCAGTTAGAAAATAACATACAGTGAAGCTGTGAAAGAAAGAATGTTTGTCTCCTAAACTGTCTTTTTTTACTATCTCTCAAACACTGGAATTGAACTCTTTAAGTCAGGAAGATCCCACATTTACTTTTCTAATTGTGAGAAATTGATTTACTTTTCAAGACAGGGAAACAATGTTTCCATAATTATCACATACTAACATCTTCCTTTAATAAAGCTTTCTTTTGATCTTCTAAGGGAACTGAATTCTATTTTTATACCTAATTCTTTCAGACTTAAATAAATCTAGTTGAGTTACTTACTCATTGTACTCTTAGGCAAACACCAATTCTCTTAAAAAAAATACTGTGCCATTGTGCCATTGATTATAGCCATTGATTGTCTTTTCTAAACAGTATTTTGAATCATGCACTGGGAGTTCATGAATTCATGAAACACATAATGCAAGAAGAGACTACTTACAATTATTTTAAGTTTTTTTTTCTACAACAGGCTCTTTCCTATCTCTGAGCTACAGCTATTTATGTTGAAGTGGTCAGCGCACAATAAAACTCAGTACATCCCAAATGATGAAGCAGACTTTTTTTTTTTTTTGTCTTTTAATATTACCAGTAGTGAAAAATAAATATGTCATTATCTATGTAAGACGTTCCTGTATTATTACTACAAGAATTATTCTCATCATTGGAAACACAGAAAATAACGCTATTATTCTCCAGATAGAATGAATCACAGATATTTTTGCGACTGACATGAGTTAGGAAACAGTCATCTTACCAGACTAACTACTTACCTCTCACTTATCATCAAAACAAAATACCAGTGCAAGTTTGGCTTCTCTTTCAACATGCATTAGAATCTATGCAAAACTACCCTATATATTAAAAACCAAAACAAACTAAACCAAAAACAAACAAACAAACAAAACAACAACAACAACAACAACAAAAATTTGCAGATAGTCCTTGCCTCAAGACAGAAAAAGGTTGTGTACGCATAGTGTTATGTAAGTGGTTAGGCTTCTGTTTTTTGTGATTCTGAAGAATTCACCTAGTAAAAAATACACTGACTCTCCCCTCTATACACTCATGAATGTTAAGATTTTAAACTGATTCCAAACTGCACATATTTTGTGTTTCAAATAAGACCACAGAAATCTGTAATTGTCTACACACTAAGGAATGCTAAAGTTTCACTTAGAAACTATTATAGGAAATATAATGCTGAAAAATACTGAAAAAGTAATTCTTCCATTCTTGAGCTGTTTCATGTTAGAAATTCTAAAATTATGTTATTATTACATTTTTTTTACAATTTTTACAACTTTACAACTTTACAAATTAAAAAAATTAAAATCTCTTATCTTGTTTGAACAGAAAATGTCCTAACTATAAGTATTTCCTTCATTTTTCAAAAAAAAAAAAAAAAACATTAAAAAATAATAACCAATGTAGCATACGTTCAAAAGTTTTCTGCTCTGGAAATACATCCCATCTAATTCAACATCCAGCCTTCAAAGAATGCCATAAGCCCAAAGTGAAATAATGCATTAAAAATTGCAGAGGATTAAAATGGGACAAAATAGTAGGATGTGAATGAAAATATCACATCAAAACAGGGACAACAACCTCCAGAAGAATTGTTGTAGAAGGTTGGACATTACCTACAACAGGGAGAAACCATGCAGTAATCCTGAGTGAATGAGAGGCACAGGTTATCCATGGCTGAACCCTAACCTATCCCTGTGTCCAACCTTGTTATGGGTTATCAAGGATCCATTTATCTTAATGACCACATCTTCCCTTGACGTCCTGGCAGAAAGTCCTAAGAAAATTGATATACACCTAAAAATAATATGGCACATCTCCTCATTTATCCATGCTTCAGTGGCCTTTGAAATGGTTAACAACAGTCCTCTCTAGTCCGAAGTGCATATGCTCTGAGGCAGGAATCAACCAGGTTTTGGGGCAAATGGGCACTCTGTATATGCAGAGGAAATCAACATCATAATAGCAGGGTCAGGGTATCTCTGTTAGACTATCATTTTTGGATTAATACAATTGGCAGATACGAATGCTGCCAGTTCTCGAAGTAAATAGCTCCTTAAGAACTATTGTCTCAGCCTCAATGCAAATTTTAATATTATATATATATATATAAGTTAACAGAAGTGAGGTATCTACATTTTCACTCAATGAAGTGGAAAGCAGAGATCACACTCTCTTTACACCAGCTCTGCCTGTTTCTCCGTGCTTCACCAGGAATATGCTTAGGTTAAAAAAACAGTACTTTTATGTTTAGTGATTAAGTTAGGAACTGCAGACTGATTTTGTTGTGCTTGTACAACCTTGAGCCATTCTTTCCTTTTCCTTGGCCTGCTCAGTTTGAATATGAATAAGGTGTTTGAATGTGAATGGCTAAAACATGTAAAGCTGGTGCTTGGATCATTTACTTATAAACCTTATCTCTGTGCTACATACAGATTTTTCTTATGAAATTGTCTAACAAAGCTAGATGTTCCACATCACTAGCAGCAATCTCCTGCATAGCAGTTGGATCCAGGGCAGTGAAGTAACAGAAAGAAAAGCTCTCTCTGAAAAAAGAAGTAATGAGATGAGTGGTGTAAAAGTGACACCTAGCCTCCAAACATAACTAGGTAGCAGCTCTGTACTCAAAAAACAATACACAACAATAGAATTTTCCATTCCATTTGATGCTCAGTCCTTTTGCCCGAACTCACTAAATTTCTTTTCAATGACTGCTCATATTTAATTATACAACTTCATGTCTCTGGTGTACACACCACATACTAGACTTGCTGTGGATTTTAATGTCAATGGAAAGATTAATTGAATTTATAGACTCTTTAAAATGAAGTAGACAGTTTCATACTTATCAGAAGTTGAGTAAAACAAAATTGCCAAAATTTATTATTGACTTCTGTTTTCTTTTTGCATATGATATATCCTATATTTTTAGACTACTTTCATTAACCTATCTTTCTTTCCTTTTCTTTGTTCTTGTAATCCACAAAATTAAGTGACTTTTCATAGAAGTGACCAAATACAGAGGCATTTATTTGGAATAAAGGAATTACTTCCTCTAAACCAAATTTGTATAATAACTCCTTAGCTTAACTCCCAGGAATTGTGGTTTTAACAGTATTTAAAAAAGAAAATGATGGAAAAACTTTTTCCAGTGAAAAAGAGAGACCCTCTCTCTTGTTTCTCAAGAAGAAAACACACTTTCTTCCTCTTAAATATAGGTCTTCTTCTTTTGTTTCAGTTTAATATTGTTTCCCAGATGCTGTGGAAGCAACTACATACAAAGGAACACTAGGATTTATAATAATAAAATGAAGATGATGACTGATTTAACATCTGGATTATCAACTAAATCTAATAATAATCTAATAATGACATAGCTTCTCATCATAGTGATTTTATATTAGAATGCTAAAAACAAAAGTTCTGAAGCCCTAGCTCATTCCTCATTCAGTCAGTGATTATAGATGCTTTTGATTTCAAACCAGTGATGTTTCACTTTGAATTCTGCCAGCCAGATGAATATCTTTTACTTCTGCTAGATGCAACAGGAGCAATGACAGTCTTGTGCTGGCTTTAATGGGTTAAAGTTGGATATAATACAAGGGTATGAAGGAAAAAATAGTATCTTTTATGAGACCAACTAAGGTCTAATGTTTAGAGAAGCTGGGAAAAAAACTGGGAAAAAAAATGTATTCTGAAATGTGCACTTTGCCCACATCTCACTTCCATAGCAGTGAGACCAACAAACTTTCCAAATTCTTCCTTCCATAGAGAGGAATCATGGTCCTCTCCTATATGGCCTTGTTGAAGTTACATCATTCTTGAGTAGATACCTATACTAGAGGACTGGAAAATCAAAACCTTGGCAGACAGCCTAAGTTTTTAATATGAAAAATGGCTTATATGACTAAAGCTTTTTTGTTTTTCAGCTGATACCAGTAGATCTAATAAAGGTATTATTTTCCCCTTTAGAGAAAAAATGGGACAAGTAAAAGTTCATCATCTTTTTCATTACAAAATTCTGGATGAAATATGAGAATTGAGCCCTGGTTTTATCTCATTGCTTTAAAGTAGGGAAAGTGGGAAAAAAAAAAAAAAAGAAAAAAAAGAAAGAAATTCTAAATAATAGAATCAGAATCACATAGTTTGGAAGGAATATCCAGAGGCCCTCTGGTCCAGCCTCCTGTTCAAAGCAGCTCAGGCCATGTCCTGTTGAGCTTTGAGTGTCTCCAAGGTTCCACCACATCTCTGGGCATCTGTTCAAGTCTTTTAACACTCATGGCAAATTCTTTTCTCCTTTTATTGAGTGTTGTATTTTAACCCTGGTAGGCAACTAAGTCCCACACAGCTGTTTGCTCACTCTCCCACAATGGGATGGGGAAGAGAATCAGAAAAGGAAAATTGATAAAACTTGTAGGTTGAGATAAAGATAGTTTAATAGGTAAAGCAAAAGCTGTGTATAAAAGCAAAGCAAAATAAGAAATTTGTTCACTACTTCCCATTGGCAGGCAGATGTTTAGCCATTTCCAGGAAAGAGGGACTCCATCACACAAAACAGCTACTAGGGAAGACAAACACCATCACCCCGAATGTCCCCCCACTTCCTCTTTCTTTCCCCCAGATTCTATTGCTGAGCATGACGCCATATGGTATTGGATATCCCTTTGGTCAGTCTGGGTCAGCTGTCCTGTCTGTGTCGTCTCCCAGCTTCCTGTGCACCCTCAGCCTCCTTGCTGGCAGGGCAGTGTGAGAAACAGAAAAGTCCTTGGCTCTGTGTAAGTGCTGCTCTGCAACAACTAAAACATTGGTGTGTTATCAACACAGGTTTTCATCACAAATCCAAAACATAACACCATACAAGCTACTGAGAAGAAAATTAGCTCTACCCCAACCAAACCCAGTAAAGGGGGAAGAGAGGAAGAATTCTTCCATTCGAGAGGAAGAATCACTTTCTTCAGCTTTCTGGCTATATCCCTTCTAATACAGCCCTGTGTGTAGCTGACTCTTTGTGGCAGTTATCTGCTTTGTGTGGTAGGAGATGGTGTTGGAAGATTTGCACCATAACCTTTCCAGAGACAGAAAGGAGGTTCACTAGCCTGTCATTATATCGGGTCTTCTTCTTCCTCTTCTTGAGGATGGGTGTGATATTTGTCTTTTTCACTCACTAGGAACATGCCTGGCTGCCATGACCTTTCAGAGATGACAGACAGTGGACTCACAGTGATATTGGCCAGGTCCTTCAGCACACGTCTGGTGTATCCTATCTGGTCCCATAGACTTTTTTCCATTTGGCTTAAGCATGGTTTGAATTATTTCCCCACTATTGATGGTGAGTTATCACAATCATCTATGCTACCTGAGGCCTCCTTAAAGACACAAAATGAAACCAAGGTAATTATTTTAGTTTTAGAACTAGTAATAATATAAATAAAAAAAAGAGGGAGTCCAGTTCAACGCAGGTCTATTGACTGAGACTAAGGAGCATAATCAAGCAGAGGAATAAAATATGCTCCTGATTACAGGCATATTAGCTACCCCTTTTCTAAAGAAGGATAGTGATACCTGAGATGGAGTAATACAGCTTATGATTTCATAGTCCGTATTTATACTGCATTTTTTAATAGCTAGTACTCCACAGCATTATCTATTTTTTTCTATGTCAAAAGCAATAGTTTAAGAATACTAGATACATTATTTTTAATTGCATCCATCTCAAAAATATAAAAAATAATAAAATGCAAGACATTTTGTATATGACAGGCAAAAGGAAAGTTCTGAGCAAGCAAGTTTTCTTGGTACTTAGTATTCTAGAATATGCACATTTAGAAAAAAATAACTATATTTAAGTGATGTTTACTATTGGAGTCTGATTCTTAATTTAGCCAAAAAAAATGTTTCTAGATCCATAAGCATCAAATTCAGAATATATATACAAACACAATTTTTAATTGGCATAGAACAGTCTAAACAAATATAACATTAGATAGTAATACTTGGGATAGAACTCAATGAAATTTATTTCAGATTATTACCTTGTTCAATATAGGTTATAGTACTATTTATTCAAAATATGAAAGAAAAGCATATTTAGGCCAAATTTTTGCTAAAAAAAAAGGAAAAAAAAAGAAAAAACAGATCAGTAATTTAACTACTTGCACGAAATAATAATAATAGTAATAATAATAATAATAATGCAAGTGTCTTGAAGCATAGAATTTAGCTCCAGATTCAGACATCTAAATTCTTGTAACAACATAGCTTACAACATATAAACTGCTGTCTAAGTTCCCATCATAGTCAACGAAGATGTAGACAGTATAGTCAATGAAGTCTAGGGACCTATTTATCTCTTCCTAAAGTAGACATCTGCTTTAAGATAGCTGAATAGCTCTGTATCTCCACAGCCTGTATTGACTAGATTGACGTTGACTGTAGCAGGGGTTTAGATACCTAGCTCATGTGCAGTCATTTGTGCTGCAGAATTTAGCAGAATAACTAAGTTGCCCAACCATAGGTTCCTGAACAGGGTGATATATTCTGTGCAAATGCTTCTAGAGAAATAGCTGGCAGCCTGTCCTGGTTTCGGCTGGGCTAGAGTTAATTTTTTTCCTAGTAGCTGGTACAGTGCTGTGTTTTGAATTCAGGATGAGAACAACACTGATAACACACCGATGTTTTAGTAGTTGCAGAGCAGTGCTTACACAGAGCCAAGGACTTTTCAGCTTCTCGTGCTGCCCTGCCAGCAAGAAGGCTGGGGGTGCACCAGGAGCTGGGAGGGGACAGAACTAGGACAGGTGGCCCAAACTGGCCAAAGGGATATTCCATACCATATGACGTCATGCTGAACAATTAATATGGGGTGGCTAGCCGGGGGGGAGTACNGCAGAGGTGAGCGAACGGCTGTGTGGTGCTTAGCTGCCTGCCAGGTCAAACCACAACACAGCCACAGCATGGTATACTGGCACTGGAAGTTTATGTGCAAGCAGCCTTATGTGTCTGATTCAGGAGGTGAATCCTACCCAGAATCAGAGTGTGTTTCTATTAGTTGCTAGCAAACTTCAAGTGTCCTGCTGGTGAGCAGGAGGAGACCAACACCTAGAAAGGCCCAAAGTCTGATGTGGTGACTGGATAAAGTGCCTGGGATCCGAGCCTAGGTATTCTGCAGGCTTAAAGCAATGTGATTATTCAAGTGATCCATAAATGTGGTTTGCAATGGAGAGCAAGGGTGTGTGCATAATTCACCAGCGAACCTCAATCCTGATTAGGCAGAAGGGATGGATCAAGCTTGGCTTTTCTGTAGTTTGTGCGCAGCCTTGCTGCTGGCTTGACCTGCAGTCAGAAACTGCAGGAGCTGTATCCATTGGACCAAGACAGGAGGAACCAGGTGCTGAGAGTGCAATAGAGTCAGCTGTAAGCAGACTGGGAGAGAGCACTCCCCTGGATCTTGAAGGTCACTGGAGTTAGCTGCACTTTAACATGCAGCAGAGATATGCGCAAGACCTGTACTTTGGAAGACTCATAAATATATTAAATTGTATCCTTAGATAAAACCAAGATGAATCTGAGTAATTATATATGGTTCTTTTATTTTGAATTAATTTTGAATTGTTGATCATTCAAAACAATCCTTACTATTTATCCCTTACAAACAAATCACAACGTAGGACATGTTTAAGACGCAGTGAAGATATTTAACTGTCATGTTTTCATAACTCTTTGACCTTATATTTGTCTTTTTTATATCCTGCTCTTCCTTCCTAACCCTCATTGTCAATGTTTATATTTTTTGGCCTATAGCTCAGTTAGTTCCTTAATGTACTACTGCTATCTGTGAATCACTGCCAAATTCAGTAGGCTAGAAATACGGACATGTGTAGTCACAACAGGATACAGCAGTGATGCCATCATGTTGACATTACCTCCCTTAGTAGTACAGTCCACTAAATCTGCAATAACAGAGACAACTCTGCAAAATAAACCTTCATTCTGAAATTTGTTTTAGCTCCCAAATAGTATCCGTAAATGAATATTTCCAATCTTTCATCCTACTTTAAAAATTTGACCTTTTCTTCAATGTTTTGTTCTGTTTCTGTCGTCCCCCCCCTCCC
>VXAA01000488.1:0-14454 GCA_013399115.1 Anseranas semipalmata
GTATACATACATAAATATGTATAAATTCTATCCTCATAATTAAAGATTCATACTGATGGATGATTACTGACAGTCTAAGACATATTTGAACAAGCTTTTGACAGTTTTCCTTTCAAAAACTAGCATTTTATTTTTTTTTTTGAAATTAAAACTCAGTCATCTTAGTTTAATTGTCTTAGCACATTGCATGATAAATATACGAAGCAGGAATACAACAAAATGGATGAAGCAAGAAGGATGTCACTAAGCTTTCTTTTGTTTTAAAGAAATATTTCACTAAGATTAATATTCTGGACTGAATGGGTTGAATTTGTCTTCAGATGGGAAAAAAGAAAAACAAAAGGAAAAGAGTTCTTAACAAGCACAGAATTCTGAACAAAAGCAAAAATGCTTGACATTCTTCAAGTGGCTTAAATCCGTATTATCAAAAGGACAATGGTGCTTAAAGCAGCAGGAAAGTGCTGTAGGACACATCATTTAGGTACAATACTGTAGCGAAATTGTGAAGGGTGAGAATTAATCTGGAAAGTTAACAGATTCCATTTACAGTATCTCACATGAAAATTGTGATGGCTGGAACTGAGACAGCAAACATCAGTACTGGGTAATTGCTTAAGCTCTGAACAGGCTCAAGAGGGATCAAATTAATTAGGAGTTGGATGCGATGATCCTTGTGGATCCCTTCCAACTCAGGATATTCTATAAAAAACATGAGTCAACGTATACCAATATGTACATATAAAAGTGAGATTAATTTGCTTCTCCCCTTATTTAGCACTTCAGTTGTTCGTACTTGCTCTAAACTGCTTGTTCAGGGGGAAAAAAAAAGAAAAAAGGTTTTGGGGTTGGTGTTGTTTTTTATGCCCAAACAGGGTCAAAGATAATTGTTCTGAAGCTACCTCAAAGTAATAATGGTCACTTCTAGAGGGCAGTCTAAGTGAGAAGCACTTCCCTAAGGAAAGAGTGCTGATGGTCATACTTTCCCACACAAGCACAGAAAAAGATACGTTAGACTAGCATCACCCAAAAATAATAGGACGAGAAATCAGATTCTCTGTTCTGTCTGCTTTTAAATGTACTCATTTACTCTTCCCTCTGGAAGAAGGGCTGGTTATTCTCCTTTTTCTTGCTGCCTGTAATCTACCTTCAGAAGGAAATACAGTCCTTCAGGGTATGTCAGGGAGCAAGGTTTCTGTGGGCGGAGGTTTAACCTGTTCCATCTGCGCAGGACATCTACCTTAGAGGCTTGCATGGTGCAGGGGTGCTGTGACTGAGGTTCAGCCTCACTTCAAGCACAGTGTTTGGGGTACCACAATATAAGAAGGACATAAAACTGTTAGACTGTGTTCAGAGGAGGGCAACAAAGATGGTGAAAGGACTAGAGGGCGTGACTTATCAGGATTGGCTGAAATCACATGGTTTGTTCAACCTAGAAAAGAGGCTGGGGGTGACCTCATGGTGGCCTACACCTTCCTCACCAGTGGGAGCACAGGGGGAGGCGCCAGTCTCATCTCCCTGGTGACCAGTGGCACGACATGAGGGAACAGCATGGAGCTGTGACAGGGGAAGTTCAGGTTGGATTTTAGGAAAAGGCTTTTCACCAAGAGGGTGGTTGGACACTGGAAGAGGCTCCCCAGGGAAGTGGTCGTTGCACCAAGCCTGCTGGTATTCAGGAACTGTTTGGACAACGCTCTTAGGTATATGGTTTAACTCTTAGATCGTCCTGTGTGAAGTCAGGATTTGGACTTTACAGTCCTTGTGGGTCCCTTCCCATTCAGCATATTCTATGATTCTGTGACTACATTATGGTAGGCAGGGTGCTTTGCAAACAGCTGAAGAAGCCTAAATTCTCCTGTGCGCAAGACAGCTAAATTCAGTGCCTTGGCTCTTTTCTTAAGATATGTGATAGGAAGAATGGTATAGGGGAGGAAGCAAGAGACTGAGGAAAGCGCACAGGCTGAACAGCGCAGAGCTGCCTCTGCTGCTCCTTGGGAATATGTACCTGTCACTGTTGACAGAGCAAACATAAGTGATTGTATTTGAAAGAACTGATAATATCCAGACTTTTTTAGGGATCTAAATTTCCAGCGAGTCTGTGGTTAAGTTAGATTGCCAAATTAAGTGCAGTAGGTGGTAGACAAGGTTCTTTCATGTTCTTGATTTGTATGTGTTGACATGGTAACTTGTGAAAAAACTGTGCAGATAATCTGCCCCATGAGAAATGTTTGCAAAATGATTCAAAATGAACATTTTGTTGCATTATAATTATTAGCCTATAAATCATGGACCTTCCTGTCTTTGATGAGGTAAATAATCTAGAGAGTCTAATCTAGGGTGTCTGTGCCTCACAATTGCTTGCCAGTTGTAAATGATAATCTCTCTGGCCCCAGGAGAGAAGCAGGCACTCCAGCACTGTGTGTGGGTGGTGCGGCATGTTTTCAATCATGTGTTTACTAAATTTATGATTTTTATTCTGTTTATGATTTGGTTGTCACAAGATTGTGACTTTGTGTTGCTTATTAATGTTATTCATTGACTCATAGATGCTAAAGAGGCAAGTTCAAGGGTCCTTGCTACATCATCTTGACCAGATGTTCTCTCCAAGAATCTTGATCTGAAGAGTTCTTAGTCAATAATTCAACCAGCAGCTCATTCTGTGATAAGACTTCTGTACATTCGATCAGAATATTAGCACATTAGTATTTCCTGTTCTCAGGCAGGTATCTGTAAAACTTTGAAGAGAAATATCAGGATGAATAAATGAATTTAAATGTTCACATTACATAGAATCATAGATTCATAGAATATCCTGAGTTGGAAGGGACCACCAAGGATCATCGAGTCCAACTCCCGGCTCCCCACAAGACTAACCAAAAATCAAACCATAACACATAATTCTCTAAAGTTGAATAAATAAAAAATCTCTGCAAGTTCTGCCTGCCTATAAAAACTTTTTTTGCTTCTGTTTTCATGGAAAATCAATACTTATAATACTTTTTTTTTTTTGTTGTTTTGTTTTGTTTAGTGGTTGAATGACTAACTGTGGAAATTGAGGAATAATTGGGAATTGTATATAAGGAGTGGGAGATTTTTGTTTTCCTTCTTTGTTATGTTGTGAAAAAGGATGGGAAATATTATCTGTAAATTCATGATCATCTGTGATCAGAAGACGATGAGTGTCCCATTACACAATATGGGGAATATCCTCTGAGGTTATGTAGGCTTTACATATTTTTGGAATTTATGTCACACAAGCTTTAGAATTACAGTTTCATTACCTCAATGTCAGGACATATATGTGAAAAGCTGTTTGCAGCAAATTATTTGTTCATTACCGTATTTTGTTTCCTGTCACTGAGCAAAGGCTTCTCTCCAGCACTCTTGAGCACCCATGTACTTAAAAAAAGGACTGAATTCCTAGCTGATTTTTTAGACACTTTTAACATGTTAAGCATAGCTATTTTTTTTAATCATTTTTTCTCTCTTCCAGAGAATTCAGGCAGATGAAAATGAAGAGCAACCAGAGAGACATATCAGTATAGAAGAACTTGACGAACTGACATTTTCCCTGTTGAACTTAGCTGGGCTATTCAGACAGTTACACATTGGCAGTTGTCAGTCTGCCCTCATCTCTTTGTTTAGGAGAGGACTTGATTCTCTGTGAATGCAAAATAAGCAAAAAATTGCAAGACACTACAGATTTTATCTGCCAGATAATATCTTGCTTCCCAAGATAATGCAGACCCTTGTAAAAAAGCATAAAGCAGTGCTTTCTCCCAGCTGGGATGACCTGGTATTGTGGCTTCAAGGAAGCTGGAACGGACCACACTTTCTCACTGTAACAATAAATGTGCTTCCTGCTCTAATTTTAAGGGTATGTAGTTTTTCCCTCATATAGAAAGTATAACGTTACTTATAAGTTAAACATTTTTAAAAGCCTTGTGGTTCAGAAGGAAAAGTGTTTTATTAGCTTCTGTTGTTCCCATGCCAGCTGCCAGCTCCATCTGCAATTTCCCTCCCCTGTTTCTAATATGACATGAGCCAGGCAACAGTCTTGTCATCTGGCACATTGAGATCAAGCGTCACCAGTTCTGGCTCCACAGAAAGGTAAAGATCACAAGCTCCATTAGGAAATTCCATCATGCCTAAGGTAGATTGATACTGAAGTAATCTGGTCAGACAGCAAGCCTCCCTACAGACAGAGTCTGCCGGCAAGACTGTAGCAGGAAAAAGCTATTCAGGAGCAGCTTTCTTGTTGGGGAGAGGTGAATTTATATCTGCACAAACAGCAGAGAAAATGACAGGTTACTTTGAGTTTGGAATCAAATATGAGTCATATGGCAGAAAACTGGCTTTGTGGTGCGGAATCCTGGGGAGATGTTGATAATATCCAGGTCATGGTTTTAAAGCCATTAACTGCATCTACAGTAAAATTACATTTGCCTCTATAAAGGTTTGTATTAAATATTTCAATGCTTTTGGGTAACTTTGAAGAAATATTCACTGTATTGAATGATACAATTTCTCTTCCTCCATTTGTAAGCTTTGTGATCTAAAGAAATTTAACCAAAGAGAATAAAATCTTATTTGAGTTAATGTAATTAAATTGGTCTGGATCAAAGGACATTTAAATCAAAGTAACATGCCATTTAGTTCTTTGGCTTTGTGATCAAGTTTATAGGCCCTGATTTAAAAACATAATTGAATTGGTGCCTAACCCATTTTAAAACAGTTTGCTTTTCCTTAGATTCAAGTATCCTAGTTTATAGTACAGGCTTGATTCAGGAAAGTGTCTGTACTGTGAAGATTAACTGGATTTCAAAGTATGAAGTCAAAGCTGATCTGGTCCTTTAATTTCTGTCTGAAGTATAATGATGCAATGTACTTGTAAACTAAAAGGGAAAAATCTGTCTGTTATGTGATATGGCAGATAAGATCCTTGATCCAGAGGAATTCTGAAATATTTAAAATTGTATCCTTTCTGCTGAGTGAATGTTCTGTTCTGTTTTGCTTAAATTTTGGTGCAAAGTTTTAATTAGTGAAAAATATATTGTAGAAACTCAAACTAACTTCTTAACATAATAATAATACATTTTTTTTCCTTTTATTTATCTAGCTGAAGTGTGCTAAAACCATAAAACATGTTTGAGAGAAAGCATTCAGAGGAACAGTTTTGTCCTTAATTGGTTATTTGATTCAAAAGTACATAAAGAATTTTCATTGTATGTTTCAAAGAAAAGCTGGCATCATATAAAAGGAAATGGAGCTAAGAAAAGACTAAGAAACTCTTTACTGGCACACAATTTTTTTAGTGGCATATGTTGATTTCCACATCACTGGTATATAAAAGGATGTTTTGATGAACTGGTACATATTTAAAAAATATTATACTTTATTTATATTTCCCTCTGAAAGTTGTGATGTTAAATCATAAATATGCTTTGGGTCAAGTCATCCTGTCCATAAATGCATTTAATAACATATATTAATTTATGAAAATATATATGTGTTATGCATTTAAAACTTTTTAGTCCTTTATAGCACATCTATATCACCAATGCACAATAGTACCAAGATGAGTAAGATTTCGTTGTATTTTCTGATGTTTTAACATAAAATAAAAGCCAGCCCTGATCTTAAGAGCCCAGAATATAAATAACAGCAACATGGGTGAAAAGCCCTTTCATGGCAATGAAAAGAGGGATTCATAGCAAGGCTGTTATGGATCACATTCTTAAGAACTAGGTTGCTTGAAAGGAGGAATATTAGTCTTCTCATGCTGTTTGTTAAAGACTTATCTTTTGGTAAATAAGGATGGAGCATAATCATTGCTTGCATTTCATTTTCTTACTGTTGAACCTGCAAAGACTGAGAAGGAGTTACTTCAGTCAAACCAGCAAAAATATTCTTGAGAGAAAATATAGAGAATACCTTGATCTTTGCTTCTTCAGATTCTTTCTCAGTTGGAACTTGAGGTTAAAAATGAAATGAAATGAAAAAAAGGATAGACTCATCTTCTATGATTGAATTTACCTCTGTGAAGTATTTAAGGGCATATTTTAATTTATGAATAAGACTTTGTTCTTAGTCCTTACAGGTCAAAGAATATAAGGAGAAAAAAAGAAGTATGATAATACATATTTTTCTTGGGAGAGGATGAATACTTAAAAATTCTGTTAACGAAACAATATATACTGCTATTGAAGTATGAAGAGGGTATGTATTTCTAAACCATCTATTAGAGAGTAGCATGCACTCATCTTTGTCTTCTTTATAAAAGCAGCTCAATCCATCATGGAGGCCCTTTGTGAAATCTTGGCTGAAATTGCATGTAATGATAAATACTTTTTTCTGCTATAAGTAAAGAGATTATTTTGTAGACAGATAGATAACCCCCTCCATGGCTGTTATTGTTATACTTTTTATAGGATCACAGATATTAGGTAAAGAAAAGAAAATATGGGCTCATGTTGCCCTTTTTTTTTCAATATTTTAGGTTCATTTCCTGAAGTTTATCATAAGATTTGAATTAATTGCATGTATAATTAAAGTAATCTTTCTTCTCTTTTTCTTTCATATTACTATAATAATTTCTCATGGAATAATGTGACATTTCTATGGATGCTGAATATATTTAAATAAGGTACTAAAATATCTTCTTTTGAGTTATTTAGTTTCCCCTAGCTTGCTGGCACTGTTTCACTCTCCACATTGCTGACTTTTAAAACTGCCTGAATTAAATGGTATTCAGGCAACACCATTAGGTTGTCAAGTGACAGCATATGAAGTTGGAAAGCAACAGCAACAGATTTATGCAAGGATTAGACTTATCTGCACAGCATGAATAATTTGAAACTCAGCTAGTAGTGATGTGAGCAGCTGATGTGAAAATCGTGTCCACCCTTTCAAGCTTCTATGTGTTATTTTTACTGCTAGGAATACTCCAAATAAATCTCTACAATGCAGTAGAAGTCCTGTTATCTTTCTGGACAAAGAAACAGACAGATGGTACAATCGGTTCAGCCACTCCCCCCNGTTTATGGTAAGGTCAGGAAATGCAAGTGTCTCCACAATCAGGGAGGCTGCGAGGTTGCCTCTTGTGGAGTGAAGTTCAATCACAAGTTTTTCTTCACAACAATTCTTGTCCTTCTACTTCTTATGACTCTTCAGAAATGATTAGCACCAGTTTGCCAGAAGGAATCAAGGCTGGATTTCAGTATATTCTTCTGAATTATTCTTATTTGGCAGACATTCAACAGTTGTCTACCCCTTCATTTCCTATGTTCTAAAATGTAAGCCTGACTTTTACAAAGGTCATAATTTGGTTTGCTTTTTTGCTCCAGTAAGAATGCAGATGGGCACCTCTAACAACAGGGTCTTCAGTGACTGAATTTGGGCATTCAGAAGTTGCCATGTAAAATAGATAGACGCCTTTGAAAAGGTGAGGCCAAGGGATGACTTTATCTTTCTGTTTTCCTAGTACATTATCTTCCATATTGTCTAGTCAATTTCTCTACAGAAGCTTGCTGCCTATCAGGAGCTCACATTCATGACATCACTGAGAGGCTGCCCAGCCTGGTGAACCCTACAGATTTTCATCTGCTCCTACTTTTCCATGTAGAGGAGCACAGATGGTGTTCTCCTCTATCCTCCTGGTCAGAGGAATGGGTTCAGGAAGGAGGAGATGAATTGATCAGGTGAATGCCTGGCTGTGTGGCTGTAAAAAAAAAATGAATTAACTGCACAAAGCTGTCTTTGAAAAACAGTGATGAACAGGTTGACAGCTTATGGGTAACAATTAAGGGCCAAGCCAACAAAGGAGACCTTGTGGTTGGTGTTTACTACAGGCTGCTTGATCAAGGGAGCCTGCTGATGAAATGTTCTTACTTTGACTACAGGAAGCAGCACAGTTGCAGGCTCTCATCCTGCTGGGGGACTTCAATCACCCTGACATCTGCTGGAAAGCAGCACAGCAAGCTGTAAACAGTCCGGGAGACTCTTGGAGTGCATCAAAAATAATTTCTTAATCCACATGATAGCAGAAGAAGCATTACTGGACTTGTTGCTCATCAACACAGATGAACAAATTAGAGAGGCCCAGATTGGAGGCATCCTGGGTTGCAGTAATCATGCCCTCATGGAATTCACGATCTTGAGGCATATGGACCATATGAAGAGTAAAGTCAAGACCCTGAATTTTAGGACAGTAAACTTAGAATCACAGAATTATAGAGGAGTTGGAAGGGACCTTAAAGATCATCTAGTTCCAATCCCCCTGCCATGGACAGGGATGCCACCCACTAGATCAGATTGTCCAGGGCCTTGTCCAACCTGGTCTTGAACACCTCCAGGGATGGGGCCTCCACAACTTCTCTGGGCAGCCTGTTCCAGTGCCTCACTACCCCCAGAGTAAAGAATTTCCTCCTAACGTCTAATCTAAATCTCCCCTCTTTTAGTTTAAAACCATTCTTCCTTGTTCTGTCATTGTCTGCCCAAGCAAAAAGCCACTCTACATCTTTTTCATATCCCCCCTTTAAGTATTAAAAAGATGCAATAAGGTCACCCTGGAGCCTTCTCTTCTTCAGGCTGAACATCCCCAGCTCTCCCAATCTTTCTTCATAGGAAAGGTGCTACAGCCCTCTGATCAACTTTGTACCCCTCCTCTGGACCCACTCTAACAGGTCCACATCCTTCTTGTTTTGGGGGCCCCAGACCTGGATGCAATACTCCAAGGGGGGGCCTCACGAAGGCAGAGCAGAGGGGGACAATCACCTCCCTTGACCTGCTGGCCACACCTCCCCAACTTATAGTTGTTTAAGGCGATTCCCTCTGGGAAATTGTCCTCAGGGATAAAGGAGCAGAACAGACCTGACAGTTCTTTAATAAAGGAGCAGAACAGACCTGGCAGTTCTTTAAGGACATTCTTCTAAGAGCACAAGACCTCTTGACTCTCATGTGTAAGAAATCAGGCAAGGAAGGCAGGACACCAGCATGTCTGTGTGAGGAGCTCCTCATCAAACTAAAGTGTAAGAAAGAAATGTGTAGGCAGAGGAAGCAGTGATGTGTATCCTGGGAAGAATATATGGGATGCTGCCTGGATGTGTATGGATGGGGTCAAGAAAGTTAAGACACAGTTGGAGCTGAATTTGGCAAGGAACATGAAGAATAGTAATGTTGGTAAGAAAAGGAATATTAAAGAAAATGTACCCCCATGATAAATAAGACAGGAGAACAAGTGACAACGGACATGAAGAAGGCTGAAGTACTCAACAATGTTTATGTCCCACTTTTCACTGGTAATCCAATGAAGTTTCCAACTTCTCGCAAGTCCCTGGAACTTAAGGCAGGGAATGGGAGAATAAAGTTCCTCCCATCGTAAGAGAAGATCTGATCTGAGAATACCTGAGAAACCTGAACATACACAGGTCCATGGGACCCAATGAGATACATCCCAAGGTCTTGAGGCAACTGGCTGATGTAGTTGGTAAGACACTCTCCATCATATTTGAAAAGTCATGGCAGTCTGGTGAGGCTCCCAGCCACTGGAGAAAAGGGAATGTTGCACCCAATTTTAAAAAGGGTAGTAAGGAAGACCCTGGGAAGTACCAACCAGTCAGCCTCACTTCAGTGTCCCATAAGATCGCAGAACAGGTTCTCCTGGAAGTTATGTCAAAACATATGGAAGACAGAGAGGTGATTAGAAACAGACAACATAGCTTTGCTAAGTGCAAATTGTGCCTGACTAATTGTGCTTTCTATGATGGAGTGACCGCATCAGGGGACAAGTGGGGAGCAGCTGATGTCATCTGCTTGGACTTTGGTAAAGTCTTTTACAATATCCTACACAATGTTCTTGCTACTAAATTGGAAAGATATGGGTTTTGTTAGATGCATAAAGAATTAGCTAGATGACCACATTCAAATAGTTGTAGTTAACAGCCCAATGTCCAAATGCAAACCGGTAATGAGTATCCCTCAAGGGTCTGTACTGGGACCAACACTACTTAATATCTTCATCAGTGACATAGTGGTTGAGTGCACCCTCAGCAAGTTAGTGCATGACATCAAGTTGAGTGGTGCAGCTGATACGGTAGAAGGAAGTGATGCCATCCAGAGGAAACTTGATGGGCTTGAGTGGTGGGCCCATGTGAACCTCATGAAGTTCAACAAGGCCAAGTACAAGGTAATGCATCTGAGTCAGGGCAATCACCAATATCAGTACAGTCTGGGGGATGAATTGATTGAAAGCAGCCCTGCAGAGAATGATTTGGGGTGCTGGTGGATGAGAAGTGGGATATACACTGGCAATGTGCACTTGCAGCCCAGAAGGGCAATCGTATCCTGGGCTGCATCAAAAGAAGTGTGGCCAGCAGGTCAAGGGGGGTAATTCTCCCCCTCTACTCCATTCTCTGGAGTAATATATCCAGCTCTGAGGCCTCCAGCACAAGAAAGATATGGACCTGTTAGAGCAGGTCCAAAGAAGGGCCACGTAAATGATATGAGGGCTGGAACACCTCTCCTGTGAAGAAAGGTTGAGAGAGTTGGGGTTATTCAGCCTGGAGAAGGGAGGGCTCTGGAGAGACCTTATTGCAGCCTTTCAATACTTATAGGAAGCTTATAAGAAAGAGAGAGAAAGACTTTTTGCCAGGGTCTGTAGTGACAGGACAAGGGGCAATGGTTTTAAACTGAAAGAGGGTAGATTTATGTTGGATATAAAGAAGAAATTTTTTATGATAAGGGTGGTGAGACACTCAACAGGATGCCCAGAGAAGTTGTGGATGCCCCATCACTGGAAGGGGGCTGTAAGCAACCTGATCTAGTGAGAGATGTCCCTGCCTATGGTGGGTGGGTTGGACTAGACCAAACCATTCTACTATTCTATGATTATATGATTCTATATTGAGTGGCTGAGAATTGAATATTTTTTGGGGGGTTCTATTAATCCACACATGCTCATAAAACATGGTTTTGCTTCAGAGGTCCTGCTACTCAGAAGTTATTTCCTCACAGGCAGTTGGTATTGATATGTTGCAGATGAAGCAGCTATCACTTCCACTTGCAATTATGTTTCTTTATCCCACATGTTGAAATTCCCTGCAAGTCATAAAAGCAGGCAGTACTCAGTGGTCTCTGGATTCCCAAATCAGCTTCTATAGGACATGTTTATTCACGGATTGCAACTATTAGGCCGGTCTCTCTGAGGTTGCTGATGGCATGTTGTTTCTCAGGGAGAGCCATGCATTCTCACTTTCCAAAGAAGAAATTCATAGTTGGATATGTTCACAGCAATATAGAACATAAGCTGCATATAATGATAATGACAATTACGATTGCAGCAAAATACTCTGTTGTGGAATGAAGATATTGCTACTCAAAGAACCTTCCATGCTCAGTTGGTCACCCTGCCTGCTCTTACACTGTGTGCCTGTGCAGGCGCTGGGGTTAGAAGGCATCCTTAATCGCTGCTTCCCACATGTCCTTTTGCTGTGACTTCCAGCATCTGTAGCCTGCCTATGACATCCCTTCTGGTCTGCTCACATATTTTTAGTAGGATTACATGTTTTTGCTTGAGACCTAAACAGATGAAGACGAGGTCGATGTCTGAGTACAAGCACTCTAAAAAAATCATATTTACACTTCTGTCAGTTGATATATAAATATGACATAGTGTACAGCTGGACTCATTGCCAATGTGTTAGTCCTCTCCTTACTATAGACTCTTCTTGTGTCTGACCATGGTTTGGAAAAACAAACAAAAATCAATTTCATTCACACGTACAGAGGAGGAACTTCTCTTTTTGTTTGGTGGATTGCCTAGCAGTTTCTATTCTGCCAAAATATTTGCCAAATGCTCTGACTTCAAGGGCATATATTTCCTACCATCTGTCATTGTCTTTGTAGTAGGTTGCCTAGGTGGTTTGCAACCATCACAAGCCAGAAACAGATCTTGTTAGCAGATTATCTGTTTGCCAGAAGATATGTTTATTTTCTGTAATTTTACTTGGCTGTGAGAAAGTCTTTCCTCATTCTACATTAACATCTTTATTTCATACACTCTGAATATCCCCAATTGTCTGTAGTAGTTGAGCATAAAATGCAGCCAAGGATCCATACCAACCATATCAATGCATGAAAGCATTTTTAAACGAAAATATTCATAGCGATGTTTTCCTGTCATGCTCAGATTACCTAAATACCTAAATACTCCTACTTAAAAGTTTATTTAAAACACCTGTTGGTAATTGTACTAAAAACTTCCCGTCATCCAAAGCAAGAATCAAGACACTTTTTCTCTGACAAATATCTAGAAAATCATAGTTCTCTCCTCAAACATTTTCAACCATTAATACTAGATACTTAAATTTAAAATATATGAGTAGTCCCATTAGGAAATAAATAAAACTACTTACAGGTCTTTTTGCACCATCAGGGTTAAACTGTGATTAGAAATAGCAGATTACTGAGAGAGGAGAATTGTGGAGGGGAGAAATGAAGGAAGAGAAGAGAAAGACAGAAGTGATAGCTGCTGTACAGAATGATTTTTTCAAATAAATGACCATTTCAAAAACAATTCACCTCTCCCAAAGAGTTACTGATTACCAGACAAACGTGATTTGAGAGTATTCAGTAAGGGAAAAAAGAGCTTTGACTTCAAGAATTAAATTCTGTTTTATATCTTGTAAACGCTGGTAGTGAATTACGTCATATATCTTCAGCCATTTTTTAAAAAAGACATGTTTAATCTGATCTCGTGATTTAGAGTTTCTTGCTAGGTCTTGGAAAGAAAGTAGAGTCTCCAAAGAACATTTCATTTTATCCTAAACTGGACATCTTGGAGAAATGGAATTAATTACCTACTGGAGCTGCTCCTTTCTGTATACTGTCAAGGGAATCTACATGGCTATCTTATGTTAGATTGTTCAGTTTTATATTTATACAGATCCTAAGCCAAGATGAAGTAATTTTCAGCATCTGTCAAGAGTCTGAAGTTCTCAGACATTTTCTGCAGTGTCAGGACTATAAGCAGAGCTGTAATATTAGAGATCCTCCATCTCTGTTGAGTATTTTCTGAGACATTTTTGGGGGGCAGAGTCTAGTCACTGTTTAAATACAAAAATAGTTTTGTGATTGCCAAGGATTGTCTCCTGTGATTATGAAATAACTAAATGGTTATATATATAATATATTATTATATTATATATATTATTATTATATTATATATATTATTATTATATTTTTTATATATTTTTTTTTCAAATCTGATAGACCCAGGTTGCATATGTGCAACCCGGAATAATCTCAGGCATTATTCTAGATAGTCTTTTGCCCCCGGAATTGCTCTCACAGGGATTAAGCATTAAATACACTGTTGGTTACAATGTATAACTGAGGAAGAGATTGGGAGAAGCTGAAAGGTCCTCTGGTCATTTCAGGTAAGTTTGATATTGCCTGTTCTAGCAAAGTTGTTGTGATGTGTGGTTAAACTGCTTATATCTTGTTTAATGATGGCTGAAACTGACTGTAAACTTCAACTGCATCCATTCACAATGTAAGGTATTCCCTATATTGTGTACGCAGTACCAAAAGATACCATCATTCTTATGGTAGGACTTATTCACTGTAGGTATTTAGTTCTTACTAAATTACCAGTGAAGACACCAGAGCACCTTGCTACACAGACAAATATTTCACTAGTTAATGCTATACCTTATAGAATCATAGAATCATTAACGTTGGAAAAGACCTCCAGATCATCTAGACCAACTGTCCCCCTACCACCAATATTACCCACCAAACCATGTCCCTAAGTACCACAGCCAACCTTTCCTTAAACACCCCGAGGGACAGTGACTCCACCACCTCCGTGGGCAACCCGTTCCAATGCCCAACCACTCTTTCTGAGAAGAAATTTCTCCTAATTTCCAATCTGAACCTCCCCTGATGCAACTTGAGGCCATTCCCTCTAGTCCTATCACTAGTTATCTGTGAGAAGAGGCCGACCCCCAGCTCACCACAACTTCCTTTCAGGTAGTTGTAAAGAGCAATAATGTCTCCCCTGAGCCTTCTCTTCTCCAGGCTAAACAACCCCAGCTTCCTCAGCCGCTCCTCATAAGACTTGTGTTCCGGACCCTTCACCAGCTTCATTACCCTTCTTTGGACATGCTCCAGGGCCTTGATGTCCTTCCTGGAGTGAGGGGCCCAAAACTGAACACAGTACTCAAGGTGCAGCCTCACCAGAGCTGAGTACAGGTGGATGATCACCTCCCTGGTCTTGCTGGCTACACTATTCGTGATACAAGCCAGGATGCTGTTGTCCTTCTTGGCCACCTGGGCACACTGCTGGCTCATGTTCAGGTGAGTGTCGAGCAACACCCTCAGATCCTTTTCCTCTGCACANGCAACACCCTCAGATCCTTTTCCTCTGCACAGGTTTCCAGCCACCCTGCCCCAAGC
>VXAA01000489.1:5986-21481 GCA_013399115.1 Anseranas semipalmata
ATGGTCACATACACCCAGTAAATGCTTACTTGTCTTTCTTCCCCCTCCCGCCCCCCCATACATTGGGCATTCCCAAGAAGCAGCATGTCTGGTACTTCCTGTGCTTATTTCTGGTGCAAAAACAACATTTTTGTTCCCACAGAGCCAAGGTAAAAGTCTGCTTTTTTATCAGCCTGATGCCACTCTAAACCATGACGTCTGTACGGGCCGCCTGCGTGGCCTGTGCTGAAGTGCCCACGGAGACGTTTATGGGTGTCCAGAAGTATCAAAGGGCACAATGAGATTATTCTCCTTTGTCCCTTTGTACCGCCTCAATCAACAGGATGATCAACATAAATTTCTCCTTGGGCCTTTCTGTATTTATAAAGCAAGCAAACCTCAGGCTGCGTTTCCTCTCTCAAGCTGATGTTGTCTTGGGGCAGGCATGGGAAGAGCCTTCCCGCTTCATTTGGAGCTTTTGAGTCCCGTGCCTCAGAAAAGCCAAAGGAAGCTGGACGTCTTGTTGCACAGGAGCGTTGCACTTGTACGTGAATCCATTGCTGAGAAGCACGGGGCACGGTTATTCCTCGGAAAGTACTTTCTGTGGTGCTGGAAGCTGCCTGTTTAGGGGACAGCCAGAGATTCCCACCGCTCCGGTCCGTGCCCTCTGGCTCTGGCGGTGGGCTCTCAGACAAGGCATTGGTGCTTCTCCTGTAGGTGCTTGCTCTTCCTTGGCAGCTGCTGCCATGGATGTCCTCTGGGCAGGATCCCTCGAGCTGGCTGGTTGTTTCTGTTGTCACCGCTGAGCAAGACGGGAGCTGGAAACAAAATGAAGTGCTGGAACGTATGCTGTGTTCCGGCTGGCTAAAACGGCAGTGCTGCTCTGGTCTGAGCTGGCTGTTGGAGCTGCCCCAGCGATGCCGCCCTGTGGTGGTGGGGTCAGAAGGACGTGCTGAACAGCCTGTCTTCCCCAGGTGTCACGGGCTCCAGAAAAGTCGCACTCCGATGTCTTGCCAGGATTTTAGACCCTGGCCCAGGCAGACCTTGCTGAGGTCTGATCCGTCGCCTCCTGGTGTTTCTCTGCAGGTGTCGGTACCTGGCAGTCCAGCTCTCTCCAGCCATCCCCGTGTTTGCAGCAGTTCTCTTCCTGTTCGCCATGGCCACGCTCCTGCGGACGAGCTTCAGCGATCCTGGGGTGATCCCGAGAGCCCTGCCTGATGAGGCAGCCTTCATTGAGATGGAGATCGGTGAGCGCTGCGCCCGCGGACCTGGTGGTGGCTGGAAGAGCCTCGGTGGTTTTGGTATAGTCTAGATTCTCTGCAGAGCCTTTTTGTCCCTGTTGGGGGGACAACCTCCAAAAGTGGGGATCGCTCCAAACCGAGCATCTTACCACCTGTTGGCTAATTCTGCTTGGCTGAGTCTAAGAGAGACGGTGCAACGCTCCTTTCGGGGAACCTTTTCACACATAGTTTTCTCTCTTGTAGCTGTGTACATACAAGCTCAGTCTGCTCTTGGCAAGGGGTGCAGGAAGCTTGATGCAGACCCTTTGATCCTGCAAGTAGAGAGGATGCTTGGTGGATACAGGTCTACTTGTTGATTTTTTTCCCTCCCCTTATGCTCGTGAAAGCTCTGGTATCCCAGTTTTCCCAGTTCCAAGCTGCCAGGTTGGCCCCGGAGCATGTGAGCAGAGGTGTAGCCCCTGGCTCTAGAGCCGGCAGGCTCTGATCAAGCTGGTAGAAGAAGCAGGGAGGAGGGTTGTCACGCTAGCCCTGTGGTGTCGTAGCAGCAGGCCTGATCTCCGCTTGGTTCCCTCTCTCAGAGGCCACCAATGGGACCGTGCCGCAGGGTCAGCGCCCGCCCCCGCGGATTAAAAACTTCCAGATCAACAACCAGATAGTGAAGCTGAAGTACTGCTACACGTGTAAGATCTTCCGTCCGCCCCGTGCCTCTCACTGCAGCATCTGCGACAACTGTGTGGGTGAGTAAAGAGGCTGTGGCTGTTCCTGCATCTGGGTGCTAGGTGAGAGCCTTTGGAAGAGAGCAAGATCTGCGCCCGGTCTCGCTCCGTGTTGTGTCTCGCACTGCGCATGCTTCCAGCAGCGATGGAGGGAGTCCAGAATGGTGTTGTCTGAACAGATGGGGACAGCCTGCCTCGTCTTAAGCCCAAGGAGCTTGAGATTTGCTCAGTCCTGAAGCCAGATGGTTCGTCTTTGCCAGCATCTCTTTGGCAATAACTGGTCTAATACAAGTCTAAGTTATCCATGTAAATGCACGGCCCGCTTTTGAGTTTCACTGAACTGCTGGCCTTGCTGGGCTAGAGGGCTCCAGTGGAGAGCTGCAGCTTGTGTGAAAGCAGCTCCTTGCACCAGCTTGGAGGCTGTGCTGTTCCACTGAGTGCCCCTTTTTTGTCCTGTCCCCCCACCACTGCCGTAGCAGCTCTCTTAGCCCTTGTATGTGATATAATTAACTCACATTCAGCATCCTTTCTCAAGGAAGAAATCCCATTCTTCTGGATCCCTCTCCTCTCCAGGTTCCCAGCCCTCTGAGCATTTATACAGTCTCTTGAACCCTCTTCTAATGATCCTAGTAGGAGTAAAGCAGCACGTGGGTTAGATAAGAACTGCTGAACTCCCAGACCTTCAGCCAACCTGTGTACTGCTTTAGTAAAAGCTATTATACCTCAGGTCTGTGGGAGGGAAGACGTGCATGGGGCAAAGCTGATAAACTCTGTGGTAATGTGCAGACTGACTCAGTGGAAGAGTTTTGCACCCTCTTACCTGGCCTCCACCGCCCCTTCTGGAAGTGGGGGCATGATGCAGGGACCTGAGTTAGCAGAGGGGTGGACTCAGTGCCCCAGGGGGTCCTTGTCAGCCTTGTACACTTCTGAGTTCAGGGCACTGGAATAAGCACCTGGAAGCAGGCAGGACTGTGCCAGAGCAGTGCTGATCTCCATCTTCGCTTTCACAGAGCGCTTCGACCATCACTGTCCCTGGGTGGGCAACTGCGTGGGGAAGAGGAACTACCGCTATTTCTACCTCTTCATCCTCTCGCTCTCACTCCTCACCATCTACATCTTCACCTTCAACATAGTCTACGTAGCACTGAGTGAGTCTGGCTGTGGAGAGGTGGTTAGCTGGGCTGGCTGAGGGCGAGGGAGGATGTGGACGGTGTTGCCAACCCAGAACTGGTGGGATGGGAAAGGGAACTGGACTCGGTGTGATGTGCCAGAGACCAAATGTCTCTTTCTTTGTATTGCCAGAATCTCTGAAGATTGGGTTTCTGAACACGTTGAAGGAAACCCCAGGGACATATCCTTCCACAGTGCAGAGGGGTTTGCTTCTAAGCTGGTGGGGGAGCGTGAGCTGTGTTATGGAGGGACTGGAGTCTTGATGCCTAGCCTTCGCTAAGGAGTTTTTCAGGGCATTGCCCCCCTGTCTCCTTGATTACAAGGCAAAGAGCAAGGTTTGTGGCTTTTGGGGGGGTGAAACACAAAACTGTCTGGGTGAAGAAGAGAAGCAGGGTTAGTGCACCTGAATGTAGTGACTCAGCTGGGGTGTGACTGTTTGCCTGGTTCCCGGTCCTTAACTGCTCTCACTGTACTGGAGGTGCTCATCTGTTTCTTCACCCTGTGGTCGGTGGTGGGGTTAACTGGGTTCCACACCTTCCTGGTGGCACTGAATCAGACAACCAACGAAGATGTAAGTAGAGTCTCTTTGTTCCCCTGAGCCACCCCTGTTTCTTTGCTGCCTCTGCGTGTCACAGCTGTGTCCACCCTGCTGACATGCCCTGATCAGGCTGAGGCTGGGGACAGGTGCTGGTGGAGCAAACCTGAGCTTGTGCCCTGTCCGTTGCAGATCAAGGGTTCCTGGACTGGGAAGAACCGTGTGCAGAATCCCTACAGCCATGGCAACATAGTGAAGAACTGCTGTGAGGTGCTCTGCGGGCCTCTGCCCCCCAGGTACGCTCTTGAGGGGCAGCCCTGCCATTCTTGCCCCCGGAGCCTGGGGCCCCGAGGAGCTCTCCTTGCTTGGGTGCAAGAACTGCCTTTCTGCTGCTTTTCTGCCAGCGTTGTGTGTGTTGAGGACTTTGGGAGGTCTCTTGGGATGCAGCCAGATCCTCTGGGGAAGGAGGTCTTGTGTTGCCTTCCTTGCATATTTCCAGTGATTCAAGCATGTGATGTGCTCCCTAACACTGTGTTTTTGGGAAGCAGTGGAGGAGTGACTTCCCTTCCCTTCAGCGTATGTAGAGGAGGCTCAGGGCACTTGTTTCGGTGGGCTCCTACCCGGTGAGCTGCTCTCCGGGGGGGTTGATTTTCCCAGGAGGAGCGTAGGCACTCCTGGGATTAACTAGGAGTTAACTAGGATGGGGCTCTGCACAGCCTGTTTTGGAGGGGGGAACCCCTTCCCTTGGCTTTTGTCTTCCACCAGCGTTTTTCCTGCTAGGAAGAGAAGCTGGTGCAGGAGGGGTGTGGGTCTCTGACAGCGTGGTTCTGTTCTTGCAGCGTCTTGGACAGACGGGGCATCTTGCAGCAAGAGGAGAGCACAGCTCAAGAGGAGACGTGCACACGGGGACCCAGTGCTCAAGAGCCCACCGCTGCTCAGGGCCCTGGCGGGCAGGCGGAGGAGAGCAGCGATCAGCAGAAGGACGGCAGCCTTCCTCACCCGAGTGCCGTGAGTGATTCCCTCTGTATGGGGTGCGAGCGGGCTGCTGCTCTGTCTTTTAAACTAGCTCCATTTTCAGGGTAGGGTTGGATATGAGACCTCCAGTGGGCCCTTCCCTCCTAAATTGTTCTGTGAACCGGGTGGGAAGTGGCTGAGCCCACTCCTGCTTGAGTGTGAGCTGTCTGTTTCTCTAGCACGGCTGGAGCAGTCCAGTGCTCCAGATTTTCATGAAGCTGACGTTCTGCCTGTTTGGTGAGGCCCCTGCTGGCCTTGTTTCCCCTTTTCCCAAGCACAGCTGGGAGCTCTGCTCCTGGGGCTGGAGGCAGGGGCTGCAGGGCAGCTGGGCCATATCTCTGTGCACAAACATGCTCTGTGTGTTCATGCAAGTCACTGCTGTCTTCTCTTCTCCAGGTCCCCATGCCGTCCCTGAGCAATGCTGAGATGCCAGAGGAGAAGCAGCTAACGACTGGGGAGCTCCCGGTCCCATCCCAGGACGCTGGGCAAGCAGAGCACTAGCCTCTGCTTGAAAAGGAGAACTTTCTTGTTTTGTCTAATCAAAGCTGGAAGTGATTGAGGAGAGGAGGAGATGGGCTGAATGGCAGGCAAATGATTCCTCATGGCCATTTTGCTTTAGTCATTATTCATCTCGATGCGCAGGCGGTGCGGGCTGGCGCTGGCCTTGCATGGTGGCAAAGGATGTGAGTGGCCCACCGTGATCACTGAGGGGCACTCACCACCACCGGGGCTGGTCTCCCTGCAGGCCGAGGCAGGACCTCTTGCTCTGCAGGTTGTCCTCAACGCTAAGTACCAGCTCGGTGGCCTGAGCTGTCCCTCCGCCTGGCCCCGACCCTCTGACCAGATGACTTGTGGTCAAGCAGCTCAGAAGTGACATTAGGGTTGGCCTGCTCCCTGCTGCTGAGGAATCCTGATGGGAAGGGGAAAGCGATTTATGGCAGTAATGTCCTCTCTCCCCTCCTCCCTCCTTCCTCTAATCTGTGGCATTGTTTTATTGGTTAACGTGGCAGGGGTTGTCAGGAGACATTTTGGTGCCAAAAGGGCCGAAAAAACTGGGAAGGTGTTCTGCTGGCAGTGGTTTTTAAAGTAGCTTCCTTCCCGTGCTCCCTCTTTTCACGCGACTTAGCAGGTGTGAGAGCAGTCGGGGCATGGGCCCTCCTTCATGTCCTTCCCCGGCGCTCACGTGCACCGGGGCTGGGGGAAGGAGCGGGGCAGCCCGTCTTCCTGCTGCTCGGCTCTGCCCCGTGCGTGCCGCGGCGCGGCCGTGCGCAGGGCGTGCCAAGCCCCAGGGGAGGATCTGCCCACGTCGCTGCCTCCCGAGCTTGTGCCAGGGCTGGACGTGCTCCTGGGTGCCTGCGCCGAGCAGAGGCTCTCCGGCCCTTCCCCGCCAGGCCGTGGCATGCCACTTGGCCGCTGCTCTGCGCAACCTCGGCCCCGATTCTGTGTCGTGCTGTTGTGTCCCGTGCCCCCTCCCTGCCCTTTGCCCTGCATTTCTCAGCCATCCTCAGCTGGCTTTCAGAGCCTTGAGTCTCCCCTGGGCTTTGCCGGCTGTCCTGGCACTGGCTGCGCGGTTCCCTCCCCAGCAGAGGAGGAAGGAGAGGCTGGGTGGTGGCGGAGACCCCTGCGCCATGGGCTCCCCTTCCACTGCAGCTCTCCCTCTCCGGGGTCTGGTGACGGCCCCTGCGGAGCCTGGAGATGGAGGGAAGGCTGCTTTGTGCCCCCGCAGCTCTCTGTCCCCTGCTGGGTGTGCTCGGTGCTGCTGCCTCCCGTGGACACGCAGCAAATGGGCGGCGGGGTGGAGATGTCGCAGGAGGGCCCCGCCGGGGCGGCCCTGCTTGCTTCTCCGCAGTGCTCCTGCCCAGCAGCGTGTTCCTCCTTCCCTGCCCTCCCGTCGTGCCGCTTTCAGTACAGCGGCGTGGAACAGAGAGGGGGGAGCCTGGTCCCTGCTTGAGCTGCTCCTTGCCGGCACCTGAAGGAGCTCCGGGTCCCACCACGTGGGGCTGGAGCCGCTGTCACCCTGCGGCCAGGCCGGCCCCGGTGCCCTCGCTGGCCCTGCGCACAGCCTGCGGCAGCGGGAGCCACCCCTCCTCTGCCGCCTGTCCCAACGCGCTACTGACCAAATCTCAAACTCGTTGCGAAAAAAGTGTATTTTTTGGTTTTACTAATCTATTTTCTAATGCGGTGTGTCGAGTGCTGCCTGCTGGGGCCGTCACGGATGCTGCCTGCACCTGTGGTTCCTGTCTGCTCTGTTCAGGTTCTTGTGAAGGAAGTGGGGGTAGGGTGAGGGTTGGTTTTTCTTTCTTTTTCTTTCTTTCTTTCCTTCTTTCTTTTCTTTTCTTTTTTTTTTAATTTTATTTTATTTTTTGAAACAATGAAGGAAACTTAATTGGTTTGGAAAATGGCTGAGCTGTAGCCTCTTAGCCTCTGCTTCTGTCTGCCTGTGCCTCCGCAAGTGGGCTGCCTCCTTCCCCATCCCCTGTGGCTTTCCAGCCTCTGCATCTCACACAGCCACCGTGTGCTCAAGCCAGCCCTTGTCTTACCTGTGCAGCAGGGGGCTGTCCTGGGAGGCTAAACTCCCTGAAAAGATGCTGCTCCCCTCCTTGGCTCTCTTCCCCAAGCCTTTGGGGCAGGTAGGAAGCAGGCTGAAGGCCAGAGCACGCTTTTATTGGGATCAAGCGCAAAGGAACAAACTCGGGGCCCGAAGGTCTGGTGCTGCGGCACAGGAGCTGGATGAGTGCAGCCGTGAGAGCCTGGGCTGGGTGGGCGCTGCCGTATGCCCGAGCCCAGGGTCCTGTAACCCGTGGGCCATGAGCTCCTGTACTGATGCCTTCCCCGGCCGCCTCCTGCCCCCCGCCCCGGTGGTGCTGTGGCTCCCCTGCCTGCGGGATGCTCGGGGCAACCAGTGCTTGGAGGGGGCACCTGCCCGTCTGCAAGGGGCTGTCCCGCGGGGCTGGGCTGCCCTGGGGACAGCCTCGTCCACCTCCGGGCAGCGCAGCGCTCAGCCCCGCTCCTCCGCAGTCCCCCCTGGAGCAGGCTGCTGAGCATCAGTTCTCCCCCAGCCCGCCTCCTGCTGCCCTCGCTGGGCTCCTCCTGGGGCACAGCTGAACCTCTCCCTGCTACAACCCGAGCTTCCCAGCAAGCCTTCCCCTGTCCGCTTTGGCTGGGCGAAGTTGCTGGGAGGAGGCGACGTGCTCCCTGCCGGGGGGGATGTTTCCTCGGTGCCTCTGCTTGCTTGCGCCCATCTGCTCAGCACTGGGTGTGCTCTGTCCGTGCCATCCCTGTCCTTGCAGGCTCCCCTGCGCTCGTGTTCGCTCAGCCCGGCGGATGAGGGCTCCTGGAGGAGCTCTTGAAGCTGTGGACAAAATGGGGCAAGCCCGGGAGAGGCAGTCCAGCCCAGCTCGCAGATCTGGGGCATTGCCTGGGCTCTGCTGCGGTGCCCGGAGCACCCACTACGTGGGGTGGTGAGCGCGGGGCGGTGGTGTGAGGCAGCGCAGAATGTCCTGGGGCAGCAAACCTCGGGGTGAGCCCGCCTGCAGAGCGGGGTCCTGCCACGGGGTCCCATCGCCGCGGCTTGCCCGCACCCCGGCGAGCTTCCCCTCCTGTCCGCTGCTGGGCCAGAGCTGGCAAAGCGCTGTGGGGGCTCAGGAGGACTCTGCCGGGGACAAGGCCCCCAGCTGCCCCTCGGGGCCCGCGAGCTCGGCCTCCTCCCGGCTGCCATCCAGGGTCTCCGATCCTTCGAAGCAGCCTGAGTCCCGGGGGATGTCCCCCTTGGGCTCTGAGGGCGAAGGCTGGGCTTCAGAGCTGTCACCTTCCTCCGCCTCACTCGCTGCTGGGGGAGAGAGGACAAAGCATCAGCGGGTGGCCAGGGTGCTCCCCCCCAGCCAGGGCTGGGGACAGCATGGGACGTCCCCTGCCACCTGCCCAGCCCTTACTGTCGTAATCCAGGAGGAGCTCAGCAGCCGTGAGCAGCTTGGCGCGGTGCTGGGGGTCCGTGATGTTCAGCTCGTTCAGGTGGGTCTCCCGCAACTCCTTGAAGTCCTCCAGGGTCTGGTAGCCATTCAGCAGCAGGGTGGAGGTGTGCTCCTGGGGCGGGAGGGCACGAGGCAACCTCATCTGCTTCCTTCCCTGCTCCACTCCTCATCACATCCCCTCCCCGCCTCTCCTGGGCTACCCAGGTGGTCCTGCTGCCACCTCTGCTGGCCAGCTGGGCTCTGCCCAGGAGCCCTCGTCCCCTGCGGGTCCCCGGCCCGGCCTGGCCCTCACCTGCAGGTTGATGCGCTCCAGCAGCTCATGGAGGGTCTTGGGCTTGGGCCGCTTGCTCTTGCCCTGGCCCCGGCTCTTGCGGGCAGGGGCCATCTCCTCGGGGATGATGTCCACGTAGATGAACTTGAAGGAGCCCACCTTGTTGTTGAGCAGCCCTGTCCAGGTGCCCACAGGCGGTTTCTCAATGATGCCAATGATGTCCCCTTTCTGGGCCAAAGAAGACAGGGGTGAAGGCTGGAGCAGGGATGGAGGAGCCACCACCCCACCCAGCTCCCTCGGGGATGTCCCCAGACACCCTCTGCCCCTTGCCCTGTCCCTCCCAGCCCGGGCTCACCCGCAGCTTCAGCGAGTCCTTGTCGTACGGGCTGGGCGTGAAGTCCGTGTGGACGCGGGCCCTGCCGCAGAAGGGGCCAGTGTAGGCCGGGCTGCTGTCCTCCAGCCGCAGGCTGTCCCGGCTGTTGGGGCTGGGGCTGGATGCTTCGCTGCCTGCGGAGGGGAGAGGAGGGGTCAGGCCGGGGGCTGGGGCGAGGGACCGGGGTCCAGCTTGGGGCCGCGCTCACCGCTCGACAGCTGGCGGCTGACGGATGGGTGCCCGTCTTCCTCCATCTCCAGGTAGGACAGGGGCACCTTCTCGTGGCTCGGCTCCTCCGTGCTGCTGGCTGGGGACAGGGGGGACGGGGACCCCTCCTCTTCCACCTCCACCTGCCGGGGGGAGCGGGCTTGGTGCCGGGGAGCGGGGGCTGCAGCCCTGCACCCACGGGCACCCCGCTCACCTTCCCCTCGGCCAGCGCTTTCACCGCCATCCTGCCCATCTTGCGGTTCATGGTGCGGGAGATGACAGCCCGCCACTTCTTGCCCAGCTTCATCCCGCTGCTCCGTGCTGCCTCCTCGGGGCCGGCGCTGCTGGGCTCATCCTCAGGGATCTGGAAGAGGGATGGAGAGGGGAGGGCACGCCAGGGGTCCCCAGGGAGCGGGACCCCAAAGCCGGACACTGCTGGGCCGGCACTGCTGCTGGAAGCTCCTGGGGCTGCCCCCAGCACCTGGGCTGGCGGCTTGGGGAAAGGGGCACAGAAAAGGGCTGCGGGTGGGGACGGGCACTCACGTTCTCATCCAGGTTGAACTCCTTCTCGCTCGCCACAGGGGAGCTGACTTTGGACTTGGCAAAGTCCTTGAAGCTGCTGGAGCGCTGGAGGGAGAGCTGGGGGCAGGTGGAGAGGGGTGAGGGCTCCTTGCGCCTCCAGCGTGAGGCTCTCCCCCCTCGCTCCCCAGGATCCTGCTTGCGGCAGAGGCCGCCGAGGCCCTTCCCAGCCCTTGGCCACGGCCCTGCGCCTTCCTTGCCTAGTTCTGCTTTTTGTCGGCCCGACCGAGCATCATTTACTTTTTATTTTTGCCCTGCTCCCACGTCGGTGCCTCTCAGCCTGCCAGACCCAGGAGGTTTGAACCCTCTGTGTCTCCTTCACATCTCCTCGAGCCGAAACCTCCCCGCGCTGCGGTTGGCACCCCGGCCTCGCTGCGCGGCCGCCCGCCTGGGAACGTTGCGAGATCGGCCCCGCGGCGGGGAGGAGCCGGTGTTGCAAGAGCAGGCGGCACTAACAACGGCAGCGCTGAGCAAACCGCGAGCTCTGGGGGGGCTCTGGCTGCCCCGCGGGGGCCGTGCCCCCGGGAGCGCTGCAAAAAGGGAGCGAGAGGGAAGTGAGAGCAGCGGGCGCGGCCGGGCCGGGCAGGGGATGCCCAGCGGGGCCTGCTGGGCTCTCCGGGACACCCCTGGTGCGGGGGGATGCTTCACCCAGATTTCCCCCGGCAGCCGGGAGCTTCCCAGTGTGGGGCCTCCCCCCTCCTGGGCAGCCCCCCAGAGCCGGCACATGGGGGCTGGCAAGGACCAAAGCATCTGCTGCAGCGGGCCTGGCGGTGCCGCGCCGGTGCCGTGCCGTGCCGGTGTAGGGCTGCCAGAGGAAGCGGCCGACGCACGTGACGGGGCTGCAGCCTCACACTGCCTCAACCGCAGACACCTTGCTGGGAGCTGCGCGCCCGGCAGCCCGTGCGGCACCGCCGTCATCCCCTCCCCGGGCAGGAAACAGCAGCGGTCGCCCACGCTGCGGGGAGGGGGAGCCGCTGCCCCCTGGCACAGCCCCTCTGGTCCCACGGGCGCCCCAGCCTGCATCCACACTAACTTGGGGGTCTGAGCATCCCCAACCCGCTGCGGCGGCTTTGCCCCATGGATGCGATCCTGCCCGCCTGCTGCTGTCCCCAGGCTGGGAGCAGGCAGGGGTGCTGGGTCGCGGCCGGGCGTCCGACCGGTGGCGAGCCAGGGCTGGAGCAGGGCGTGGACCGGGGCGAGTGCAAGCCAGGACCGCGCAATGGCGAGGCCGTGGTGTCTTTGGTGGCAGGGGCTGGCTGCTGGCAGTGCCAGCCCCGGGCCCCATGGGGCTCTGCCCCACAGCCACCCCAGACACGCAGACCATGTCTCCCAGTGCTCCCTGCCCCAGGTCCTGCCTGTGGAGGGTGGGCATCCCTGGGGTGCACGGGGACCCTCAGTGCAGCCTGGCCCCGCGGGCGCTCACCTTCCTGTGGGACGGCTCCTTCTCGCTGGCGTTGGAGGGCTTGCGGCGCAGCATGGTGCTGGAGCCCCTGGGCAGAGCGCGGTGCTGGGGCAGTGCCTGGTGGGGCACGTACCAAAGCGCCGGCACCGACGCCGGGAAGCGCACAGGAAGCCGGCGGTCACATGAGAGGCGCTTGCAGCGGCGCAGCTCCGGGGCGCGCTGGCTGGGCCAGGAGGAAGGAAGCTCTCCTCGAAGCGGCCGCCCTGCCCAGGGCCCCCGGGAGCGGTGCCACCCTTGCGCCCTGGCACCCGCCACCAGTGCTGCTGATGGGCTCGATGTCCCCCCCAGGCAGAGGAGGAGGGTCCCCAGCCTGTCCGCTGTGCCCCCTCTCCATGCCCACTTGTCCTCCTTGGCCAACCCTTCCATGGGACACTGGGGCTGGGATGTCCCCTGCATCCTCAGGTCCTCCCTGCGCTGCGGATGGACAGCCAGCCCCAGGTGGGACGGGCGCACCGGCACCCTGCCCCGGCACACCAGCGCGCACACTCCCGCCGGTGTTGACACTGTTTAATCGCAAGCACGAAAATAAAAAAAAAGGCAAAACGAGGAAGTGAGCGGCGGCGAGAAGAAGCTGCCTCGGCAGGGAGGAGGCTGGCGGCAGGATCAGGCCTGCAGCTCGGCGAGCAGCATGGAGACGAGGGAGCTGATGGCCAGCGTGCCCACTGTGGCGGTGGTGCCGGCGCTGGCCTGCGGGAAGGGCTCGGTGCTCCTCTGCAGCCAGCGGTACTCCTCCTCCAGCTGCTGCCGCTGCAGCTCCGGCCCCAC
The DNA here is from genome assembly GCA_013399115.1 of Anseranas semipalmata. Taxonomy (NCBI): domain Eukaryota; kingdom Metazoa; phylum Chordata; class Aves; order Anseriformes; family Anseranatidae; genus Anseranas; species Anseranas semipalmata. The sequence goes on from VXAA01000489.1 coordinate 18,270, forward strand.
GCGCGCCCGGATGGTCTCGTAGTAGGCGTTCAGGTACTGGATCTGCAGCCGGGCACTGTGGGCGGCTGCGGGAGGACTGTCCCGGCGGTCCCAGCCCGTTCAGCGGCCCCAGCCCCATCCACAGACCCCGCTGTGCCTCTCCGTCCGTGTGTCCATCCCTGCCCCAGCCCTGTTTACCCGCCTGGGCTCCGTTTGCCCTGGTTTCCCATTCACCCACTCCCAGCGCCCTGTACCTGCTCCCGCGACAGGAGGCTGACGTCGATGAGGTTGCGGTCGTAGGGCACCAGAGACACCACCTCGAAGGTCAGAAAGGGCTTCTCCCCGGTCGGGTGCTGCCAGGGGGAGGCCACGAGGTGGGTGCCCCCCAGCCCCTGCCTGGCGCAGCCCCCCCAGCACTGCCTGTCTAGTGATGGGAGCCGGGGGGGAGCCGAGCCCGGTCCCCCCAGCACCGTGCCACTCCATCCCCTGCCACCCCAGCACCGTGCCTGAGCCCTCCCTGTGCCCCCCAGCCCCACACAGAGCCCCGGGGATGGAGGCCGGTCCAGGGAGAGGAGGCAGCTCCAGGCTCCTCGGGCAGGCGGGCGAGGGGGGACGGCGTTACCTTGGTCTGCGCCTCCACCACGAGGGCGATGTCCTCGATGCGGATCCCGAACTCACCATCCCGGTAGTAGCCGGGCTCTGGGGACAGGAGTGGTGCCCAGCAAGTCCCGAGCCCCAGCAGCCTCCCCAGCCCATCCCCACCCGCAGAGAGCCCTGGGCTGGCCCCCGAGCAGGGCAGAAAGCTGGGGACCTGCTTCCTTGGCACGGCCCCGTGGTGCCAGGGCTGTCCCCAAGAGCCTGAGGTGGCACGGCTGGCGGGACCCGTGCCGGGCGCACGTACCAATGGACGTGAACATGCCCGCAGCCAGCGGCACGTTGTTGGACTGGAAACCCACGGGCCCTGTGGGGGACACCAGGTGGGTTACAGCTCCTGAGGACAGTGCATGCCATGCCAGGGGGGCAGGCACACTTGCCACAGGGCCACCCCAGCAAGACCCGCGGCACCCGAGCGGCTCAGCTGGGCTGTGACAAGCCCCAGGTGAGCCCTGTCCCTGTTCCCCGCTGCCCGTCCCATGTCCCAGCACCGCCCCCCCCAGCACCTACACTCGTGGACTGAGAGGAAGTTGCCGATGCCGTGGCCGGTCCCGTGGCCGTAGTTGAGCCCCACGTCCCAGAGCGCCCGGCGGGCGAAGGACTCCACTGTTCTCCCTGGAGGACGAGGACATGAGATGGGGGCAGAGATCCGCAAGGGTACCCCCTGCCCTGCTCCCCCCACGCTGGGCACGGCACCCACCGGCCGTGTTGGGCGGGAAGACGAGGCGGGAGAGGTCAATGTTGCCCATCAGCACGCGGGTGTAGGCTTCCTGCAAGGGGCACGGGAGGGCTGAGCATGGAGGTGCCAGGATGTGTCCCCCCCCGGCACATCCAGCCTCCGGTGACAGCCCCGGCCCCGTGGCCAGGACGGCCCCGTGGTGCCGGCACCTTCTGGAGCGGGGTCGGCGTGCCCCAGTGCACGGTCCGCGTGATGTCTGTGGTGCCGTCCCTGCAAAGGCGGACGCGAGCAGGGGTCCCGTCACCCGCAGGGCTGGGCACGGCCTGCAGCCACCCCGCTGCGGTGGGGGCACAGCGGGACAGGGGACAGGACAGGCTACGCACAGGTACTGCCCGCCGGTGTCCGACAGGTACATCTCATCCACTGACAGCTTCCGTCTGCTGGTGTTGGATGGGCTGGGGGGGGAGAGGAGGGTGAGAGCCCCCCCATGGCACCCGGCCCCCCACCAGCCCCGCGTCCCCAGTGCCCGTCCCTGCACCTGTAGTGGGCGAGCGCCGCGTTGAGCCCGCTGGCGGAGATGGACTCGAAGCTGGGCCCGTGGCTGTGCTGCTGGGCCCTGGAAGGCAGCAGCGTGGGAGATGCTGGGGGGGGTCCCCACCGCCCTGTGCTGGCACCCCCCGGGAGCAGCGGTGGGCGGGTGGCACTGACCGGCGGAGGGCGTCAATGTGGCGGGCACCCGAAAACTCGTCCACCTGCCCCTGAGGCACCATCTTCTCCAGCCACAGCAGGTACTGGATGACAGCCACCGCATCCCGAACCTGGGGACAGCCCGGCAGCATTGGGGGGAGCACAGCAGCACCCAAGGGTGCCCCCCCTTCTGCTGCTGGCTGAGGGGACGGGGACAGCCCTTACGTGAGCGGCTCGCAGCAGCTCCTGCTCCTTGGCGTTCTTCACAGCCTTGGCGAGCATCACCGGGGAGTAGCTGTCCTCCAGCAGCTTCTCCTGCGAAGGAGGAGGTGGTGGGGCACAGCCACCCGCCCCCCTGCTCCCAGCCCCAGCAGCCGGCCTCCGGGGAGGCGACGGCCACACGTGGTGCAGCCTCACCTGGGGGATGACGCCGTAGAGGCCGTAGGTGGTGTACTCGGTGCCGAGCCAGATGGTGACGTTGCCCTGGGCATAGCGGTGGAGGTGGGCGCGTGCCTGGCCGTAGTCCTGCAGCTCCACGCAGAGCGGCCCCGGGCAGCCGGCCCGCAGGGACTGCCGTGCCTCCGCCGTCAGGCGCTCCTCGTCCACGAACAGGCTGGGGGCAGGACGGGGGCTGGCTCCTGCGGCCCCCCCAGGCCCGGCCACGCGGGCACAGTGATGGAGGGGAAGGGGCTGGGGGCTTGTGCTGGGAGGGATGGGGCAGGACCCCAGGGCTGCACGGGGAGGGATGAGGCTGGAGCTGAGGTTGTGCTGGGAGGGATGGGGCCAGACCTGGGAATGATGAGGGGCTTGGAGGGGGGATGCAATGGGGCTGGGCACTGCGGGGCGGGTGGGCTCTGGGGAAAGGTTGAGGGAGGGTCTCACGGGGGAAGGGACNGGTGCTGGTCAGGAGTGTGTAAGAGTAGAAGACGGGGTTGTAGGGGATGTCGTCTCCACGGAGGTTGAAGAGCCCTGCCGGGGGGGGGAGGCATCAGAACCTGTGCCCACTGGTGGCCCTGCGGGGCAGTGCCAGGGCACCGACCGCGGCACCGCGCTGGCTACTCACAGGCTGTCTCCTCCAGCCCCGACAGCAGCACGGCCGTGGGGCTCTGTGCGTGCTCCTCCATCTGCTGCCGGATCCCGGCCACCTTCTCCTGCCAGCTGCTCCCTGGGACAGGGGGGGGGGGGCTGGTGGCTTACCTCGGACCCCCCCTGG
>VXAA01000489.1:29822-55737 GCA_013399115.1 Anseranas semipalmata
CCACCGGGTGCCGGGGCACGGCACGCCCGGTGCCGCCGTCCCGTCGCATGGGCAGCGGGCGCTGCGCTGCCCGTCTGACCAGGGGCTCGCATCCCCCGGGTCCCGGTGCCAGCCATGGCCCGGCGTGGCAGGGCACCGCCACCCACGTGCTGGCGCTGGGGCATCGCCGCCAGCTGCCCTGGTCCCTGGGGACCCTGCTCGGCATGTCACGGGCCCTGCCCGTTGCAGGCGAGGAGGGACAGCGGGGAGCTGGGTGGCTTTGGGACGGGCAGGGGGAGCTGGGGACCCAAGCCCGAGTCGGTGCTGTGCCGTGCCATTTGGTGACACCGGTGGCAGCGGCCGCACTCCGTGCAAGTGGCCCGGCCGCCTGGGCGCAGGAAGCACTCGGCCAGCGAATGGCTCCTGCGGGGGCCAATTCAGGAAACGGGTGGTGCTGCCCAGCCCTGCCTGCTTTGGGCCAAGCGCCGCAGCATCTCCATCCCTCGTGCAGGCAGGGGGACCCGGCTAACGCTCTTCTGCCATCCCCAGGGCCGCTGGGACCGGTGCCGGATGAGACGGATCTGGAGGAGGGCCTCATCCGAACCCTGGTGCGGCCGCGGGGCGCGCGGCGCGGGGCTGGGCACCGGGCGGGCGGATGGCGGAGGTACCGCCGGCCCCGGCCCCGGCTCTCCCACAAGGGCCCCATGCCCTTCTGACGCAGGTGAGTGACAGTGGGGCGCGGGGGGGACGCGGGGACACGCTTGGCTGTGCTGAGAGAGGACTCATCCCACCGCGCTTTGCTCTCGTTGCAGGGTCGCCACCAGCCCTCCAGGGACATGTCCCCCACCGCCCGCTCCGCTCCCTAGCCTGGCCCGCTTGTCCCCGAGCCCTGCGTGCCGGGTCCCACTTGTGAGCCCTGGGCTGGCGTCACCTCCTCCCCGTGGCCGGCCCCGGTGCCGTGTCCATGGGTGCCGCCGCGCGTCCTCGCCGCCTCCGGGCAGCTCGCGGCGGAGCTGGGGTGCTGCCCCCGTGCCCCGTGCCTGGCTCACCGAGCCCGCGGGCTTTGCGCAAAGCACTTTGTCGGGCAGAGGAGCTCCCCGCGGTCCCGCGGGGGTCCTGCCCCGTCCCTGTCACCCGCCTGTGCCAGCAGCGTGCCCTGGGGGGGTGTCTATTTATTCTCGTGGTGCTAACCCCGTGTGAGCTGCCCTCCCCTCCCTGGCGGCAGACCCACCTCTGCGGGACCCCTGGGGTGCAGGGTGCCCGCCCGGGGGGTCTCTGCGTGAAGCACTAATGTATGCCAAAGGGGGGCCTCGTCGTGGTGCCGGGCCCTGCTGGTCACCGTGTCTCTCGTGTCTGTAAAGATTTGTTCTGTGTAAATACATCTTTATAATAAAGAGCTATGATGACAATAAACGCTTGTTTTCGGTGCGGCAGTGGGTGGCTGGCTGGACCAGGGGCTGGGACAAGGGCTGCAGCCCTTGGGGCCTTGGAGAGATGCTTCGTGCCCTGCCGGGGGGGACAACCCGTCCCGCCCTGGTCCCTGTCCCACAGGTGCCGATGGTGGCACCCGATGCTGCAACGGCAGCCGGGGCTGGGGCTCGCACATCTCGCCAGCCGAAAGCGGTTTCTCAACCAGGCGTTGCCGTGGTTACCGGCTATTGGGCACTGGGTGCAGTGCCTGGGGTGGGGAGGGGGCCTCGGGCTGGGCCTGGCCCTGGGGGGGGGACAGGGCCGCTGGGAGGGACAGGACGGGCCCTGCGGCGGGTGCTGGAGCTGTCCCGGCCCCTGTGGCCGTGCAGCTGCCCCGGTGCTGCAGGACCAGAGCCCTGTCCTGGGCACCTCTGGCTCTGCTGCTGTGTCCTGGTGGCTGCTGGACCCCCACGTCACCCCCAAGCCTGACACCACCGGCCCCAGCCCCGCTGGCCACAGGGGACCAGCTGCGGGTGCCTGGTCCCTGGCATCCCCCTCCCTGGCAGCCCTGTCCCCAGCATCCCTATTCCTGGTGTCCCCGTCCCTGGCATCCCTATCTCTGGTGTCCCTATTCCTGGTGTCTCTATTCCTGGCGTCCCTGTCCCTGGCATCCCTGTCTCTGGTGTCCCTATTCCTGGTGTCTCTATTCCTGGCGTCCCTGTCCCTGGCATCCCTGTCCCTGGTGTCCCTGTCCCTGGTGTCCCAATTCCCCGTGTCCTCCTCTCTAGTGTCCCCATCCCCATGGGCTCAGGCAGGTGAGCAGCTGCAGGCACCTGGTCCCTGGCATCCCCATCTCTGGTGTCCCCGTTCCCTGTGTCCTCATTCCTGGCATCTCTATCCCTGGTCTCCTTCCCTGGTTTCCCCCCTCTCTGGTGTCCCCACATGCCCATGCAGGGGGGCAGTGGCTTAGGGCTCAGTGGGGCTAAGGGGGGGTCTTGCATGTGGAAGGGGGGTGAGCCCTGCAAAGGGATGGGACCCCCTCCAGGGAACCCCCCCAACCAGGACTCTCAAGCGGGGCAGCGCCGGTGCGGGCTCCACAACCCCTCCATCACCTGCAGGAGCGGTGCTGGGCTGCCTCGAGCTGCCGCGAGGAAAGCGAGGGCTGTCCCAGGGTGGGGGGCACCATGGCGGGGGTCCCCCAGGCGGGCGCAGGGCAGCAGCACCGGTGGGGAGGGGGTTAACGGGGCCGCGGAGGAGCGGAAAGGCTGCAGCTGCAGGACTGGGAGCAGGGACCCGGGGGAAGCGGGGCTGGGCCCAGCTGGCCTCCATGAGCTCATCCTCGGGGAGCGGGAGGGATGCGCTCCCCGGCCACGCGCCAGCGCGCTCCCGCCACGCCACACGCCTGCGCCCGCCCTGCGTGGCCCCAGGCAGCCCGCGTGGGCCCCGCTTGGTTTTCCCTTCTCGAGGGGCTGGGTGCTGCCATGCCACCGGGTGCTGTGCACGGGGGGGAGGTAGGATGCGGTGCCCCGGCCACATCCCCCCCAGGTGGCCCCATCTCTGCCCTGGAAGGGGGAGGCCGGGGCGGTCCCCCCGGTTGGGCTGCGGCCAGCCAGTGCCAGAGGAAAAGGCTCCTGGGCCGGGAGACCGAAGGAATCTCTGGCTTTTCCTGGCCTGGCCGGCTGCCCGCGGGCAGGTGGGGGCCACCGGGCTCCCCCGTGGTCCCCGTGCCGTGCACCATGCCAGCTCCCTCGCACGCTGCCAGCGGTGGCTGCTGCAAGCTCTGAAGGCGGAGGGCTGCGAGGTCTCGGCAGCCGGGGGCAGAGGCCGGGTGGGTGCACGCAGCCTCCACCGCGGTGCCTGGCTGCCGGGCACGCGTGCAGGTGCCTGTCCCGGCACGGCAAGGACGGGGCACTCTGCTGGGTCCCAGCTCGCCCAGTGGGGAAGGGGATAGGAGGGGGGTGAGCCACCGCTGGAGGTCTCTGGTCCTTGGGGACCTTGGGCTGCATCCCAAGGCGATGGCCAGGGCTCAGTGCTGGAAGTCCACGCTGGATAGGGGATGCTGGCTGTGCCAAAAAAGCAGGCTGAGCCCCACTGCTCAGCTGGCACCACTGCTGGGGTGCTACCAGCTGCACCAGCCCCACCACGCGGACATCTCCAGTGCCCCAGCACCATGGTGGGCGCTGGGCATGTTCAAGCCCCCATCCCCATGCACGGATCAGAGCTCCAAGACCCTCCAAGGAGCACCATGGCCCTGGCCAGGCCTCGAGGATGCACAGGCCCAGCCCTCGGCCACATCCCCGGGGAGCGGCAGGGCTTCGCGCCCTCTCCGGCATTTCCGCCGGCAGTGGCAGGAATGCAGCGGCCACGGGAACAATGCCGGCACCTTGCGCCGGTCCCCTCCGTGACGAGGCCAGGAGCAGCTGCCCGGGCACAGCCCTGCACTCAAGGAGAAGGCAGGAAGCAGATGGAGATGACACCGGTGGCCATTTCCTGCAGCAGGATGCGGCCGGCTTTCTCCACTGCTGCTCCAGATGCCGAGCCAGAGGAGCTGGAGGGCCCCGCGCTGCGCTCGGGCACCAGCACCCCGCTGCACCCACTCCCCAGCATACGGCAGGGCATCAGGCTGCATCACGCTGGACCAGGATGCTGGGAGAATGCGTGCCACCGAGGCACCAGCACGTGGGGATGCTCAGCCCCCCAGCCCCGGCGCTCAGCTCTGCCCACTGCCCCTGGGGGTTTCTCCCCCCCGGCCCAGCCCCGGAGCCGCAGCTCTGTGTCACGGGATGCTGCGGCCCCGCAGCCGCTGCCCCCCAGCCGTGCTGCTCCCTGCTACGTGAGGACCAGCAGGCTCGGCACGAGCCCCAGCGCCATGAAACCACTGCTTGCACAACTGAGGTTTATTTGGAACAGATGGATTCCCAATAAATTATGTAATTTAAAAACTANGAGCCACAAGGTCCGGGTGTCCCCAGCTGCTCAGGGCAGGGAAAACACGGGGCAGCACGGGATGCGGCCGGGTACGTGGGTCTCGGGCTGAGCACGGGCACCATCCCCATGACCCCTGGCCGAGGCCCGGCAGCTCCCCCCGCAGCCCCGCGGGCAGGGCTCTGCTTAGTGTTTTGGCAGGGACAGACCTCCCCCACGCGCCCCCCTCTCCATTCCCGAGGGCATCCCCTCGCCGGCTGGGTGCCCCCTGGCACTACAGCCCCCCACCCCGGATCTGTGGCTCATTCCCTACCCCCGAGGAATGGATGGGAGGGCACCCGGCGCTGCCCGCGCCCCCAGACCTGGGGGGACAGGAGCCGCATCCTGCTCCGTGCCACACACGGGGACAGCCCCGGAGAAACCGGCTTCAGCTCGCGGCCCTGATCTGGGCTCCTCCAAGTCAACCCCCGTGTCCCAGAGGGACGCCAGGGCACAGGGGGAGAGGGCAGAGCAATGCTCCCAGGGGCTGCAGCAGGGGGATGGGGATGACAAAGCCTTACCCTGGGGAGGGAAGGAGAGGAAACCGCGCTGCTGGAGGGAAGAGGCCTCATGTCCAGATAACCCTCCCGGCACAGCCACAGTCCTGCTTTCATAGCATAGCGATGTGGTATCAGGGTTAACTTAGGGTGACACATGCCCAACACCAGTCTGGGAGAGCCCGGGGCTCTCACCAGTGCGGCCCGTACGCACCAGCCTGCACGCCTGGCACTCGATGGGACGCAGCCTGCAGGCTGAGCAGCAGCCAGCTGTGCCACAGCCCTCCGAAAGCACCGGCAGTCTCCACCCTTCCCCGTGACGACTCCAGGGAGATGGGGGTGAAATGGAGAGAGAAGCGGGGGTCAGAGAACTGGTGACACGGCTAAGGGACGGGCGGGCCGCTGGCACGGTGCTTGGGTATCAGCAGATCCACCCAGCTCCAGGGGAGAAAGCAGGAGGCTCCTGTCATGGATGGCAGTGCAATGAGCACGCAGGTCCTCTGCGGCGTAGGGTACAGCAGTGGGAAAGAGAGGAGAACGCTTCCCTTCCAACTGTAAACACGGCACTCGGAGTAGCTTAGAGCCTTCTGCCCTTCAGGAGCCGCCAGAGGCCCGGCCTCGGCATGAGGCCAGAGACACGGGGCCCCAGCTTTGGCACGTGGGCAGGAGTCACTCCTCGTCCCCGGCAAGCAAGAAACCATAGAGGAAGTTGATGGCACGCTGGCGGTCCTGCTGGGTCTGCTTTGCCATCAGATTGGGTGGAGGCCGCAGGAGGAGGCTGGTGAACAAGGTGGCTGCAGGGGCAGGCAAAGTCAGTTACAGATCAGGACTGGAGACCTTGAGGTGCCAGGAAGGGGTTATGTTTCGGGGAGAAGGCAGCGAGACGCCACGGTCTTACCGATCATGGTGGCACTGACGTTGTTGTCTTCCGAGTATTTGAGCAGCTCTCGGAGGAACGACATTAGGTACCGAAACACACTGCGATGGCAACGAGGCAGCTGAGAAATCACCTGCAAACAAAACAGAGACGGGAAGCGCTCCCGGCGCATTTTGCTCCAGCCTGGCTCCTCCCGACTGCAGGCGGGCAGCCTTCCCCCTCTGCTGCCTCGAGGCCGCTGCGCGACCACCAGCACCGGTTACAGTCCGGGGAAGAGAGCAGCAAGCCACCAGCTGTAGCCTACTGCTGACGGCACCGCCGGGCTTCGGCTCCTGCTAACGCTACCTCTAGAACTGTGCCACCAGGTACAACTGACACTGCCCTGGGGCTGCTTCCCTCCTGTCTTCCAGCTGGATCCAGCTGCACAGCAGCAGCATGAGGACCAGGACGAGAGGTTTCCCGAGGCCAGCTCTGAAAACGTTCCCAACTTCTTCCTCTGCCCAAGGACATGCTTGGCCTTGCTCGCTGCCCCGACAGCTATTTTTAAGAGCCACTCAGTCGCAGTCCTTAGAGGAAGCACAGGAACTGCAGCACTGAGCAGGTGCTCAAGCCCTCGAGACCGGTGGAGGCTCTTCCACTCCCTGGGGCTGCCATTCCCCACGTGCTCAGGGTGACACTGCGCACGCCTGGGGTCTCTTTGGAAGCCACCAGCCCCCCTGGGATGGCTGGAGGGGCGGCAGTGCCAGCCTTTGCAAGGGAGAGCCCTGAGACAGAGCACCCAGGCCATGCTGCCCACCGTGAAGAGCCTCCGAACGCCTTCTTCCAAAGCTCCACACCAGCCCCGGGCCCAAGCCAGGGCTGACAGCAGCAGGGAAAGCTCCCCCGAGCCCGCCACAAGCGGACGGAGACAGAGGCAGCACCGCACCTGTCGGCAGAGCCGGCTGTCGTGCGAGCAGTCGAGGCACCGCTGATACAGCTCGTAGCAGATCACCGGCTCTGGCAGAGCCTCCAGGAAGATGAGGAGTGCTTCAGCCACAGAGTGGTTACTGCCCGCTGGGGCAGAGGGAGTCAAGGGGCACACGGAGCAGACAGAGCACCCCCTGCCTCTCCTCCTTCCCATCGGCGTTGCTGCTCCCTCCCTGCAGGTCATGCCAGTTCTCTGCCTGACACCACAGGCCTCCTCCGCTCTCCCCCACCCACGCAAAAGGCTCTTACATCCACCCTGCGCTGCATTTGCCCACCCCCCGAGCCCCACAGAAGTCCTCTGCTCCATTAACCCCTTCTCCAGGCCATGCTCCCAGCACCCAGAGAGGTCACCTCTGGGGGGACAGAGGGGAGACAGCCCCCAAGCAGGGACCCTGCCAGAAGAGTCGGACAAGCTCTCCTCACAGGGAGATCTCACAGCAGAGCTGAGATTCCACGGGTTCCTGGGAATGCCAGGTGCAGCAAGGATACGGATTGTCTCGGGGATACTGGTGTCCAGGCAGTCGATGATCTGCTGCAACTCCTCTTGCATGCCTGGAGTCTGGAACAGGTCCTCCTGCCAAAGACAGCGGCATCAGCACAGGGACGGGAAAAGTCACCTTCCTCACAGAAGATGAGGCACACAATGACAGCAGGGTGAAAGCTGGTGCCCCAGCCAGCACCTCAAGTGCAGGGGAAAGGCCCTGCCTTACAAACACCATGCTGGAGTTATCTCCAGGTCACCAAGCTCTCAAGAGCTTCCCGGCACACGCAGAGGCGCTGTCCCTCACCTGGTGGCAAGCATGCTTGAACAAGTGGTCCACCAAGAGCCAGATCTCCTTCGGCACCTGCAGCGGCATCTCACTTGCATCCTCACTGTTCAGGAAGCTCATCTGCAGCATGGATTTCTCCTGGTGGCAAAGAGCACACAAGGTTTCAGGGAAATCTCAGTCCCTCTGGAAGGGTCTCGGTACAGAAAGCCTGGAGAAGGGGAGCAGCAGCACCCAGGACTCACCTGGCCCTGCTTCTACAGCACAGAGACATCAGGTCCCTGCTCCACTCCCTCCTGCTGCCCCACAGAACAACCTGCCTGGTCCACCACGAACCAGCAGGTGACAGTCTGAGGCACAGCTCAGGGGGGTTCCCCCCAAAAAACAGCTCCCAGGCTGCCCAAGATGTCCTGTCCAAGTCACAGCTCCCACCCACTCCAGAGGATCAAAGCATAATGAGTCTTGCTGCTGCATTAGCTTCCACATTTTAGTTTAAGCCCAGCCACCACTCCCTCCTCATCCAGCTGATCTCCTCTAGATGCAGACTCAAGGGCATGTCTTTACCGACTCCCGTGTGCTCTGGTGATGCGTGACTCCGAAGCAGTTCAGTTTTCTAAAGTTTGTTTCCCGATTTTCCTAAGGAGAGGTGTCTGCTGAACACAAATACCCCGATACCATTGTCACGTTTTCCTGCTTACTCACGCAAGGCATCTGACTAGCTCAACTGCTTAGAAATCCCCATCACACCAACCTTTACCGGGATCAATTTTTGCTTGCTTGATTTTATTCTCACTTTATGATCGCTCGTGTTCCTGTGTGCTCCCAAGGAAAAACCACGCACAGCTCTCCTGAAGCACACTCAGCACAGCCGCCCAGAGGAGACCGGCACAAGCAGGAACGCAACCGAAGGACACCAGCAGAGAGGAGTGTCACAAGCCCAACACAAAGCGCTCCATTTTTGCTGGCAGCTTCCAGGACAACTGTGATCTCTGTCCCTCTGCAGCGCACACAATCGCCCACAGCCAGCTTGGGCTGCGTTTGGGTTCCCTCGATCCCTCAGACTGGCACGAGCCCCACCGACATGGGCACTAGCCACACTTGCCACACAGCACATGACAGGCTTGCCCCGCACACCGCTGTGTTTTACCCGGCTAGCAGACACTGGGTCATGGCTACACACCCGCCCAACTCATGCAAGCACACAGGGGAGGCTTGGAAGCAGCGTGTTAAGCAAACGAGTTACTCACAACTTCCCTCTAAGAGCTAAGGTGGGAGCTGTGGACCCTCCTTAAGAGCTAAAGACTCTTCAGCCAAAAAATCCCTGCTCCAGGGCATTGTAGCGCTGGAGCCGAGTACCAGAGCAGCACTCGCTCAGCCAGGCTGCCCTTGGCATGTCTTGGAGACCTGCGGAGCCCCCGTGGCAGGAGCCCTCGCCAGCCGCTTGGAGCAGAGGCAGCACCATGCGGCTGTCCTTGCGCATCGGCCGGGCACCGAGCGCCCTCTCCTGCCGTCTGCGAGGAAGAGAAGGCGCCTCCGTCTTCTCTCCGCGGGAAGGGAGATGCTCTGCAAAAGGATGTTCCCAGGAGACAGCATCGCTGCTAGGAGGGAGCCTGGGGGCTTCATCTGGTTCAATCCCTTCTTGGAGGGGGGGACATCCGTTCCCTCTCCCGTTCCACCCTGTCACTGCACTGGCAGCCTGGAGAGGGAGAAGTCACCCAGCCCAGGAAGCCTGTGCAGTCAGCTCGCATTGGTTACCAAATGTTTGAGCTGGCGCAGGAAGAGCAGGAACAACACTGCCATGCGCACAACAGCGTCGCTGTCTCCCACCTACCCTTTGAATTACGGGTTTGACTCATTTGGCCCCCAGCGCAGAGCACAAGTGCAAAGTAAAGCAGCGATCCCACTCCGACATCAGTGGCTATCGGTGCCGGCAGCCCAAGCGCTGCTGCATGAGGAAGCTGAGGAACATCTGCCTCCTACATGAGACCCTCCTGAGGCCTCCATAAGGACATGCCAGGATGGAAAGAGCGAAAGATTTCCGTTTTCTAACTCAGCCCTCTCCTCACATCTGAAAAGGCTGCTATGGTGAACCCCACCTCACGGTTAGAGCTAATTCAGATACATCACAGGTTGCCAGTCTTTTCTGGAAGTATTTATCACTGCTACCTGGATCAGGACAGTGGTGTGGTTTGTTTGTTTGTTTGTTTGTTTTTGTTTCATTTGTTTTTTTTTTTTTTTTTGCCCACAGCAAATTTGGTGAGCTTTAAGCAGCTCAGTTAGGCTGGCCCCATCTTGGCTACGGGGTCACTATGTGCTCCTACATGTTCTCATCTATTCTGGGCCTACAGCTGTGCTAAGAGGCTTTGCTGGAACAAGCGCTCCCTCCGGACCCACCTCCCCTTCCCTCTTCAGAAGAAAAGAAGGGAAAAAACTCTCATTCTTTACAAACAAGTCATCGAGAAGACTTCCCCAGCAATTGCTTGCGTTACCTTTTCTAAGAAGCTGTCTTCTCCCTGAGAGCAGTGGGAAAGAGAGAAGAGGAAAAAGTATCGTTAAGAGAGAGAATGATCTCAGATTAAGTAGAAACCTACTTTGCATTATGAGAACCCATTGAATGCCAGTTCCTTCATACATTTTGCTGATATGGCCAAAGTTAAACCTGTGGTAGGAGATTTGCCTGCCAGTTAGCAAAAATCCTGCTCACATGATGCACAACCTTGTCGGGATTTCTGTGAACTCCCCAAAGCAGCCTTGCAGCAGCACTGTTCGCTACTGAGCAAACAGCCAGGCCAGAGGCAGATGAGAGAGATCTGCCAGGAGGAAGTTCCCCTTCTTAAATCTTCCCCGTCAGAAATAAATGTCCCTGTATTATTTCTGCCATCTTCCCCCGTGACTGGGACAGAGATAAAACATTCACCAGGCTAAATCTGTATTTCTGAGTGCGTGGCAGCTGTGGAGCTAGCAGGCCCCCTAAGCAGCTTTGTGTATAGTCAGGGAAACGAGTGTTTGTGCTCAAAACCCCAGGCTGCTCGTCTGTCTCAACCTAATAGCATTAACATGCTGCAACGAGGAGCACGCCAAGGCCCCCTCCAGGCTGCGTGTCCAATCCCTGAGCCAGCGCTGAAACACAGCGTCCGCTCACCAGCGCAGTGCCGGCTGGCAGCTTAAGACGCTGTTTACTAGGGTCCACAGGAGGAAACAGAAGCAGGCTGCCCAAGCTGAGTTTTGGCAGATCGACCTCTCAGGGTGGGAGCAACCAAAAAATCCAAGGGCTGAGCTGGGCACAGAGCTGCTGCAGCCATGGCACAGGGCACGCTTGGCGGGGAGCAGCATCTCAGGCTCCCCTCCCGCTTCCCCAGTGCCTGCTTCCTTTGGAGGCTTGCTGTGTTTTAACACAACCAGAACAGACCAGCTTGCTCCAAACATGAGCTAGCGCAGGTTCTTCTTCCAAGGCACCGGGGGAGGGACTGCAGTCACAGGTCTGGGGCACTAGATAGCCACACTGCACAGACGAGAGGCTCGTTTTGTAACTGGGTGAGTCATCGCAACAGTCTCCTACCTGACTGCCTGTCCTGCTGTTCACCTCTCTTCCTGTAGAGTTCAGAATGATTAGCTCTGTGAGACAAACGTGCTCCTGACAAAGATTTTTCAAGAGGCTTTTTAAAGCCCACAGTTGGATCCCAAGACAAAAAAATAGGATGAGATGCTAATACTGAAATCCCAAAGGCAGGATGCTCAAGTGCTAGCAGCTTCTCTCGGGAGAGCTGGGAGAACCATTTCCAAACAAGCTCCCATCTATACACTGCTATCCTGCATCAGACTGTCTCTCAGACCCTTACTGACGTGCGCTCTCGAAGCCTCCCTCTGCTGAAGACAACACATACAGTTTCGCCAGGGCAAGAAAAATGCTTGATGCAGTGAATGATAGGCTCTAACATTATGTAAGTGCAGGAGAAAGAATGGTTCTTAATACACACACACACACAACCTTCTTCGCACAGTCAACATGTTTGCTAAATACATATAACCAGACCAAAACGCTTCTGGGCTGTGCAGTGGTTAACACACTCACCATTCTCCCTTGCAGAAAGTGCTCAGCTTTTCCTGTCTCCAAGAATTTCTCAACTCACAGGTATGATCAAAGACAACAGGCCTAAAATAGCTCTAATGTGACAGTAGCTTTATAATCTAAGTGACTAAATTTTGCTTTGGGCTGCTATACATTGTACTCCTTGAGCTTGCTTAACATGTTCCAATTGAAGTACTGCAATCAAAGTGACCTCACTGTCAGAAGAGACTGTTTCTTTGCTGCAGATGTTGGGACAGAGTGCCTGCATGTTCTGCTCTTCTCTGATTGTTTTGCTTCCTGTACTTCTCTACGTTTCACTGAATAACAGAAGAAGGAAACCTAGAGGTAAAGGAAGCAGAAGAGGCCCCAAAGTACAGTTACTCAGACAGAAAAGCAACAGTGCGTATCCAAGAGGGCAGAAGCTAAGAGTCTAGGCCCAAGTTCCTGTCCCTCAAGCAAAAAGTCAGTGCTGAGCACTGAGAAGCAGGAGTCACCAAGACTGATGAAAGGCTCCAGACCAAGTTTGACACATTTCTAAAACAAGAAGAATGATTATCAATTGAATCCTGAAAAGTATGAGGAGCTTCAGGCCTGCATTAGTTGCTTGAATCAAGGAGGCCAACACTGTATCTTGCCACCTGGATTTTGATTAACCTAATCTTGTGTTTACAAAAATCAGAATTAAAAAAAAGGCTTTTCTGCATGTTGGGCCAGTGAGAAAAGTGGATGCTTACTACAAAAGGTGGGAACTGGAAGAGTCAGCAAGGGTGGGGCAGCTGCTAAAGGGAAGAGAAAGGAGTTTAAGCCAGCAGGAGTGGACTCTGTCAAATCTACAAATGTGAAGAAGCAGCAGCTCATCAGACAAAAAAAATGCACGGAAGGACAAGGATGTAAGATACGAGAAGAGAGGAAAGGTATTACATGTCAGAGAGACTGAAAGAACTGGGCTAATCCATCAGGTGAACAGAAAAGAAAGGGCCTTCCTGGCTGAACAAGAATGGGTAAGCAGACTAAAACTCAACAATGTGCTGAAGCAAGGCCAGAAAAGGCCGTCAGAAAAGAGGAATGAAAGCAGGCTGAAAACAAGAATTAATGCCCCAAAAATGGGGTTTAATCCCAGAAACAGCCATGAGATACCAAAAGGACAAAGGATGACTAGGGCACCATCACACCACCTCACAGGCATACAAGGCTTCAGAAGGATGAATATTGATGCTAGGGGCTGGTGACTCGTGGAGAGATGAACAGTTATCTCTGCACTGCAGAAGAGCTTGCTCACTGTGGTGTGACAGGAACTGGCCAGCGAGGCTGGCCATTTGCTGAGCTGTAGTCATCAGTACACTTGACAGCACCAAATTCCTTTCTTCAGTCCTGCTTCTGTTTGTTCCTTCCCTTAAGCAATGTGAATACCATAGCTGTCCAGAAGGAAAAGGATCCTGTAGCCCTCGACATGGCCAAAGAAGCCTAGGCATCTCAGAGGAGAACATTTCAGTCATACTGCTTAAGGCACATCAGTGCCACTCAGCTGAGCATGCCAGCACCAACACGGTACTTAATGCAAACAAAGGTGCTGGAATCATTGTTTTATCTCGCCACCATGTAATATTTAGGACTTAGTCAAAGAAATCACAGATAAAGTACAAGCTACCAAAAGCCATTGGTGATGGAGGGAAAATCACAAAAGACCACCTCAAGCTCTGGAAGAAGTAAATCAGCTTAGAGCTAGAATAGCTGACCCAAGCAGAAGGCATTACTCCAGCTTTTAGGAGTAAACGGAGGGGAATATGCTCTCTCCCTGTTAAGAGAACTGCAGGGCAAATCTGGCACGTCCAGTCATGGCAGCTTGCACTCCAGAAAGGCTGCTACTTACCAGGTCGATGAGTTTGGTGACTGGAACTTCTCGTATGGGTTGTCTCATTCGGCACAAGGCCTCTAGGGAGGTGCCAAAGCAGCTGGGCAGGTAGCTCCCACTGATCGTGAGGAAATAGTCCTTCCCTCGGTCCAAGTGAAGGACAAGAATATCCTCAATTTTATCCTCGCCTGAGTTCAGAAGGGTTACGGAGTCCTTACTGACGTACACGTCCAGGGAGATCTCCACACTCTCATCTGCAACAGGCAGGAGCTCTCATGAACACACAAACACTCTACTCAAGGGATAACAAAGACATATACTACAGGGACAAAGGCCACAAAACTGAGAAGACAGACAGACAAGGATGATGGCAGGAAGGGTGAGACCCAGGAAAGAGAGGAAGGACTGATCAGAGCAGTCTATACCAACACACTGAAGAAACAGTGGCAAGACTCACTTGGCTCCAAGTAACCTTCACAAGGCTCAGCTCGAAGCCATGGCTTACAGTACTGTCTATCGTTGAGCTTTGGGATGAAGGAGAAGTGACAGGGGACCTGCCCGTTGTTGGTTATCTGGAACTTTTGCTTCTGCAGCTGCCGGAACTTCACATTCTCAAAGTCAAACTGCAGAGAGGAGAAAAAACACAAATCACGTTAGTGGCCAGGACAGGACACAGATAGCCACACAGACTTCACGGTGGCAACCTATGACCAGGAATTGCCTACACAATGCAGAACTTCTAACAGAAGACCTCTCAAGAAGCCAAGGCAAGATGTCCCTTCTAATCCAATTCCTGATCATAAGATAACGGCTAAAGTTCAAATTTCCTACAATTCAGTTTAGTGAATCAAAATCTTCAGAAATCCTAGCACTTCTAAAGCTACTATGTTTGGGATGTGGACAGTGATTCAGATTCCGTCCTCACTTCTCTCCTGCTTAGCTCCAGCGAAGGAAGAAAGTCATTCTCCATTCTGTCCATCATACGAACGATATCTTCAAACACCTTTCGATACCTCTGGTCATCCACAACCTTTACCTGTGGAAGATCAGAAAACATTCAGCAAAGTTTCTGACCAGCCTTACAGGAACTCTTGTGATCATAAGTAAACTGCAGAAGTGACAGATTTGTCTAAGCAGTTGCTATGTGTAGCTGAGAGGCTCAGAGAATTTGCGTACATGGGTGCACCTCCAAGCTACATAGGCAACTTAATGCAGATTTTATCCCTAGATGTGTTACTGCGGTGTTTCTGGCCAAGGGGTTACACTACTGGGAGATTACTGAGGGTGCTCTCTGTGGGACAGCACTGGCATCTTGCAGCGTTACTCATCATTCTCCAGGGGAAGAGGAGAAAGGCTCTCCTTTAAGGAGAATTGAGCTGCCCAGAAAGCAGGAAGTAGCAAAAATGGACACAGATTGTCCCTATTCAGTCAGCTAGGAAACCCAAATCTGTTGCCAGCCAGTCACCACCAAATGAAATCAGATGTAAACCAGTGACACACTCTCTTAACACAAAATTGCGACAGCAGGCACAACTGATCACAGGTTTCTGCTCTGTCTCGTTGGGGAGGACAGGAAAGAGTAGCTCACTCATTCTAGTGCTAGATATCATAGGTTATATGCCAGAAGCTAAGCAGCATCATTAAAGCAGTCAGCGGACTGCCTTCCTATTCACTGCATCACCACATCTGCTAGGGTAAACCTGTGTTACTTTGGCATAACACTGTCCCAGCACCACAGCCGGGCTACATTGCACATGAAGACCACAGCTGCCGAGTCGTTTGCTGAACAGAGGCTGGCACAGCTGCCAAATTGCAGCACACCTACCTAGTGGACACACCTTATTTTTTATTTACTCTGTCCTCTTGCAACAGCATTCACAGACGTGCCTTGACTGCACGATCACCTCCCGAAGGAATGCATGACAGTACTGTGGTTCTGCCCTTGCATATAAAAAAAGTTACCCCAATGTGGAAAAGCGCGCTGACTGGCTTGTGGTCACTAGTCTTCAGGTCCATATGACTGCGATAGCGGAGCTGATTTATGTTTCCACCCCTCCAAAGGATTCGGTCACACCACGCTGGCACACGACACTTTCCACTACAAGGAAACACAGGTTACCACAGGAATCCAGCAGTTCTAATAAACATTCAAGCTGTTCCTCTTCCTGGCCAGGCAGCTCCCTCCACCCTACCATCAATGAGCACATCAGCAGTGACGGAATGAACTCCTACACTTCCCTCAACTGCAATACTATGGTATTTCTTCTGCTCTCTTCCCTTTCCCTCTACAGTAGCCAGAACTCCTGTCCCTTCCAGCATCAGGAAACGGAATGACCACGAACAGGACTGTTTCCACAGTCTGAGCCCATGTGTAGCGTGGCCCAAACTGCACTAGTTTCTTTTGCTGCCAGGCCTTTCTGCACATTACAGCTTGATCCATCACCTACTGTTTCCACTACAGAAAGTCCACCCAGCTATTACAATTATGTTATGAAGTCTGAACCCTGGGTTATCCTTCTCCAGATTAACTACTGTGCTGATTCATAAACATGGACAGAATAAAATCCAATTGCTATATGGTTTGAAACTCCTTCTTGTGAGTTCCTCCATTTACAGCAAGCTTCTGCAGCAGATGCAAAAATGTCTGTGGGAGGCACCAAGCAGAGAGTGGCAAGCAGGAACCACTGCTGCTATCCCAAGGTAGCCACCCCTGCGGGCGTGCAAGTCAGGGGACAGGATGACTCACAGAGCACATTTCTTTCTCTCTTCAACTCCTTTTATACTGTTTGTCTGTCTCTGGTAGCAGTAAAAACCCCTCCGTGCAGGGTCACCTGTGAGTTCACTCTTTACCCGCCTTCATGTATTGGAATCAGCAACAACTGAGGTTTAAGGCATGTGCCTGCTCAATGTATACAGGATCTGCTTATCCCAGAAAGCAGGGGAAACACGAAGGAGTACAAATTTGTCTGTGCACTCCAGCCATTACTATAACACTGAGAGGTATTTCTACCTTTAGGAAGCAGGAAGTCCCATTTTACAAGAAAATTATTTTTATGTCATAGGTAAACATGTCCATTAGCAGCAGATTTACCTGGAATCCCAGCGATCTGTTTTAGAATCATATTTGTATGTGGGGATGAATTTAATCTCTCCTTCGGTGAAATCTGCAAATGCTTTCTTATGAATACGCTGAATATTCAGCTAGGAGCAGAAAAAGATCACTTTAAAAACAAGCAAACAAACAAACAAAACCCCAAAACCACACCACCCTCCCCAGCAGTGTTGGAGAGCAGATCTATAGACAGAGCAATTGCAACTTGTGACCACGGGATTCACCACAGACATCCCCCAAACTGCCTCTCAGATATTACGCTTTTAACAAAGATAAAAAATCAACACATCAGTGGAGTGTTTTTCAAATAGACTGAATACAAATTGGCACGGTGCTGCTTGCCATACCATACAGACAGCATATAACAAGTTAAGGGAAATCCTAATTGTTCCACTTGTGATAAATACCTTCATTAGTTTTCAGGCTTAAGCATCACCATCATTAATATTCCACTGTCAATTGTTTTGCAAAAGCCTCCGGAAGCGTGCTCAGATGACAACCTGACACTGCCTTCCTTTTCTCTTTCACTCTACTGCAAAATTTCCTAGTTTTTTTCTCACAAAAAAAAACTAAGCTACGGTTGTTTTCTGCCTGAAGCTCTGCGGTACAGCAGAAATTAGCTATAGAAGAGAATCAATCAGATTTACTGTTAAATTGTGTGTCAGAAATGCTATTACACCGCTTTTGTTCATATTTCAGAGGTAGAATCCTTCATCTTAAAGACACATCTGGTGCTGTCTTGGTTTCCAGTGTGCTGCAAAGAAACACCGCGTGGTGAAGACTACAGCACAAAATTTAGGTCAAACTGTCTGAGCAGACAAGTACTGGTCTCCAAATCAATACCTTTTCCAGGACACTGATTACAACAGCTATTGTTGCTGTTACAAATTCCTATGTTCCAGTTTGTAGCTTGTACTGAAGAGAGAAATTTTTCAGCAAGATGCGAAGACACTTCTATAGTAATTGCCCGAGTCATCCCGTTAACCCCAGTATCGTGTACAAGCTATTGTGGTCCAGAGGGTTGATGTCACCAAGATACTCAAGAGCTCTGTCTGGGCTCTAGCATCTATGTCTACAGACACTTATCGCAGAGGGTCTGCCAGTTCCTCCCAAGCACAGGCACATCTTAAGCCAAGATGACCTCACAAGTACGGAGCAAACATAGGCGGAGTTCACTGACCTGGTCGTATGTCAACAATTTCTGAAGCTCATTCTTACTGATAAGACTTTTCACCTCATTGGCATCAGGGATACAAAGCCTGTAGTTCAAGTCTCCTAGCCAGATGACAACACTGAAAACAAAGACAAACACGGAAAAGAAGAGCCAGTAGTTAGTATCGTAAGCTACACGGGGAAGAAGGAGTGAGCAGGAGAACAGACGTCTGGTTGCTGGTGATTAAGACTGAGACATGTGGAAGACAACAGGAGACATGAAAGACCGAGTCTGACAGCAGAAATTTCTAGTGGTATCTCCTTTGGAACCCCACATGGGATTGAAGACTTGGTTTAATGGGAAATACCTGAGTTTGCCTCAGTCTGAAAAAAGCCTTGAGAACATCACCAGCTCTTTAATGAAGCAAAACTTGTGCATCTCACCAAGGCTTCAAAACCTCCCAAGCTACGCAAAATCCTCCTAGTACTCAGGCTCTTCCTGTGTACAGAAGAGGGCAATGATAGAACTCATTCCTGCCTGTTAACCAGTTACGCAGGCTTATGTGCATGTATCTGCACGCTCGTACCTCGTGTGATACCATGGTTTTACCTGTTTGCTTCCCACCGCCTTTCTTTCAACCAGATCAGAACATTACTTTATCAACTACCTAGCAAACACTGACTGATGCAAAATTTGCAAAAGCACAGAGAGGCTCCCTTTGAGCTTTTGTCCTACCTTACCTATCAGCCATATCTCATCAGCAACTGCTCTTACTCTGCTCCTCTCTGGACTTTCAAACAGACCTACAGCCTTCTCATTACCAGCAAATAAAGAAACACTGGTGGCATTCTCTCTTTAATCCATAAAGGTTTCCTTCAAGGATTAAAGTCTAACCCTGCCTCTAGTATCAAAGCTCTTCCTGTTTATAACCAAACCTCAAAATTTCCATTAGTGGATTATCAAGAATAATCTAACGTTTGAAGTTTTTTCTATATTAACCCACTCTATATTTCGAGTATTTATTGGTTTAATTATTAACTACAGAAGTATTAATTATTTGTATTAGGTTTATGAAAACTTAATTTATATACTTTGTTGTATGCATGTTTGGGCTTCATTGGGATTATTCAGCACCACTGTCACTCCACAAAAATTAATAAAATTGAATCAAGTATTGCCTGCATGTCATCTGATGCACTTAAACTGAAACAGCAATTGTAAACACGTGTTACTCAAAAAAGCCTTAAAAAGCACAAACTCTGCCCAGCCTGCTATCCCTTTTCTTCCCATATTCATACTCTATTTCTGATCACAAAAAAACCCTCAGCTTCCTCAAGCCCTGTAATGCTCAGCCACTGACTCAGGAATGCTGCTTGCATGAAATGAGAACATTTTGTGCAACATGCGAGGAAAAGGCCGTTACAGACAGGTTGCCCATGTCACCACAGTGAAAAGGTGACCTGGTAGCTTGACTGCAGGAGCTCTAGCACACAAGACACTTTGGCATTTTTAGTTATATTGTTAATTAAGCCAGAAAACTTATCTGCACAAAATCTCCTGTTGTGTGATTTTGACTTGATTTGTCTTATTCAACACCACTTCAAGAACGGAAGACAGCAAAAGAAACTTACTCGTGCTTCATGATGTTGAGCTGAGGTAGAGTATCATCAGGGGTCACAAAACTCATCCGAGCACAGATATCCTTATAATCCTGATTTCGCCGCTCAAAGTCCTCTACATGAGCGGCTAAGTGGGAATTGACAACGCAGAAGGTTGTGTTGTGGAACACGAACCTCACTGCCACGCCGCCCTTGTTGCCCTGGGGAGAGGAGGTATCAACAGTCGTTAGAGAAGAACGCATGTAAGGCACCAGGGAGAAGATGGGGACGGCACGGAGATGAGAACAAAACCAGACTGTGCCATTTCCTGCATGGATACACCGAAGCTAGAAACTGGCCTCGGTGACTCACCATCTTTCCCATGATTCCGGTGCCCACAGACTCTGTCATGATCCCTCTGATGTTATTCAGCTGATCCTTCCTAGCAAACACGAGCAGCATCATGCCAACCAGACGGACCATTTGCACCTGAAGAAATAAAAGGAATCCTGAGTTCCCAGAAGGGCACGTCCAATTTGCCTGCTCTGCCTGATGTTCTCCTTCTCAGTCCCTCATCATGTTTCGTACTCAAACCCTGCTTTCAACAGCACCCAAAGGACCTCCTGTCCCAAAGCTAGCTTCTGGAGGACAATCTGTCATCCTCCAATTGCCATCAGTTGTGCTGAGCTTACTACATTTCCCACTCTGGTGTTTCCCTACAAACAGTGCCGTCTTGTGAGGTAACAGACACTTCACAAATGCGTAGCAGATCTTTTTGTGAAGTCTCAGCCTTTTACAAATTATGCTCTAACCAGCAAGACAGCCAGAGGAAGATCCCGAGAGAGCTAGTTAGGCATGTCGGAGAGAACTTCTTGTTATGACTGTCACTGGGGGCTGCAGCTCCAGCTTATGCTTGCTCACTCAGAACTACAGCAGAAAAAGTGACACACCTTAGAGGGGAATGGACAGAAAAGTTCTTATTTCTCGAGGCAAATGTGCCTGACATGCAGTGTATCAAAAGGCAGTGTCTCTGAGTTCTACCAACTGTTTGCTTTTCAGAAAACACTTTTTCTCTAACGCAAATAGTCTCTTTCCGGAGTTAAGAGGTTCTTCTCCGCTGCAGCACTCAACCCGCAGGTGTTAACACGGCACTGATGCGCACTGTCCCAGCAGGGATCGCAGGTCTGCTGTAGATTCTTTGACACGTTAAGCTGATGCACTTCCTGGTCCGTGACCTCCTTGTACCCTCAAAACAAGCCTTTGGGTCACCACCTTGAAAGCCAGTGATGAGGCCTAACCACCCTGAGCACAGCCTACACGCTCACTCGGGAGGCATAAGATGTCTCTGGGATGACGGGGGATGAAGTCTACGTAGTGAAGGAAGAAGCTGAAACCATAGAATTAAATGGGAAGAGCCAGAGTACTCAGTGCACTCTGCGGGAGTGACATTTGCATGCAACCACAAGTCTTATCTACAGTTTCAGTCACTTCCCCCTGCCTGCAGCCACATCCTGTTCTCTCCCTTTTGCAAGGGTGGAAGAAGTTTGCCTAAAAACCCATGGAAAGCAAAGGCACAGGAACATCAGCCTCTCTGCAGTTCATGTCATGACCCCTGGCTCCTTCACCATGAACTTCAATTCAGCAAGGTGCTCTGTTTTGCTGCTTTTGGTTACCTGTAACGCATGCCACTGAGCTCAACGTAAAACAAGCAGGACAGGGGCATGACAGTGAGTGCGTTGGCCAATGAGGAAGGGGAAACTGTATTTAGGCTGGTACCTACAGCAAAAAGGTTTGCTACAGCAGAGATGAAAAACAACGGCTTGCTGCAAAGCAACC
Source organism: Anseranas semipalmata (assembly GCA_013399115.1). Lineage (NCBI taxonomy): Eukaryota > Metazoa > Chordata > Aves > Anseriformes > Anseranatidae > Anseranas > Anseranas semipalmata. The sequence continues at coordinate 50,903 of VXAA01000489.1, forward strand.
AGAATAAAGACCAAGTGCCACAACTGAAGCAATTCTGCCCCAAGGCAGCAGCCTCTGGAATATTTCTCCTCATAAATTATTCCTGTCCTGCAGGGAGAAGCTATTCATTTAATTTACCAGCTCAAGACACGCCTTGTTTCTACAGTACAACAGTGAGAATAATACAAATAAAGAACTTGAACCCGCTGCTATGATTTTATTGAGCATACTACTTCCCTGAAACCCATCTCTTATTTTATAGAGTTATTTTGATCCCCATCTTTCTAAATTTCTGCTTCAAAATACAACGTTCCCCTACAACAGTGGGACAGAAATAGACTCTCCAGATTTAATTTAGCATATTTGATACACAGACTTGTAGACACATGCCAAGTAGGCATCCTTGATTTCTCCAGTTTCTGCTCTTTGAGTCAGGTGAGGAAAGGGGAACACCATTTCTGTTTCCTTTCCAGTCATTCCAACCCTATGACAAGCCCCCATACCACTGAACAGAACTCACTTTCTTATACTTAGCCTGAGGGTGCAGGGACTTCTCCACAGCAGCCAGCCATTCTTGCTCCTTTGAAGAGTCAAAGTAGAAAAAAGCCTCCGTGCTGAGGTCCAGTTCCTGGAACCTAAAACCAAGCCAGCTTAGCACATCCCACCTCTCTTAGGGGTCACCCTCTTCCTACAGGAAGGTCCAATGCGAAACCTCCAGGAATATCTCTTCTTGGTAGAAAAGCTCCTCATTCTCTCTTGCTAAGGCAGCAGCAGAATTTCACTGTGGTGCCTTCAAGACCCTACTGCAATACACTCCAGAAACCCCTCTCTGGGAGAAGTATCACTTTAGACTGAGGACAACCAGAGAGCTCTGCAGATACCTCAAGGAAAATCTATTTTGCTATGTCACAGCAGCCTCTTACTTAACTTGATACTGTTCCTCAAAAAAATAGCTCTTTCCCTTTAGACAGCTCTTCTGAGGCATAGCTCAGCTTTGTGGAACCTCTGAGAACATGACAGAAACTTCAAATAAATACAGCACACCAGTATCCAAGCAAGAGCAACAAGAAACCTAGCACCATAAGTAAATACAAGGTTATTGCTTCTCACCCGATGCAATAGAAGTCTGGAGGCTCCGTGTCACACGCCAGCCAGGGCTCCAAGCTGCTGTCTGGAGACTGCCCGTTCACATTCCACGTTCCCACAAAAAACCTACAACACAAAAGCAGCTGAACTGTCTGAAAACGTGGTAACTACTGCAACAGTCCAGTCCCTCCAGTGCGCACACAGCAGCATTCAGGCTGGGAGTAGACACAACATGCGAGCTCCCCATGCAGAGGGTAATGCCAACTATGGGATGACTGAAAATATTCTTAGGCTTGGCTCATCTTCAGTGACACTGATTTAACTGAATGCTACAAAACTAAAGACATTTCACTGGGGCTAGCAAACATCTGGCTCTTTTAAAATCATGTTGTGTGGGGTGACGCTAAGGCAGTGTGGTGGGACAGATCCCTTTTTTCTCCTTCTGCCCAACTGCTTCAGTCTTACTTGAAGGTCCAGAGATCTGACACACATAAGGGAAATGATGCCAAGGGAGAACCTGTACTGCAAACATTTGTTTTCTTTTCAGTCTGCACGAATCCTCGTTTAGCCACCCAAGCTAGCCATGCATCAGCAGCTATCAGATTTCAAACCTGGGCTGGATTTGAGCTCGCAGAAGAGATTACAAAGGTTTGTCTCTTTCTATGCACACTGCTGCTTAGTCTCTAACCTGAAGTTCTCAAGGTTGACATATTCCTTCTCTCTCTTGGCAATCACATGTTTGATGAGGCCTTCTCTTTGTCCTGACTGGGTGTTGGGCAAAAATATTTTGCGCATAGTGTTGGTTACTTTTGGCTGGTCCCTTGATGTACTTTCTCTCTCTCGGTGAAATCTTGGAAGGAAGCAAGAGCAGAATTAAAACAGGTTCTGCTGTCTAGGAAGAAAACAAAAAAAAGGGAAGAGATTCACCATGGTACTTACTGCCTACTTGGAGGCACAGGAGGAGGTGGGGGTTCCCGGCGAGATCCTGTTTGGTGGTTTTGCATGTTTCTTTTCTTCTCTAGGCTTATAGCATTGAAGTCATCCTCAAACCCCAGCGCTCCTATAAAGAATAAGCCAAGCACAATACCGTGAGAAACAATTAATACACCTCAGAACAAAAAGGAAAGAATGTAATTCCATGTAATGGGAAAGAGCAAATGATAACGGCAATATACCAGCTCTGATGACACAGGGAAAAAGGTACACAGATGACACAGAAAAAGGGTACTAACCAGAGGTCAAGACAGAACGGAGCTTAACACATGCAAGCCAAGGCACTAGGCAGAAGACAGCACTCGGAAAGAAACAAACAGTCCAAGGCAACAAAATCCAAGGACCAGGATGTTTCATGTTGCACAGGATAAGGCACAAGGCCAGGAAACGAGGCAGAAGGCAGAGGGCTGAGTGCAGCGCCAGTTGCAGCTCCCTGCCACCGAGGACCCAGTCCTGTACACGCCACAGAGCATGCAAAGGTGACAGTCACTTCAGTACCTGAAGAAGAGGCCTGCAATAGACTTGGGAGGTTCTTCTCCACCTGATGCCAGCTGGTTGAGTCCTTATGTTCGGGAAGAGAAGCTTTTAACTGAGCTGGAAAAAGAATTGGCCCTATCAGAAACTGCTGGTGGTCTGAGGATTTCACAAATACAGCTGTAGCTCTGCTTACCTTCCTGTATGCTCTGCACTTCTGAAAGGAATCCCAAGCAACGTTCCTCATCAGGGATTTCAAAGAGCCGCTCAGCTGCGTTGTCACCTTGTATCCGGATCTTGCAGCCTGCTTCAGGCATAAACACAGACTCAGAGTCACACTCAAGTCTGCTTCACAGATGTTATGCCCTCAGAGCAACCAGGCTTACTACGCATCCTTTGAGCTCTTCAGTGGCAGGCAACATCCAGCTACTGTTTCTGATAGGAATTTGCACCTAAGCCAGTTTCCCTGTGCATCAGAGATGACCCCATTTGGGGTATGACCCCAAATGTTTTCCTGGTTTAGGAACACTTCTCCCCACTGCTACCTCACAGAGAAGAGCTCTAAAAGCAGTAAGAAAAATGTATTGAAAGGGAAAGCAGAAGGAGTGACTAGCGAGTGTGTTGTTGCGTGCACGCTGATAAAGGAGATAGTAACTGAGGCTCAAGACCAGGTCAAAGAAATGGAAGGGAACTGAGAACAGTTCTGAAAGCAGTGCAGGGCCTTGAGGAAAGATTTAAGAAGTTAAAGTTTAACCAATTGCCAGTCCTATCTGGGCAGTTAAGACCATGTCTGGCACAACAACCGGATGTCTATAAAAGCCAGACAACCCTTGAGGAAAGACAACCCCCACCTGGTCAAAAGACAAACACAAAATAAGCAGGAGAAGCATGAAACAGCAGGTAAAAGAAGCATGCATCGATGCCCCACAGGCAGCCTGTTTCCTGAAAGGCGCTTTAGCCACGCGACTGTCTACAGTTATAAAACTTACTGTTTGTAGCTATGTCAATCAGCAGAGTTTCTTCTGCCTCTGGAATAGAGGAGAAACAGAATCAGGAGAGTTCACACTGAATGCTGCAGTAACCATGTACTCAAAAAAGCATGCTGCCTGCTTCTAGCCACAGAAGAGTCCTAACAAATGAACAAACAGCTTTAATTTACATCCCTGCTATTTTTAATGGCTCCAGCAGAAAGAATGGTCCTATCTGCACAGCCTGGACAGTCATTTCCCCAGTCACAGTGTCACAGGGGAGCCTGCTAATAACCAGAGCTCTCACACATCTGGATGTGTTGTTCCACATGGGTACAGCTCCTTTGTGAAAGGCCAACCTGACAATGAACTTCTGAGCTCACCTTACATAGCAAAAATTATTGGCAGAACTACATTGAATTATACAGAAGGTTATAAACTAATCTAGAAGCGTTTTTGCTGAAGAAGTATTTGCTCCAAGGGCACACACTGCTATTTAAGCTCTTCCAAGACAACGCCTCAAGCTCTTTCCCATTCCACGTGCGGCTGTTCGGGCTGGACAGCTTACGGAGGTTCTGAACCAAACATCCAGGAATCAGATCGCAGCTCCCAACTCCCACCACCACGGAGAAGACGGACGACGCTGGCAGCCACCAAGTTGCGGTCGCTGCGGACAAGCGCCGAAGGCAGCGGCTCTGCACGATGCCGAGCCCACCACTCGTGCGAACCAGCCAAGTTCCTCACAGCGGTGTGCCGAGACAGAACGACGGCCCACTCACGTGCGGAAGAAGCAGGAGCCCGCGAGTTTTGGTTTAACGGGGGAGCCCACAATCTACACAGACGCTCAGGAGGCAGGTCAGGACAAACCGCTAAATTCCGCTTTTGCTGATAAGCGGCGGTGGATTCCTGCTGCCACGAGAGAGCCTGCTGCAGGAGTCAGTACCTTGCACACACTTAAAGCGGCTGTTGATGGGGATATAATCCGGGTCTGAGTTTTCTCTCTCCTGCGAATGGATAACTATCCTGGAGACAGAGAGAAGGCTTGTAAAAACACTGAAACGACTCCCTCCTCGCACACACACAGATACTACCGCGGTAATAAAAGCTGCATTCACAGAGAAACACGGAGCTTGATTTCTGTTGCTGTTGGCACGGGAAAGGGAAGGGCAGCTCGGACCCACGGGGGCTGCGGGCACAGACACGGGCTGAGACGGGCAGGCTCAGCCCTGGCTGCGGCCCCTCGCAAGCCCGGAGGAGCAGGGCAGCAGCCCGGGAGCAGCCCGGGAGCAGCCCGGGAGCCCCGGCCGGCCCGCGCAGCGCCCGCGGGACGCCGCC
>VXAA01000489.1:63953-76514 GCA_013399115.1 Anseranas semipalmata
TTTTTTTCCTGAGTTTTTCAGCCTGGATCTTAATTACAGGCTTAATTCTGCAACCCCGTGAGAGGGAAGGGAGCAATATGCAAGAAACAGGGAGGGGGACGACAACCGCAAGGAGAGCAGAGCCTCTATCAGCGTCAAATCCAGCACGGGCTTCGGACAGTGATGTGTCTGCGGAGGGGTGTGCTCCCTGTGGTGGCATGGATCCCCCAAACCAGCCCCAGCCCCACTGAGGCTGTGCCCCCACCCCCCTTTTCTCCACTGCTGCCCAGCCTCAGCCGCGTTTCTCTGCCCCACGCACAGGGGGAACTGGGGCACGCCGGAGCTTGCAGAAATACATGAAGAAATAAAGTGCAAACTTTCCGAAACACCGTTTCTCTGGTAGTCGCTGTCTGGCCCTTTCTTGCCCTGAGGAAGAAGAGGGCTGGTGTTTCTTTCTGCTGAGCTCTGCCTTCTGCCATGCTGCCCCCAGCCTCTGGATGTCACTGCCCCACTGCCCCTCACCGTGGCCTCTGTCACAGGGGGGGCCTGCTTGTGCCACGGGGATGGTGGCACTGCCAACAGCACAGGCACAGCAGTGGGGTGCAGCCCCTGCTGTGTGGGCAGCCACTGAGCATGGGCAGGACGGTGGGAAACCCCCAGAATAATGTGGGTGTGGATTGCAGCACATCCATCTGTGTTTCTGCACCTGGCTGCGTTTGGCCAACAGCTGTAGGACCTCCAGCAACGGAAGCTGCAGATGTTTGCAGGAGGTGCAGGTCTACCCTGCTTCTGCAGGGTGCTTCAGTCTGATGCAAGAGGCAGAGGTGGGGAAGGAAAGTCCTGGTGTGCCCTCTGGGCAGCAACGCCCTGCTGCAGCCCCTTCCTTCTCACATCAGTAGGACCAAACACTCCCCATGCCTCCAGTCACCTGAAGTCCCGGAGATGCTCGTCCTGGGAGGCTGGTGGAGACCCACGCATGGCGTGGCCAGTGGGGCACGGCTCCCTGGGGGACACAGCGGAGTGCCCCTGGGGTCTGTGTTTGCACCAAGGGCTGAAGAGCTCTGAAACGCAGCACTGTCAGGGGCTTTCGAGGGGCTGGGTTTTGGCCTGAGGTCATTGCATGGGCTGCAGACACTGGGGCGCCCACTCCCCATGCAGCAGGGAGGATGCTTTGGCCAACAAGAGGGAACGGTTTGTGGCTCTTCCAAAGGAACCTCATTTCCAAACAGCCCCCTTACATCTTCCCAAAGTAAATTTCCGTGTTTCCAGCTGAACTCAAACCTGGGGCCTTTGCCTGGGAAACTCAAGGTACAACGTCAAATGAAAGAGAATAAAACATCATCACCATTGTGCATTAGAAAAAGCCATTTAAAGTACCACATGCCGTGACCAAACAGTTTCAAGCTAGCTTCGCTGCGGGTGCTGGAGGGTGCCTGGGGCTGCTGTCCCGCTCTGTTCCTGAGGAGCAGCGGGAGCTGCTGTCCCAGAGGCTCAGGAGGTGCCGGGTCCCGGGGCCAGCTCAGCAGGGGATGGTCCCTGCTGCGGTGCTGCACGCCTGCCTCTTCCCTCCCGCAAGCAGCCCGCCTCCGCCAGGGACATGGGGGCCTCAGGTCCCAACGCTGCCTCTCTGACAGTTCCGGAGAGGAACCAAAGAGGATTTGCCAAGGAAGAAATGAAAGCATGAGAGAAGCCCCAGTGGGACAGCCGGGACACCCCTTCTGCCGAGACCTGAGTGCCTAAAGCTACCGCCCGCAGCAAGGCTCCCTCCACAGCCATCTTGAGCCCTTTGTGGCCAGAAGGGTCTGTGCAAGGTTAGGGCTGGCTTTTGGGGCTGTTTGCACCATCTAGCTCAGGGGCGAACTCTGTTATGACCCTCCGAGCCAGCGGGTTTGTGGTCTTGAGCAGTTCAGCTGCAGACGGCCGGGTACCAGCGCTGGTTTTACTGCTCTTCTTCTGGAGCAGGGCCTTAAAATCTTCATTCCTGCTGGAGGACTTCCCAGTGCTGACCACTGCTGCAGGGGACTCGCCGGTCGGCGAGCCCGACGTCTTCACGGGTGAGTGGGAATTGGGCCGGCTGCCAAAAGTGTCACCAGGCTCCTTCCGCCCCAGAACCTTCCTCTTGGACCTACACAACAAAGAAACGTGTGGTGGGAGCAGCCCCGGGCAGAAGCTGCCACAGCTTTGGATGGGGCAAGTTCCTACAGCACCAGGAAGGGCAGTGCCTAAGGGGTGAAGGGCATGGCACCAGCCCTGCTCTGCTGGGGCAGGAAGACAACCCGACCCATCCATTGATGGGTGGGTGTTGTGCTGAGCTACCTGCAAATGTTGTCCTGGCAGAGAGGTCCCCAGTTTGCCCCGAAGCTGATAGATAAATGGACCCTGCGTGCAGGCTGGTGACCCAGCCTGGCCACAGGTCCTGTTCTGCAGACTCAGGGTGCTAAACTCATAGAATCACAGAATGGTTTCCGTTGGAGGGGACGCTTAAAGATCCTCCTGTTCAACTCCCCTGCCATGGGTAGGGACACCTTTCACTAGATGAGGTTGCTCAAAGCCCCATCCAACCCCACTTTGAACACTGCCAATGATGGGGCACCCACAACTTCTCTGGGCAACATGTTTGAGTGCCTCACCACCCCCATTGTGAAACATTTCTTCCTTGGATCCTCAGAAGTTCACGAGGCAACAACAACCCCCCTTCCCCAAGGGCTTATCCCCAAGCTTGAGCACCAGCCTTGGTGTGGAAAATGTCAGGCATCTGTGATGGGGGCAGAACCGCGTTGGCTCTGGAGGGGCGCAGCGGGCTCGGGCAGCCATGCCCACCACCGCACACTGGCCCTACCTGTGGATGACGGTGAAGAGATCCTCTGTGGTGCGGGACGCCACAAAGACGTCATCGTCCTCCTCCGCAATGGAGTCGGCTGTCTTGTCGCTGGCAAAGCTCTTCTCCTCCGTGCCGGCCTCAGACAAGCTGCCTGTTTGTGGGGAGGAGAAGACATCCATGAAATGCTTGGGATGATGGAGAGGGAACCCCCCGACCCCCTTCTCCTGAGGGTACGACATGGAGGAATGGGGAGACCCTCACCTTGCTCCGAGGGGTTCTCGCCAGCTTGTGCTGTGCCCAGGACCTCTGTGGGCGCTGGCTCGTCAGCGTCGGGGTGGCAGCAGCTGGGCTCAGCATCCAGCGTGATGATGGGGCTGGGGGTGGGCGCCGGGTCCCCCGTGCCCCCTCCCTGCTGCACCGGGGCTGGGGCGAGCGGCAGGTAGAGCACGCTGGGTTTCTTGGGCACTGGTGGCGGCACCTTGGCCTTCCTCCGCTCCCCCTCTGGCCGCAGCTCATCCTCCAGGCTGCCCTGCGAGAGCCGCCGGGGCTCCCCCGGACCCCTCCTCGGATCCCCTTTCCAAAGCACCACCAAGCCGTCCTTGGGAGCGATGCTCGGTGGGGATGTAGGGGACAGGGGGCCCTCTTCCCGCAGGGCCGGGGGCTTGGGCAGGATGCTGGGGGGACGCTTGGCCAGCGGTGGCTTCTCCGCCACTGGTGGCTTCACCTTCCTCTCCGGCCCCGGGCAGGGGATGCGTGGTGGAGCCTCGGCGTGCTCCAGGCCGTCGGCATTGTCCTCCGGCTCGGAGCGGCTGATGGAGCGCAGGCGGACGGAGCGCAGGTCGGATTGGGTGACCACGGGCATGATGGGCTGGATGGGGCTGGTCTTCTGGGCCAGCTTGGTGCCAAAGGTGGAGTCGGAGTGGTGCCGGCTGACCTTTGTCTTCCCCTTCAGGGAGATCTTCAGCCCCGAGAGGTCGAGGTGGGCAGGCGGCGTGAGCGGCAGGTCAAAGGACAGCCTGGACTTGGGGCTCCTCTCCATGGGGGACGTGGGGGGCAGCGAGGACTTCCTCTCAGGGACCAGCGGCCTCACCCGCACCTGGTGTGGGGAGTGCCCGAGGATGGCCGACGTGGGGACGGTGGGGGTGGGGGTCTCCGACTGGCTGGAGTACCCGCTGNGTCAGCCTCCGCCGAGAGCTGGGAGGGCGTCGTGGCCCTGGAGATGGAGGGGGACGTGAGGGACTCGGAGCTGCCCCGTGCCTTGATGCACTCGACGGCCGTGGTCCCCGTGGCCATGTTTGAGCCGGAGAGGGACCGGTAGGGATCACCTGTCTTCCAGTCTGCCAGATACCACTGATGGGGGGCAGCTGGGCTGTCGGGCTCCCTGCCCTGGGGGTCTGCATGCACCAGCCTGTGGCCAGGGGGGTCCAGCGGGATGCACAGGCTCTTGGGTCTCTGATCCCTGGGCAGCCCCAGGGCGGCCGGGCCATCCTGCCCCTCCTTGATCAGCGAGACGCTGCGGGTGGGTGGCGAGGGCTTCTTCTTGGCCTTCTTGAGGGAGATGCTCTTGGAGCGCCGCCGCCGCTGGCCGTCCGGCTCCGGCCCCAGAGAGACGTTGTCGGTGCTGGTGCTGCCCTCGGAGCCGGCGCTGGGGTAGCCCAGGGCGCAGTTGGTGCTGCCCCGCCGGGCCTCGGCGTAGGCGATGTCCACAGAGCAGAGGGACCCTGAGTCGGTGGGCACCGACAGCGACCGCTCGCGGAAGCGGCACCCTGCCCGCTCCACCCCCAGGCGTGCCGGATCCGACGCCGGCTCCGGCTCCTCTTTGCTTGCCGGCGAGAAGTTCACCCTGGCCTCTCGGCCATCGCACCTCCGGAGGCCCCCGGAGCCAGGGGGGGACTCGGGCACAGCGGGGGCGAAGGAGCCGGGCCCGGCACTACCCACACGCTCCTCCTGGGCGATGAAGAAGGAAGCTGCCCGGTCGGTGCCAGCGGGCGAGCCCATGCCGGAGCTGCCCGGCGAGGCGCCCTGGCCGGCGGTGGGGCTGGGGGGGCTGGTGTAGCCGAAGGAGCCGACGCCCCAGGGTAGGGGAAAGGGGGTGCCCTGCGGCCCGTTGCAGGCACTGGGGGTGGCCGTGTTGTCCATGGGGGTGGGCAGCGGGCAGCAGCGCGCCTGCAGCGTCCCCCCGAGGTCGCTGAAGGTCTTCCTCAGCGGGGCAGAGAGCGGCTGGCGGGGGCTTATCTCCTGGGGGGGCTTCCCCCCGCTTGCAGGCTCGAAGCTGCAGGACAGCGACTCGGTGATGGGCGGGCGCGTGGTGAGCGCGGGGCCGTTGGCGCTGCCTGCGAGGACAGACACGGGGTGAGCGGGGGCTGGCACCACCCCGGCCATCACCCCACAGCCAGTCGGTGGCACCGTCCTCACTCGTCGACCATGGGACCAGGACTGTTCCCACCCCATGGCCCATCTCTGGGGCTGTATCCCTGCCCCAGCTGACTGTAAGGGACGGGTTGAGACCAGATGCTCTCCTACCCCCTCTACTGGGATGGGGTGGCCACATCCCGGCTGGGGACAGGCCCAGCCTGCATTAACCCTTCTGCCAGGATCTGGTGGCTGGGATGTGCCATGAAGTGCGTGGACAGCTAACCAGGGTAGGAGTCTCCATGTGTGGGGACACAGACAGGGACCAGGAGAGCATCACCACCCAGGCCAGCAAGGGACAGGATGGTTCCCAGTCCCACCTCATCTCAGAACAGCCTGGTGGAAATGGACCTGGGGCACCAGGGCTCAGTGCACACCCAGCCAGACCAGGACGACCAGCATCCAGCTGAGTTCTGACCATTTCCACAGGAGGAACCATGACACCTCGCTGGGCTCCTGACCCAGTGGTTGACCCCTGTCACAGGGAAATCCCTTCCTCCTACTCAGTGAGAATTTCCCTTGGTGCCGTGCTTTCTCCTCCTCCTGTCCCTACATACCTCTGAGAAGAACCTGGCTCTGATTTCTCTGCACCTTCCCTGGGGGTCAGCACTACAAGGCCCCCGAACCAGTATGGATGCTGTGCTGATGGGGTCAAACACTGGTCCGTGGCCATTCTGGGGGTGCCATAAGCACGCTTGGCCACGCCAGCACCTTCGTCATGCTCGTGCGGGTCTGCCCGTGGCTAGTGAGGGCAGGCATGGGGCCAGGCTGGAGCCGTGGAGCTGAGCCACCACTAGGAGAAATCTCAGGAGCCTGTGCTCCCCGTAAGCATGCTGGACCACAACTTGGGGTGAGGGGTTGCCCCCCATCACGTGCCAGCCCCGGTGCCGGGCCAGTGTCACCAGCATGCCCAGCTCCCCCGGAGGGCGCAGAGCCCACATGGTGGCCTTTATGTCCCCACAGCTGGGGTGTCCCAGCCCCCTGGGGTGGCTCTGCCCATCCTCAGGGCAGCTCCGGTGGGTGCCAGCCAGGCCTGGGCTCTCCGGGGGCACGAAAGGGGCTGCGCGGTTCTTGCTGTCACCTTGGTCTCGCAGGGACATGTTAGGGAATCCGATAATGGTCCGTCTACGCCGCAGGGTGGACTTGGGGTTCATCGCGGTCTCTGTGTTAAACAGGGAGTGACGAGCACTCGCGTGCCTAGCAAAGTGCTGCCCTGTAGCCAAAACAAACACGCTGTACGCTCAGCCCAGTGCCATTGCTGCAACCAGCTGGACACGGCCACCTCTGCCACCACGGGTGTCCCCTGGCTTGCTGCTGCGCAGGTGGGTGGCAGGGGGATGAAGGAGCGTGGTGAGCCATGCGGTGTGAGCCGCGGCGGAGATGGAGGCACAGCGGGTGGTGCCGGCTGGTGGGAACACGGAGATGCTGCGGATGGAGTTGGGATGCACGGAAAGCTGCAAGGACCGGCCCCGCTCTGAGCAATGGGCTCTGGTCGGTGCTGGTGAGGTGGGACCCCACACCGCTGGGCTTCATTGCTAATGGGGCCAGGGTGCTGAGCCACACTGGGGACATGGGCGACAGCATGGGTGTGAATAACAGCAGGGACGTCTGCACGTCTCTGCATCACGGAGGGAAAGGGCGGAATGACGTCTTTCTCTTTCATGGGGCGCATCTTGCTCGGCTGCTGTCCCCAGGGCTTCCACATGCCCATGGGATGTCTGCAAGGACCGGGCAGCTCTGCGCTGCTGGGAGCTGCAGCCCCGTGAGGACAGACAGATGGATGGATGGACGGACAGACGGAGTGTGGTGAGAGCCAAGGTGACAACAGAACCGGCTGGTGGGGCAGCGTGGCAGAAACGAGAGACCGGTGGCGGCGTGGCTGGTGGATCGGATGCACAAAGTTGCAGATGGTGGGAGAGATGGCAGGGAATGATGCACACGAGCATGGCACTGCTGTCCCCTGCTGTCCCCACGGGGCTGGCGGGGACACGGGCTTGCAGCCCCAGCTTGCCCTCCCACCGCCCTGTGACCCCCTGGGAGCATCCTTCCCCGGGTCCCGGCTCCGCTGCCCTACCCGAGACATTGATGGGGACAACGTTGGTCTGGATGGAGCAGGACTGGTGCCACTGCTTCTCCTCCACGGTGGGCAGGGGGAAGGCCCTGGGCCAGGCTGCCTGCTTGTCGGGGGTGGTGGGGAGGCTCAGGGAGGCGTCGGGTGGCCTCACGCCCAGCGCGGTGGCACCGGTGCTCTCCTCGTCGTTGGCTCGCCGGCTTGGGGGCTGCGGGGAAAGGCACGTGACCTGCCGAACCCACCCTGGGGGGAGTGGGGGGACAGGAACGGCCACCCCCGGTCCTGCTGTCCAACCAGCCGTGCCAACCCATCTTCTCCACCCGATGCTGGGGCTGTACCACCCTGCCCCGCTGCCCCATGAAGTGCTTGGGCACAAGGGTCCTTCCCCAGTGGGGCCCCGGGACTCACCATAAGCACGAACTCGAGGCGCTTGGCAGGCGGGGGACGGGGTGAGGGCTCCTGGGGGGTGCCAGGGGACGGGTGGCCGGAGGCGCGGAAGGTCTGCCCGGTCACCCTGCTCTCGGCGTACTGCTCCTCATACTCCTCTGCAAGGGAAACGGTGGGACCCTGCACCAGCTGCCGGCTCGGGGGCAGGAGGAGCATGAAGGCGTCTGTCCCTGGGCTGTCTGTCTGTCCCTGCTCAGCACGGGCAGCTCGGGATGCAGGGAAGGGGAACGCACCCATGCTGCCAGCAGACCCCATGGAGCGGGGCCAGGGCTGGGAAAGCACCAGCTCTCAGGGGGCAGCGAGCCCGGCTGGGGATGGCCAGCAGGGAACTCAGCGTCTCCCGTCCTGTAATTGTTGAGCTAATTAATGCTGGTCGTTATGGCCTCGCACGGAAACGAGGTCTGCTCAGGCTGGCTTAATGAGATTACAAGTTGGTGGAAGGCCAGGCTGCTGATCTAATCGATGCCTGTAAAGCATCTGATCTGAGGCTGCGTGACGTCGTGATGAAGAAATTGGAAGGAAACAAGATCAACAGCCTCGCTGATTTGATTAAACGGCTCGGCAGCCCCGTCTCCACGCTCCTCGCGGGCAGGAACGCGCTGCGGGGCTGGTGGGCGCCCGGCAGCCCCAGGCGCCAGCTCTTGGTCACGGTCGCTCTGATGGCTTCAGCAAGGACTTAGGAGAAGACCAGAGCAGAGGACAGGCTGCTGGAGGCTGGGACCTCTTGGGGACCTGACTTTTGCAGCTTGGTGAGGTCCAAGGAGAGGCTTGGACAAGTGCATGGGGGGAGATGCCCTTGCTGCAGCACACCAAGAGCCATGCCCGTCCCTGCCACCCCAGCCCGCCTCGCCCCGGTACCTTGCAGCAAGCTCTGGAGGTTGAGCTGAGCCTCCTGGTGCAGCTGCTCCATACCCGGCGGGCGGCCGGCGGCCAGGAAGACGTTCACTGGCTGCTGCCATGACAGCTTGGCGTGGGCGGCTTTCTTGCTCTCGAGGTCCAGGTTAGAGGTGGCTGCGAGCAGGAGGGAACAGAATGAGAGGGAGGCGGGCGACCGGGTTTCCTGCGAGCGCTGCTGCGGGTTCGGGGCTGATGCTGAGCCAGCACAGCACACTCATCCTATCCGTCTGTCCCTCCAGGAACACGGGGATGGGGACGTGTCTGTGGCACGCCCTGGCAAAGCCGCAGGCTGCAGGAGCAGAGCCCATCGCCACCGCTGCAGCTGCTCCAGGCACGGGACATGCTCCTGTGGGTGGCCAGAGCCAGCCAGGCCAGGAGCGGGGTGAAATTGGGGAAGGAAGAAATCGCCCCGTCGCCCTGGGTGATTGCACAGCTGCTCTCGGGTTCAGGAAAGGCAGTGCACAGCAGTGAAGCAACCTCCTTGCTGCAGAAGAGCAGAAGCTGCAGCCTAAAAGGAGGGTGCAAAGGGACACGGCGCCTTCTGTCACACTTGTGTCATCCACCAGCCCCGGACGAGGGAACACATCGCCTGAGCGTAACTCACATTCAGCAGGGAAGGGTGGCAAGCTGGTGAGAGCTGAGGGCTTTCTGATGGCACCGGGCTCCAGGCAGGCTCTGTGTGCACACCCACTCCTATTTCCTGCGTGGCAAACACTTCCCCTTGCCCCTGCACCGCGGGTGCCTGTCCCCAGCGAGCACGTCAGCGCCTCCGGTCGCAGCGCCTGCTTCATGCCAGACCCCACCCGAGCAGGCAGAGGAAGGAACCGGGGTGGGTTTGGTGACAGGCGACCGCACCGCGACAGCTCCTGGATGCCCAGCACCTCCCTGCGCCAGCATGCTGCCGAGTCCCCCCCTTCCTGCACCACTCGAGCCCACCGCGGCCACCAGGGCCACTGCTGGCCCAGCCCGCCATGCCCCGAGCATCGCCCGTGCTGCCCACCCTACCCCAGCTCCGGCAGAGCCGAGCGAGCGGCACAGCCTGCACAACGCCCAGCACCCGAAAGCAGTGTGCCTGGTCCCTAGCCTAGTTACTTTTATAATTTGTGTTACCATAACGACGTGCCTTAACACAAGCCTTTTTTTTTTTTTTTCTTTCCTTTCCTTTAAATAATTTGACTCGTTTCCATATCAACCAAGAGGTGTCGGGGCGTGCGCGTGTAAATCACGCCGAGGCTTCGCTGGCTGCAAGAACCCCGTCCCGGAGGGCACATGCAGGGCAGCGCTGTGCCCTGAGCAGCCAGGCAGCCAGGGACGGAATTTTCCCTGCTCCAGGTGAGCGCAGCCCCGTTTTTTCAAGCAGGAGCATGGCTTTTCCTCCTCTTGCCTCCCAGATTGGTGCCTGGAGAGGCGATGCCCAGGGAGGACAGGGGTCCGGGCAGAGGTGACGGCACAAGGAGCGCAGGCTGTGCACGGAGCAGGCTCTGGGCATCGCCCCCCTGCAGAACTCGCAGCTGCTACGCAGGAACTTGGGGTCCCCCCAAAACCACAGCCCCCCCCGTGCCCTCCTCCACCCGCATCCTGCCCCAAGCAGGGGACCTTACCTCCACCCCGGCGCCCTCGGCACGCCCGGGAGCCCACCCCGCCGGCTGCAACCCGGCGGGCAAACGGCAGCACCGAAACCCGGGGCCGCCCTTGAGCGAAGCGGAAGCTCGCCCGGGCAGCCGTCCCCCAGGGCAGGGCTCCGGCACCGTGCCGCCCTGCCTGCACCAGAAGGTGCTCGCCAGCCGCCCCGGCACCCCGCACCACGAGGGGCTGCACCATGCGTGCACGGCTCAGGGCTGCATGCAGGAGCGAGCGTAACGCCCCGGTGCTTTGGCTTTTGCTCTCTGGGAGCAGGCGCTCAGGGAATTTTTTTGGCATCATGATGATCTTTGCAATGTGGTGCAAGGAGCCGGCAGCACAGCCCTGCTGTGCTCCTGAGGGCGAGGCTGTTTTTGGAAGGGAGAGCACAGCCGGGCACCCGACTCCATCCTGTGTCCCCCCAGCACTCCCGACACAAGCCTCGCTGCTGGGGGAAACTGAGGCACAGCTCGCGGGGGTCACCCCACAGGGGCCAGGATGTCTCCCAGGGCTTCATCCCGCTCAGGGACAGCTCTGTCCCTCGCCCTAGGGCCGGGCAGTGTCTGTGTGCAGGGCCACACAGTGGCACCGTGACCCTGGTGACAATGTGCAGAGAGCACGAGCGAGTGTTCAGGCTTGGGACAACGTGGCGACTGTGGTGGCATAAGGCCCAGGGCTGAAGCTATGGGGAGCGTGCTCCCGCTTTAGGACCAGAGTCGAGCTCGAGCCAGGCTTTGCTCTCTCCCAGGACTGCCAGCTGCAAAGCCCACGTATGTGCCCACCCCCGAGCATCTCCTGAGCCACCCCTGCTCCACGCCAGCGTCCGTATTTACCTACTGCCCAGGCATCCCGAATCCACAGGGAGATATTCGACAGAGCCATCAAGAGTTGTTTCAATTCGGGGCGAAGCTACCACGAGATGATGTCTCTTGCTCGAGCTCGCCGCCAAACTTTTCCTTCTCAAGAGTGCCCCAAGCAAGCGGGGAGCGCCGGCAATGCAGACCGTGCCGCTCGGCTCCTCGCCGCCGATGCAGAGGTACCACGGGAGTGATGTAACGGCAGCAGCAGGCGATGCGCCATTAGCAGAGCAGCCATGGCAACGGGCATCGGCACAGCGGCATGCCAGCCGCCGCCGGCCCTAGCGTGCCGGAGGACCGGGGCTGCGAACTTGGAGGCTGAGAGCGATCCCGACAGCAACCCAAACTCCGCCGGCTGGGACTGACGCGCCGCAGCGCCGGCAGCGTTATGCCGCCGGCTTCGAGCAAGCGCCCCAACCCGCTGCCAGCACGGCGAGTGCTCTCTCCCGGCGCGTGCGGCTCGATGACATCCCCTGTGGTCCGGAGCCAAAGCGCACGCTGCTCTGCGACGAGCGGAGAGGAAGAGAAAATAGCAAACAGCAGGAGCTGGCAGCCGCCGCACAAAGTGCCTCCTGTCCCAAGCTCACCCCATGCTGAACTCGGAGCCGCCGGTCCAGCTGCCCTGCCGAGACGTGGAGCGGCATCCGCGCGTGCCGCGGCCCCGGGCACGGACGCCCACCCAGGTCCATACGATGTCCCCAAAGAGAGAGCAATGCCCCGCTGAGAACCCACATGCCCCGTGGCAGGAGAGAGCGCTGCGTGCCGGGCAGACCTTGCCACAGGCGCTTGCCATGCACGGGACGGAGCATGCCCGAGACGAGAAACATCCACGCAGATGTTTTGCCAGCTGCTGGCTGAGGCCAGGGCTGCAGGCTCTCTAGGTGGGCACCCATGCTGGGACCCCAGCATTGCCTTGCACAATACGTCTGCACCTCCTGCGGTGCTGCACGGCACCTGGCAGGGCTGTGACATTAAAGAATAACACCAGCCTGCTACAGCAAATCTGCCGGAGGCTCCAGGCTCTTCTTATTCTCCCCATTTCACATGCAATCAGCTGATTTTTGTACTGACAGGAGATAACAGCACTGCAGAAGCTGTTGGCAGGGGTGGGTGGGTTTGGCAGCTGTGAGGGTCATTCAGCTCACACGAGGAAGGTTGGATTGCATGAGAGGTTTCTGTTAAAATCACCAGCAGCAGAGCAGTTCACTGTCCATCAGTAGGGTTCAGAGTTAACGCTGTGCTAGGGCAGTCTGTCTGCCCAGGCAAAACAGATAAAACCCTATTTCTCCAGCTGGATCCCAAGTGATCCATTGCCTTCGCCCCGTGCCTTGTGTGGGGCAGGGGTGGAGGGGACGCGTGTGCTCCCCATGCATGGTGCCAGCTGGACACCGGTGACCCCGCCGGGACAGGCGGGGGGCCTCCCGCCAACTCGGCCCCCAGCCCGGGGGGGGGGGGGG
>VXAA01000489.1:88717-163113 GCA_013399115.1 Anseranas semipalmata
GCGGCGGGGGGCTGCGAGCCTTCCCTCGGGTCCTGACCTGGCTTCGGTGCGGGGGCTTCATGCCCGCTGCTCTCCGGGAGGAGAGCGGGAGCCCGAGGGATTCAGCGGAGGAAGCACGTTAATCTTGCATTTTTCTGGCATTGCTCTCCCCGTGGATGTTCTTGGCCATCGGCAGCTGCTCTCCTCCGCCCGTCCCCCCTCTCCCCAGCGCGCACTAAAGCAAATATTTGTGCTGGCCCCGTAGCAAAAATTCCCGTTTGAAACCGTCCGCAACCTGCCATCCCTCCGGAGTCGCTCTGGGATGCAGCGGAGCTGGACTGGCTGCTCCATTCCCAGATCGCTGCAGGCTGTGCGCATGGGGTGCGCCCAGGGCCCCCCGCCGCTGGGAGGTCCGGTTACAGCAGGGCAAAGCTGCTGAACAGAGCCGGGGGCCGCCCTCACCCCCAGAACTCGGCATCCTGGGTGACAGCATCAGTGAGGGCAGCAAGGAGGCCAGCACTTGAGGAGCCTCTTGCCCTTCCCTAAAAAGGCTAAATTTACCATGTTTTTATCTGTTCTCTTCTTCACGCCAATGTTTTTTCCTCTTCTGTAGGAAAAAGAAGTGCGTTGGCAGCATATTCCCGTGCCTGCATAGATGTCCCCTTGAGGGGGCGCGGGTCTGAAGGATAGACCAAGGGTGGGAGGGATGGTGGAGCCTTCCCATGGCTCCTAAAAGTGGAGGAAGGAGCGGACATGATGGGGGCACCCCCAGATCCCGCTGGGTGCACCCCCAGATCCAGCACCATCCCGGCAGCCCCCATCTCCTGGGGAAGAAAAAGACTGCAGCAAGCGTAAACCACCGCTTCCCCTGCGTGCCCTTCCAGCATCCAACTATTTTCAGCTCTGGGAATTTCCCGAGCCGGATGCTGTTTCTGCCTGCAAGATGACCCTCGCTGTGCATTTGCCCGGACTCAGCTTGGGTTCGTGTTCCTGCACCCAAACCCAGCCCCATGGGGCTGCTGTGACGTGTGAAGGCTTCCTTGCCTGTGCTCCTTGCTCAGCTCCGTTGGGTGCCCCTGGGCTCTCCCCTAAGCTTCAAAGGGCAAGCTCGATGCTGCAGTCGCGGGTTTTCACCTGTTTACCACAGACAGATTCGTGTATAGCAGTAGATTTTGTTGTGGTGCCTCCCTGCCAGCACCGTGCTGGTCCCTGCATGTTGCAGATGGGGAAACTGAGGCACGGGGTCACATCGCACCGTGAGGGTGCAGTCAGCCCGATCCTCCTGGCCTGGTCAGTCCCCGACCATGACTCATCTTCTGGGCAAGGAGAGCATCTGGAGCCCATCAGGATCCCTCGCACAGGTCGAGCAGGGAGGAACAGACAGTGCTGAGCTCTGCTCGGCTCCACTCCTTCCCCAGCCCACCCTGCCCCCGGCGCTGACCTCTCGTTCTGCCAGAAAAGGAAGAATACACACGGACAATGTGCCTATTTTTGCGGATTTTCCAACAGAGATTTGCTTGCTTCAAGATTTCCTTGGAGGAGCCAGGTTTAAGCTGGTCTCCGTTCTAACAGCTGCTATGCACACCAGTAAGTGGGTGTGAAGGCAGGGAGCCCAACCTAAACACGAGTGGGGAGGACTGGACGCCTCGCTGCCCCGTGCAAGCAAAGATCCGTGGGTAATGACGGGACCCCAGGAGCCGGGGGATTCATAAAGCCATCCCACTGTGCAAGACCCTCCATAACATAACAAAATCGGGCTGCTTAGCAATTTAAACTTTTTTTTTTCTAAATTGTGTGTTTTCCTCAAGTCTTCCATCAAATATTTAGTGTGAGAAAACTAAAAGGACACTTTAAATTTGAAGCGAGCTGAACAATGGGGTCACCACGTTATTAGGGTGATCATTACATGAAGAGCGGGGCTGGCCAGGGCAGGAGCAGCCACAGGCATGCTTTGGAGCTGCTGGACAAACCCCACAGGAGAAATCCCACAGGGAAGCAGCATGGGTTGAGTCAGGCTGTGGCTCCATCCTGCTTTCGTCCATGCTCGTGGTGCCCAAGCTGGTCCCAGGGGGCTCTCAGCCATGCTGGGTTATTTGCTCTGTTTTTTAGAGCTTGCATTTTGCAAATCCTGCTGCCTGCCCAGAGCCCAGCCGCTCACTGCCACTGAACCATGGGGCAGCGGCTGGGGGTCCGTGGGGCACTGACCCCTCCGCGTGGGAGCTGCTGAGGCCGCAGCGGACGTGCAGAATGCCGGCACACGGAGCGACGGGCTCGGCGTCCTGTGGGAAACATCTCACTTGGCTACTGGCCGGGAAGGAGCGTAGCCAGTTCTGCAATGCTGACTGCAACCAGATGCTGCCGGGGATGCTCTCCCTGCCCCAGCCAGCTCGCCCCGAGGAAAGCCCACCCTCGCCCCGCGGACGTGGTGCCCCAGGGATGCTGCCAGGCGCTGCGGGGTTGGGGTTTCCTCTGCTTCTGCTCCTGCAAGCGGCTGTACAACCGCCCAGCCCTGGCTATTGCTGCAGGCTCTGCAGCCGGTGGCCAGCTGGACAATTTGGGGAGCCCAGTCCTGCCCTCGCCTCGACGGGAGCCCCGAGGAGCACACGCAGCAAGGGCCAGCCAGCGGCTGCCCTCGCCTTGTGCCTTCTCACCCCGTGTTCGGCCACACGAGCAGGGACCCCAGCCCCTCTCGGCACCCCGCGGGGCTCCCAGCGGGCTCCCAGTGCCCACTGGAGGGTGCTCTCTGCCAAGCTTTGCTTCGCTCCTTCCCTTTAGCATCAGCTGGCAGAGCAGTGGCACCGAGCGTGCCTCCTACAACCATTTGATGCCGTTTCCTACCAAAATATGATGCAGATTAACCCATGCACGGGATACTTGGTCCTAATCATTTCGTAGCTCTTTTTAAATGATCTCACCTCTGTCCTGGCAGGGACTGTCTCCCGCTGTGAAGCCGGGATTTGCACTAGCTGAAACTTTCCTCTCCGGTGTGCCACGGCATTTGCTTGCTGAAGTGGCTATCCAGCTACAAAGGCTTCACCCGGTTCCCTGGCTTGATTAGGTTTCTCTGAGATGCTTACAGGCTTTTCTGGATTCAATTAACTCCCCTCTGTGTCATTGACAAACTGGGCTCTGCTTTCCAGCTCCTTCTCCTTTCCAGATCGCTGTTGAAAACATTAACATACGCAGCGATGAGACCCGTTCATGAAAAATTGAAGATTAAGTCCCCTTGGTTTTCTGTCTCAGCCTTTTTTTCCATAACTGTGTTCTTCTCCTGCCCTCTTGTGCTGCACCTTGCAGAGGCCCTGGCTGGTCCAAATGAGCCGTACCTCCTGTTAGAAGTAGGAACAGCATCGGGGACGTTTTGGAGAGAATGACAAATTTCCCCTCCTGGAGTCCATGTCATCCCATCTGTGCTCTGTTAGTCTATTTTTAATCACAACTTAAAAACATTTTCCAGGAACAAATGCAAAGCTTACTGGCCTGTGATTCCTCAGCCCCCTCGAGACGGTTCGGGTCCAGGTACATGACTTGCTGCCAGGTGGAGCAGGGGCTGCGCTGAAGGGCTGCGTATTTGTGAAAGCAGAGCAACAAAGTCTCCCCCACTTTCGTCACGTTATCTCACCCCATTGGGTCAACATGGGGCACCTAATCGGTTTTCTTGAGCTAAGGCGGTGGTAATATTCTAGCAAAAATAATAATAAAAACTTCAGCTCCTGGCAGCTGGCATGTGGAACCTGTGGATGCCTCGTGCATGTGGGTGCACACAGACACTTCTGCTGTGCTCACGTGTGTGATGAGCGTCACAGTGCTGGAGGACAAGGCTGTGCAGCGCTGCCCATGGCCGGGCACCGCGGGACCCTCGGGCTCCGGGCAGGAAGGGGCTCTGCATCGCTGGCTGCACCGCTGTCACCAGCCCCTGTGCAAAGGGAGAGGAGAGCCCCAGGCTGTGCCCCAGGGTGCGAGGCAGGGGCAATGCTTTAAACTCCGGCAGCAAGGCCCCGCTATGAGCTTGGTCTGTAGGCTGGAGCACCAGCAGAGCCCTCACAGAGGACATTGGAGTGGTGGAGCCCCAGGTCCTGCAGCTCCTGCAGAGGCAGCTCCCAGCTGCAGCTGGGGAACCGACATCTGTGAGGGCAGCAGAACCCTGCAAACCCCAACAGGCAACACTGCAGCCTCCTGGGTGGCAGCCCCCCTGCAGGGGGCAGCTGATGGTGAAGGCTTGCAGGTCCTCGGTAAGGTTTCCAAGGGGTCCTCTTGTCCTGTTCCCAACAGGAAGGAGATGGTTGTGTGGCTTCGGCAGGGATATGGGGAACTTCTCTCGCCTGTCTAAACAAGGGGGCATAGGCCTGCCCTTGAGAGTGGAAGTCATCCTGCGCAGCATACAGCTGTGCCTGGGCAATGTCCCACTGCTCAGGCAATCTTTCTCAGTATCAAAGTATTAACTAAAAACTTTGCAGAGCTCGACTATATTTCTTTCCCTGTATTTTGCAGAATGCTGCTGTTAAATCTCTGGGGACACAAAATTCATTATTTAGTGTGCTGGCAATGGTGAGTAAGTGCTTAAATAAACTAGCACAAAATAATAATTATCCGACGAAACCCACAGGCAAAATTCAATCTGCAGGGCAAAGGAACATGGTTCTTCTAATAGATGCACTGCAGGTATTTGTGTCTGTTCAGAAATGACATTTTGATACTGTGTGAATACCTGTGATTTTTAAATGAGTCCTAATACATGGGTCACTTGGGCAGAGCCTGTGCGAATGTATCTTGCTGCATGCTCAGAATCACTTATCTTTTTCTTTCGCTGTAACAGGAGGCTCCGGGCAAGCTGGCAGTGCATGGTATTTTCTGCAGCGATGTTCTTGTTTGTTCTCTGTTTCATCCTTAAGGTAATTTACTCCCACAACTGACATGAGATTTTTCTGTGCCAATAGATTTTGAAGATTTCTGCCAGTTTAAAAGACAGGCAGGCGGTGACATGGCAGCATGGGGGGGATGCGCAGCTTCCAGGGCCAGGAGAAACAGGGCAGATCCATTCCTGTGACCTGGGAGAGCACGCTGGTGAGCCCAGCTTGGGGTTCTCATGGCCCAACAACCAAAACAAGGGCTTGTCACAGGGGTATTTAGAGAGAGAATTAGATCCCGGGGTTAAATGATAACTAGTGCCCTGGGGAGGCTTCAGCATCTCCACCAGGTGCTGTTAAAGCTCCTGAGAAGACACAACTGGGAATGGGTTACATCATAAGGACGTGTCCTGCCTTCTGGCTTTGGTGCGCACTGCTGCCTTTGCCTCCTCTGGAACGGCGCCGTCAGTGAAACTTGGGATGTTTCCCCTTGGGACATGGGAGAACATCTGAGCATCACAGTCCCACATGTCCTGTCCCAACCACAACACTCATCCAGCCATAAACCTAACAAACAGCATGATAATTTACCCTCAACCTTGTTTCTGAGCTCTGGCTCAAAAGCCAGCCCACACTCTCAAATAACTTCACTTATATTTTCCTAGCCCCTAAGTAAGCTGAAGGGGAAGCATGGAACAGCCGCAGGCACTAAACTTCACCCTGATCCCAGCATTCAGCTTTTAACCGAGCAGCCAGCACCCACCTGCAGCCTGCTCCCGGAGCTCAGCCCCACGTCCCCCTCCAATTTCTGCTCTGCTCTGCTCTTGTTGGCCCCAGTGCTGTTGGTACTTTCCTGGAGCAGGCTTTGGAAACAGCGTGTGTGAAAGCTCCTGATCCAAAAGCCCTGAGATTTTGCCAATCTGCAAACACGGGCTGCAAAGCACCAGGGACAAAGGCGACCATTTGCCACGGGGCTGCGTTCTTCATGGAGGAACCCATCGTGCCTTTCAGAGACAGCATCTGACCCATCCTTGCAGGGAGCACAACGTCACGAGGATGTGCCCTCACCTGTGGGACCGCCACAGACTCTTGACATGTGGGAGCTGAACACTCGAACACCTCTAAGCAATGCCAAGCAGAGGCAGGGGCATGTGTTAAAGCCCTCTCCATCTCACCCAGGGTTTGGCAGGGCTCATCATACCACTGCCTGCCTCAGCAGCTCAGTCACTTCTATTAGCATGTGGCAAGAGGAGTGTCACGCCAGGTGATCCATCACTGTCGCTTCCGATTACAATAATAAATGTCTCACGCTTCCTAATTTACTGTCCTGGTTCTGCCAGCCATGGCTGCGCTCCCCGCACATATTAAATGCACGAAGAACATTGTCATTACTGTCCGTGTCATTTGCTAAGTGACTCTCAGCAAGTTAAATAAATGTTGGTTAGAACTTATCCTCATAACAATACGCTGCCTCGTGCTTGGGAAGTGTGCTCTCCTCCTGCCTTTGCTGCCCGGCTCCTCTCCTGGAGCATGCGGAGAGGCCAGGGTGGAGGTGGGTGTCCACACACATGTGGTGCTGTGTTCCCCAAACCAGTGCCATACTGGGAGGGCAGGAACCCAGCACAGGGCTCTGGAGTCTCCTCCAGCAGCCAGCTGCCACCCAAGTCCGGTGCTGAGCCCTGCTGAAAGCAAGGCCCCTGGGCTTCAGACCCATCCCAGAGGTGAAAGCTCATCTTCCTGCTTCCATCTGCCAGGCCCCTTAACCATCTATCTAGTTCCCAAATCTTTTACTGTACTCCCTAGCAGTGCGCCAGACAAGCTGTTCTGTCGCTAACATAAGTGTTGATAAGGTCACCTACGGCTGCTTGTGCTTTAGCTGTTTTACTCATGAGCAGAAAACTCTGGGACCTGGGCCACGAGCTAGAGCCAAGTCAATGAGAGCTGTTGTTGGCTTGCATTTTCTGAAGAAGTGGGATCATGCAGAAAGCGAGGATAGCGGAGAGCTCTTGCATCAGGGCACCCGGCGTTTGACTCCATGCCAGCAAGGCTTCCCATGGGAAACGTCTGAGCAAGACACGAGAGGCCAAGGAGACGTGGGAGCCCTGCAATGGGAGGCATTTGATCTGCTGTGCTGGGAGGTTTGTATTCATTTCAGATGTGTCACAATTTGGGCAGCAGCTGAGATTTCCCACAGAGGCGAGGAGCTGTGCTATAGCGAGTTGTGGGGTGGGGAAGTTTTTGGAGGAAATGTGTGACAATGCGTGGTGTTCACCAGTCATTCCTGCGTTCATAGAAACATAGAATCATGGAACAGCCCAGGTTGGAGGAGACCTTGCATAATCATCAGGTCCAACATACTGTGGGAAAAGTCCAATTGCATCTTGAAAGCCTCCAGTGATGGAGACTCCACCACGTCCCTGGGGAGGTTGTGCCAGTGATTGATTGTTCTCACCGTAAGCTTTTTTTTCCTTGGAGGAATGCACAGGTGGGAAACTGAGGCACATGGGGTGCCAAGCCTCTTATTAACGAAGAGTCACTTGGTGGCACTGCAGAAAGCCAGCAACACACGGCAGGACTGGCAGTGGCAGTTCAACTAAAGCCTCATTTAGCAAGACGGGTGTTTCCAAAATAATCTGTTGGTCGAGATTGCTGGTTATTCGACAGTTTTGGATGGGTTTGAAAATGAGCTTCATTATGGGTACACCTCACTGGCTGGGACAGCCAACTTGGTGTTCGTTAATATATACCTTACATTTCATTCTTTCCCTCAGAGGGGGCTTTGAGTTTGATCCCAAACTGCTGAATTGTGGCCAGCAACCTGCAGGCAGCTTTCCCTCACATCCTGGGCCAGTTGGAGTCCCGTCGGGCAGAGTTCAAGCCATGCAAAACTCAATAGTAAACACAAAAACTCGGCTTGAGACACCTGCAGCCACAACCCCAGCTGCTGCGAGCAGTGATCCTGCGTGCCCAGACCCCGAGGGTCCGGCGTGCACATGGCACAGGGGGACCGGCCGAGCAGAGCTCAGGTCAGCTGCTGCTGGAGGATGTCCTTGCTCCCCCTGATGCGGAGGTGATGCCCAGCCCCATCTTCTCACTGTCCCTTCCCACAGGGACCTCTCCTGTCCCAGCCCCTGCGGGCAGGCCCCTGGGATGCTGTGCACTGCTGCTGTCACTGCCATCCCAGCCCCTGCTAAGCGGTGTGTCCCCAGTCTCCAGAGGCACATCTGCAGCCCTAGGTCAGGCACATCTCGGGAGAGATCGAGGAGACGCTGGGTGTCTCAAATTTCCACGTATCACCAATTTCCCATAGTTCCTTCAAGCCCTACTTTACTCAAGTGTGTTCCTAATGCAGTGTTTGCGTGCAGAACTTGCCTCTTTCAGGCAGAGGGAACTGAGATTGCTTTTGAAGTTATATTTTCTTAGTATTTCCCTGATTTTCAGAGATTTAAGCATGGTCAGTTCCTGGTTTGCAAAGCTGTGAGTTTTGCTGAACCTCCCATCCTAGAAGGACTCAAGGCCTTGTAGGTCTTGACCTAGAAGACCGTTTCTCAGAGAAGTTGTGGATGCCCCATCCCTGGAGGTGCTCAAGGCCAGGTTGGATGAGGCCCTGGGCAACCTGATCTGGTGGGTGGCATCCCTGCCTATGGCAGGGGGTTGGAATCAGGTGATCTTTAAGGTCCCTTCCAACCCAAGCCATTCTATGATTCTATGAAGACACCGCCAGCAATATGGATCTCTCCCCTGCAGTCTTGTGACATGAATGGGGGTGCTTTCATTCCCCTGGTGTCCTTTTAATTTGTGAGCAAAGAAGGAAACAGTTGCATGAGAGATCTCTGTGGTAAGGCCCTCGGGACAGGACCTAACTCCAGTGCAGCCTATTGAAGAGACATACGGGAGGATGCTTGTCCTTCCTTGGTTTTGGACATCTGCAGTGGCAATGGTCCTCCTTGCACCAGGCAACCTGGGCTCCCTGGAGAGGTGTGGGCACTTTCAGGGCCTGATCTGCTTGGTTTCCTTCAAGCAGGAGAAGCAGCACCACCAGGTTTCACTGGTCCTGGGCAGTACTTGGAGGATGGAACTGAGGACACCTGCACATCGCGGGACAGTGAGGCCTGCATCTCAAGACCCTGCTTTGGGTGGCCAACATGAAGTCATGAGTTTCCCAAACCAAGCGGGATCTGTCTCCATCATCTCTTTGCCCTTTCTGCCCTGGACTCAGACCAGCGAGGGGAAAACATAATTTTATAGAGTCAGTGAGGGGTCTGGAGCAAAGTCCTTCTCTGCCGAAGCTTGGCTTTACATTTAAATTCAGTGGCTTTAGTCCTCTTCTAATCTAAACTGTTAATGTATTGATGTGACTGTAAATGGCTGAGCAGCAGCCATATACAATGCAGCAATATATTTAATTAGATATGGGCTAGTTTATATGCAACATTTATTTTAAAGACATATTAAATTACCGGCATATTTTCTGCCTGGCTTTACATAAATATTTACAGGGCCTGGGGGGGGACTGCCTCTCCCAGCAATAAATAGCGTTACTTTTCGATATTGAAATACACATTTCTAGAACGGAAATGAATTATTTATCCTCCTGGTGCGAGATGTGTCCAGCACCAAGGCAGGCTGTGGCAGGGAAGCATTTGCCATGGATTTCCTTCCTCGGTGCCTCTGCACAGCCCCACTGGGTCTGTCACTGGTGTCTAGATGGCCGTCCTGGGAGTGATGGTGACAGCTTTTGGGGCCTGTCCTCTGGGTGTCACTGTGTAATCGCTCTAGAAATGCTGCGCATCACTGCTGGGGAAGGAATTTGGCCCAAAGAGGAAAGGAAAATATTCCTCATCGCTTGCAGCTGACGGCCAAGCACTCTCCCTTGTTTTGCACTTTCAACCCCCTTGGCTCGCTCGATCCTGACTGCCTTCCCGCCCGCCGCAGCGCTCGCCAGAGCCCTGGCCCCCTCCTGCCTCTGGCTCGGCTCCTCTCCTCCCCGCAGGAAGCACAGGCACCTACCTACACCCATGCGGATTCTGCAGCGGGGCAGCACAGCAGGCTGTGGGCAGCACGAGGCTGGGGGGACCCAGGCCCCAGTCCTTCACATTTTGCCAAAGAGAGGTGATCTCTTCGAGAACCATGAATTCATGTCTCAGGCTGATGGAGAAACCACGCAGGGCATGATCCAGCCCCCTCCAATGGAAGGTCTGTATCAACGACCTAACAGGCATTGGGTGAAGCCTTTTACCAGCTTTGGGGCAGGAGGTCTTCAGAACGGGCCTCTGCAAGAGGGATGCTACCAGCAAGGGATAGCAGTTCCTTTCTGTGCTTTGCTAGGGGCAGGTGCAAGGACAGGGATACCTGCCCAAGCCTTGTTGCTTTACCCCTGTTCCCGTGCTTTCTGGGGTGCATACTGTGGGCAAAAAGTCTCCAGGTATGGAAGGAAGGAGTGGGAGATGGCCCCGGCACGGAGAGGCGGGCAGGGAGCAGCAGTCCCTGACCCCCGGCTCTGCACATGCCCTGGGTCCTGCAGCCTGCCCTGCCCGACCTGCTGAGCGTCACCAGTGTCACCGGAAAGGCCCCAGGAACTACATCCCTAGTGATTTGTTAATAACTACCCCTGTTGTTAGGAGTCAGAAACGCCGTTCCCACCTGATGTCTTGTCTGGTCTGTGCCATGAGCAGAGCCGAGTGCCATGAGAAGTCCAGCCACCCGCCAGACACGTTCCTGTGAGGCAGGGCTCAACTTCCCAGACATCAAACAGGGATGGAAATGTTCCTGGGAGCAGCTTCATCTCCAGACTGGAGGAAAACATCCTCTGGGAGCACTTCCCTTCTCCCCCTGACCCAACCTGAAGGGACACGAGGAGTCCCAAGATGTCCCATCAGTCCCAAGGTCCACAGCTCCAAGACAGCCTCTAGTACAGCCTGCTTCAGGGTGCTTTTTCTCTCTTCCAGCTCGGAACAGAAAGACTGAACATCCTTTGTGGAACAGGGTTGCCATTCTCTGTCCACTTTGTAGCCATAGGGTCTCCTCTCTGTCCATCTGCACCACCCAGCAGCCCTGTCCCTGGAGGTCCTCCTGCTGTGTCAGTAACATAGGTCTTGCTGCTGTTTCTGTTAATTTTTGAAGTCTGATAAATAGGAGAGAATGAGTACTTCAGGATAAAATCGCCTTTGTTGGAGCATGCACTGTTCCCGAATAAGTGATGAGCCATAGCTAAGGCAGGAGAGCAGTATCTGCCTCCGGTATCAGGGATCACTTCTCCCCAGCTGCTGGCAGTAACCTCGTGGTCAATACTCATTGGAATGAGTATGGAAATGAGGGAATGACTTGAGACAGGAGGGACGTGGTGCTCACAAGCCCAGGAAAAAAGAGCATTGGTGAATCGAGATAAGCTGGCACCGTGGCGTGCTCATGCTTTGCTGTGGCAGGCTCTTGGGGAACGGATCAGCGCTCATACAGCTCCCCAGCACGTGTGAGGACCACGGCCAGGGAGAGAAGCTTTTTCCCTGTGTTCATCAGAAAGCAGTAGTGAAAGCACAGGACACTGGTGCAGCATGGCCGGGCCACGTGCCGCTTGGAGCTCCAGCAGAGCAGGGTGGCAAGGCCGTGCAGGGCTGAGACACTTGTGGGGTTTAGCGGTGGTCCCTGCCCTGTCCCACAGGCGCCTGCATCGCTGACCCAGCTGCCAGGCAGGCGCTGGAGCACCTCCTCCCGCACAAGCCCACGCGCGCTCTGCAGATATAATGGCCTTCTCCGTCTCCAGCTGGCCAGCCCTTTTTATTCAGTGCACTGAGATAATTACAGCGTGCCTGCGCTCCCTGGGCTGTAGGACTTGTGCGTGGGCAGCTGCGGAGCGCTGCTTTCTGCGGGAACAGAGCTTTGCCTTGTCACTCCGCCAGTGGCTCCGCGGGCCCAATTACGGCACCAGCGAGACAAGCAGGAGGGCTGGCAGCCCCGAAGGGGCCTTGCTCACCAGCCCTGCCTCCCGCCCCAGCCACCCAACCCATTTCCAACCCAGAAGAGGGCTCAGGGGCTTTCTGGAGCAAGTGCTTGAGGTTGGTTTAATCCATAGCTTCTGCTGCTGCTGCAGCTCTGGGGGTACCGCTGCTGGCACAGGCTGGATGTGGGCCATTGCCCTTCCCCAGTGTGCCCCGTCCCCTCCCGAGCGCTGTGCCCAGGGTGAGGGGTGCTGGGGTTTGCACCTGGGACCCAGGGCTGGGGTCCTGGGGCATGGAGAGCCAAGCCTTGTCCCTCGCCACGGGTGGGCTTTGCTGCTCTGTGCTTTGACTGTGCTCGGGCTTTGTCCTGAAATGTTTGATGCTGACAGGGCTGCAGATGGGAGGAGAGAAGGAATGAGATTTACTGGCACAGATGCACCTGAAGGCACTGGGTGCCCCTGTCCTCAGTAGGCTTCTGCCAGGTTCAGGGCACAAACACGATTAACCCAGCCGAGCACACTCTTTGTCGTTCTCTGCGAACGCCTGCCTGCTGCAGACGAGAGCTGGGAGGCGGGTGCTCAGACCAGCTTTGGAGAGTGAAACCGGGGCAAACATTTTCCCAGAGTTTCTCTCAGGTCATGCAACCCATTTCCTAGGAGCCCAGTGGCCACACCAGCCTGGAGAGAGGACTTTGGCTTTCCCCGGATTATTCCTCGGCACGCTACGCGGTCTGCTGTCACAGGCGGTGCCCGTCACCTGGTGGCTGGCATCTCCAGCAGTGCCCACCAGCCCCTTCCGGAGAGCTCAGCTCTGCCGCAATGCGCGCCGTCCCCTTCCCTGGGACACCAGCTTGTCACTCAGCGGTGCTGTGCCCTTGTCGTGGCCCGGAGAAATGCAGCTCCTGTCCCCGCACCGCCCCTGGGGCCACCAGGCCCAGCAGGGGGTGGGGAGCATGCGGTCAGGGCTTGGGGGGCTTTGAAGAGCTGGGGCTGAAAGCAGACAGAGGACAGGAGCTGCTGGGAAGACGCAGGGCAGGGGCAGGTTATTTGCGCTCCCCTTTCATTTCTCTTCTGACGCACTTGGCTGCTTCTGAGGCTCCTGTGCTTTCAAAAGGAACTTGTTCCAGTTTCTTTTGGGATAAAACTTCACTTATGACTTTCAAAGCTCTTTTTGAGGAGCTCGTTACATAGAAAGCATCCAGGCAAAGCTACCTTAAACCTCAGGGCCCCTTCTTCCCATAGCAGATACAAAAGCCCTGACCCCTGCAGGCTGCTGGCTCGCAGCCTCTTGCTGCCCTCCTGGGCACACAGGGCACACTGCGTCCTGGCTCCTTCCCCCTCTACTCATGTCCATCTTTTTTTTTTTTTTGCCAAAAATCAGCAGCTCCTTGGACAAGAAATTGTTTTTTCAGGCTGTGCAGCACTGTAGCAATGACGTGGATGGTGGGCACTGCAGACTTCAGCTCCTGGCGGCACATTTTTGCAGTGGAGTCAGCCCTTCCAAAGTGTGTCTAGCCCTCGTGGTCATAAAGCGAAGGTTTTTAAATGTAACGTGGGTTGAATTACCCAGAAAATGTTTGCTAGAGTTTGAGAAATTGCAGAGAGGGGGGTGTTCCCTGGAGCAGGATGTCCTGCTTGGTGCAAGCAACTCGAAGGCAGTGCCTGAGCCTGTAGGCATCCTGGGACGCTTGCGATGAGGAGCGCTGATCGTCAGCCCGGGGCTGCTCCTCAGGGCTGTGAGGACCCGTGCCCACAGCCTCCTTTTCAATGAAGACCATGACGTGCCCCATGGAGCTGCCAGGGGAAGCGGCTATGTTTGCGTGGGTTCATTAGGGACCTTGGAAGGTGACCATGCCCTGGGAGAGCGGCGTTCACCTCTGGAGCATTGGGATCAAGGGGCTGGGGGAGATTTGCAGCCCCCATGGTGCTTTATGCAGCAGAGGCACCATGCACAGCAGGGTGAGCGGCCGTGAGGACCAAGGCCAGGAGGCAAAGTGCTCACAGCCCCCTGCACCTCCCTGCCTCTGCCTTGCAGGGAGAGGCAAGTTCCCACCTTTCCTTCCTCAGAATTGCCCCGGTGAGGGTTTTCTGGGGTTTTTCTCATGGCTCTGCTTGCCTGCTGGATTTTGGGTAGACGAAGGGCCAAGATGCGCTGTGGCGGTAGAAAACTTACATGGAAACTTTTCTGAAGAGCTGAGGCACAGGATCAGTGCAATATTTCATGGTGAGCCCTGATATTTAGTTGCCAGGGTTGCATGCCAGTTTGAGATCACCATTTCTGCCACGCTGCAGTCGGGTGGGTTCATCCAGGTTACGCTCTCACCTGGGGAATTTATCATGATCAGCCACCTGTGGCAGCATGGTCCCAGGAGGGACGTGCTCAGCCCAGTGTGGCTCTATGAAATATCCAGCACGGCTGGGCAGGGTGGTGGTGGCAGCTCCATGCGGAACCACACAGGGGACCGAGGGGGCTGTGAGCTCCAGCGATGCAGGTGAAGGACCTACAGGAGGATCAGCATAATGTTGTGTATCTATAGGAAGTGGAGAAGCTACAAATGGGCAATCAGTGACTTAGAAACGAGCTCTGACCCTGACTGAGGGCAACTTACTTCCACAATGCCTATGGTGTTGCAGATTTGGGGTGGAGAGCCATCCCACTTCTACATAGGTGAGCCCAATTCTGATGGGAACGCATAGGATCTACAGTGCCATAAAGAATGATCGCAGCAGCTCCAGAGGTGACGGAAGGCAGCGTAGGATAGTGGCTGGGAAATGGGGGAGGACGTTGCAGATTCTCTCTGCCTGTCCCTGCTGAGCTGCGGTGTTCAGCAGGACTTCCAGCCCTGCCTCCCAGCTGGCCATTGGGACCAGCCAGGCGGGCGTACAGCGCATGGGCAGCTTCCTGACTTGGTGCCGTGCTGATGCATTTTTACTGCTGACAACAGACAGGCAGCAAGGGCAACACTTCCCCCTTGCACCAAGGGCCAACACCCCCAGGAGAGTTATGGGACCCTCCAATGAGCGTGTGGCCGGGGCTGGAGGAACAGGGCATGGCCTGCGTCTGCAGCAACAGGTCCTGCAGGGAAGGAGCGAGTCGTGCTGCTCAGGCACTTCCCGCAGCAGCTGAGGAGCGGAGGCAGAGCCTCCGGAGCCTGCCTCCGCAAGGGGCGAGGACAGGCAGAAGATGCTCACGCTGCACCCAGAGCTGTTGGCAGCAGCTCCTGCGGGAACGGAGCAGCAGAGGCTAGCGAGGAAAGAAGGCAATGGTAGGGAATGGATGGAGCTGTGATTCCTTTTGTCGGGAAATCAATAAATCAGCGGGTCTCACACTCCTTTTGGCAGCTCATCCCACTTACAAATCCAGCTGGGAGGCAGGCAGCACAGGGAGCTGGTGGCTCTGCAGCAAGACACCAACGCAGCTCAGCGTGCTGAATGTCAGAAGCCAGAAAACATTTAAAAATAGCATTTGGATGACCTTCCCTGACCCCATTAGTCATCTCCCTCCCAAGAAGTGCAAATGAGATCAGCCTGGACTCCAGCTGCAGGTCTGCTCTCGCTGGTGGGGCCATCAGTGAGGTGGGGAAAGAAACTTCTCAAGTCATCGTCTTCCTACAGCTTCCCCCCTCTTACCAGCAGTTCTTTCTCCGTGGGTTCGGACAGTGTCCACACCAGTGTGCCAGTTTAATTCAGTGACTGGTGGTGAAGATAAGGGGCCACCTCCCAAAAAGTATGCCTTCCATTTTCTTTCACAGGCAGGTTCACCTGAGATGAAAGCTGGTGTTTATGATTTCTTCTTTCATATCACAGCAGTTTTATGTCTGTTGTAGCCCAGCGCTTTTGGCCATTTCAAACTGAAAATTCCTGTTAAAAACAACCAGAAAATGCATTTGATGTTTTAACTCTTGACGGTTTAATTCTTGGTCCCCAGTTAGCATTAGCTGGTTTTACTTTCAAAATTAGCAATTGTAATTGATACCTGAGCATGGGATAACTGCTTCTGGATTGAGCTTCTGTCAGCCTTCATGACAGTTCATTCAGTCACAAGATGATTTATGCAAGCTCAGGGCCTCACAAGTATGATTTTCTGTTTTCCTGCCTAAGAACTGCTTTTATTTTATACTTATCGCCTCTTATTCCAACTCACAAATTGATGCTCATTTTTTGTCATTTATTTGTGTTAGCTTGGGACTGAGTGAGTGCAACATTCATTAAAGAGACGAACACAAACAGGAGGCACGTGTACACATACATCTGGAGCTGCGGCAACAGACAGAGAGAGTCCACGTCCCGCGGCTCATGCACACATGAGTAGGCTCATAATTCTTTAATTGATTCTCCCTTCCACTTAACTGATCGGGCAGAAGCCCTGACTGGATGGCGATGCACAAAAAGCGGCTGGGTTTGCTCTCCTGCAAGCTGTTGCATCCCCACACATGGGTTAGCCGCGGCAGCAGAGCAGCTTTCACCACTCAGGAGCAAGCCCTCCATAGCCACAACATTTCAGCCGCGGGGCAAATGATATGTTATGAAGAGGATGCAGGACGAAACAGAAAATTCCAGCATGCTGTAGCACCAGTCCACGACCTACACATCCCTGGCATCCCAGGGAGGTGGTTGGGCCCCCATGGTGACAAGAAGGGTCAGTGGGTGACCAGTGGTGCAGAGCAGCTTCTGTATGAGAAAGGAGTGAGGTGTGAGGGACGTGGCCGGGGTGGCCACACTTCTTTGGAAGAGGGCAGCACCCAGCACTGACACAAGTTAAAGAACAAACACGACACCACTGTCTTCATACAGCCTGCAGTTAATCCCCAGAGCTCCTCACCACAATTTGTCCTGTCTTCCATGGTGCACTTGGCACACTTGGTCTTCCAGCTGTTAACCTGCCATGGGCAGCTGTGCGGTGTGCCAGCTGTGGGGCTGGAGCACCAGTGAAGCCCAGAGGTGGTCAGCCAGCATCTCAGAGAGCAGCAGCGACTGCCAGGCTCACCAGCCTGCAGGTTGGGCGGTTAGTGGTGGTGGAAGGTGTCCTGCCCCTGATGTGAAGCTGCTGAACCTCCCCAGCTGTCCTTGGTTAGAAGGTACATGGTCTAGTAGGTTGGGAGGCTGGTGACATCACACCAGCCAGCCCAGTATTTCGGGCAGCATCTGCAGTATAGGCCAGGATGCTGGCAGAAGAGCTCTTTTGCTGGCTTGCTTTGGGCTGTGGTGAGGTCCTCCCTGTTAGGTGGGGTGGTGTGGAGTGAGCTGTCACCTGGGTGTGCTCGCCCTTACCCACGCATGGGGCATGGGAGCATTGCACATCCTTCACTGGCCCAGCCAGGGCACACTGAGCAGCGTTTGACTCAGCGAGCAGCAAAAGAGGCACAGAGGAAGCACTCACCATCCTTAACACAAAGCCAAAAAGCAAATAAAAGGCCCTTTGTCCTTTTCCTCATTAGCGTGTGCATCCCCAGTGCAGGGGAAGTAATTACCCATTTCTTCATGGTGTGGAGAGTCTCCTCTTCCCCTCCGTGCGTGCCCAAACACCTTGTCTGCAGAGCTAATTGATGCACACAACAGATTTCTTCTTGCTCTTCTCGTTCTCTGAACGGGCTCTGTGTTGTGTGCCCCCCCTCCAGTGCCCACACAATTAACCGAATAGGGCCAAGTTTGCCTTTCGGAAGGGATTATTGCCCAGGAGGTGGGCAGCTCTCAGAGGTGCACACAGACCCCAGTGGTCTCTGCGTTGAGCCCTGAGCTCTTGAAAAACACCTCCTACCTCCTGGTAATAACTGACTTGGAAGATGTTATTGAATTAATACTACTGATGTCCCCTCCTGAAGGTCGGGCTGGTAATAAAGTCATACGATAGTATTTATGCTAACATTAAAATTAATTACTTGCCATTTTTATGTGTATTAATGATTTGATTGTGATGCTCTTTATAGCTGTAATGGAAGGCCAGTGACTGATATACCTTTGTTCTTTATGAATGTAATTAAGAAGAAAACACTTTAAGGCATTTATTCACAAATAACACCAACCAGGATCCAAACCTCAGGTGGTACGTACGATCTACACTGCTTATTAAATGTCATATTCACAATTATGGGCTCCTGCATGATTTACATCAGGTTGCTAGAGTGGGATGCGATCTCTAGGCACGTTCCTGTGTGAGCAACAAGTGGGAGCTGCAACTGGAGATGCGCACAACTACATGGAGCCGAGTGCACCGCGGGCGAGGATCACAGCACCTCACCCAGCTTCCCCGGGCTCTCAATCAAAATGCTCCTGGATGCGGGTCCTCTGGCAGAGTGCTGCACACGGGTGTGCCAGATGCCTGATGCACAGCAGCTCTTGGAGCATCCACCATGGAGGCTTGCTGCTCTTCCTGGTGGTGTGTGGGGTGCAGCTGAGATAGATTTTGGGGTGGCACAGGCTGCTGTGGGCAACAATAACTCTGCTGGATCCCAGCTTCTTACACTTGCAGGCCTGAATTAAATATCACAGGGCAACCCCGTCCCCATGGTTTGACTTTTGGATGGTCTCAGAGATACCAGCACAGTAAGACTGGCCCTGTTAAAGGTGACAAGGACCTCACCCCCAGCTATTTCCTAAGTGTACTGATATTCACATTCCTTTAAATCCTACAGCTGCAGGATGTCTTCCCTTCTTAGATTCAGAAACTGCAGCCTCAGAGCAAGAAAGTGACAGGCTGGATTTCTGCTGATGCACTCCCTCCTCTAGCAGCCCTCATCTCTTTGGCATCCACCAGCCCACTCCGGTGTTTAAGACATTTCACAGTCTACATATCTAAGGGGGACATTTAAATTCAATGGGTCTGGTTGGGAGAACTCCCCCAGCTCCAAGCAGGAAGGTCATCGCCAGCTTATTGCATGTCACTGGCCATCTGGGACAGAGATCTCGACAGGCTTCGTGCAGGAGATGTGTCACTGGTGGTTTTCATTCCTCCGGGTGATAGTGGAGTGCTCTGACTGGACAGTATCTGGCAGGCAGTGCACAAGGAGATCTAAGCCCCTTCTCTCTGGCTTCTCCTCCAGGTGTCTGGCCTCCTGCCCTGTGGACATCTGAGATGTCACTGTTGATTTTAATACTCTCTGCTTATGGATTGCTGACCTTCTGCTGGGGCCGGTTCCTGCTGCACAGAGAGCCCCTGTTCTCCCAGAGATGAGGAGAGCTGTGCTCAGCACTCATTCAGCTGGTTCTGGCTCTCTGGTAGCACAGCCCATTCTGTTCTTTGCTTGCCATCTCGACAGGGTCACATTTTTGTCCTGTCTGCCGGAGATACCTGTGGAGGTGTGTGGACAGTGCTCAGTGATGCAGTCTGCAAAGGCAGCACTTCCAAGTGCTGTGTGTCCTACAAAGTGGTGAATATGTGGGGTTTGTCTCCGTTCACCCCTTACTCTTCTGCTCTCTTTGCATTTGGCCCACAATGTCTTGTGATAAATCTGTGTTTTTTTTTTTTCTTATAATCTCTTGGTTCCTTTTGTCCAAATGAATCATTTTTAAGAGTGGTATTTTCACAGCCTCCTGAAGCTAAGGTGTGGAGGTGAGGTTTCTTGTAGAACAGAGATGATGGCAGCCTTGTAACAAGTCTTTTTCCATTTGAGTTTGGCTATTCAGACTTGGGAGCAAGCAGGGCTGCAACCCTGATTTACTTGTTAGGTTCTGGAAACCCAGGGTTGGAGATAGTCCACCCCAAGCCTGCTGTGGGTACAGGTTATTGAGCTGAGCTTGACCAGGCTCCAGGTGAGGCAAGAAGCAGCAATGTCCATGCGGCATGGTGGGACCCATTGCAAAAAAATTGGGGTTTTCCTTCTCTGCTCGGCCCAATGCCATCTGCAGCCACCGTGCGGGAGGATGAAGGGAGTTGCTCTGCGCATCCTACTCTTACGGAGACACCTCTGGTGCTCCTCCCTGTTGTGCCTCTTAGGAAACAGAAGATGTGTCACCTGCAGGAGTGAGAGCACAATTTTCTCTATATTTAAGGCAATAAATGATCAGAGCAGGCCTCGGACAGACTGCTTCTCAGCAGATAGAGACCTTGAGAACAGAAACAGTTTCTCATAGAACTAAAGTTTCTGACTCTGTTTTAACCACTTCTTAGTGTTCCAAAGCTCCTTCAAGACATTTTTCTGAACTTACTCTGGGGAGTTATTTTGGAGGGGTTCTGACATAAGCCATTAGGTGAAATCAGTGGGAATCTGTGCTGTATTCTGGACACACCAAGTTTGCTTTTGTGGTGTTAAGAAAACCCAGCGCTGACAGGTCTCACCTATCTCTAATTCCCCTAGAAGGTTGTTTCGAACCCGTTCCCCGCCGCCCCTCTGTGCTGTGGAAATCTGGAAGCAGCAGCAATCATCAGGCACACCCACTGCCTTCATGACACACGTTTCTGTCACTCACGTCAGTTCACCTGAGATTTTCCGCTATTAGCAACCGGCATTGTTGCTAATTCATATTGAGTTCAGATATTCAGATATCCCAGGCAAGATTAGGACAGCAAGGTTGGCGAGTGCCCTGCCATGGGCAATGTACGATCTGAACAGATGGACAGAGAAGCAGGAGACAAGCCGTGGAGGATGGATTGTGGCCTTTCGTTTTGAGGCACTGGTGAACACTTGTTTATGTAGAGAGGGAGTGATATTCTCTGTGGCTGATCAGTACTAAATATTTCACAACTCATGAAGTCCAGGCGTGCATTAGCATATGGCAGAGTTGCCTCATTTTTGGCTACTGCGAGAGGATGATTAATTAGTAAGACATTTTTATGTATGAAAGGAAAAACATCACAATCTTTGTGGTTGGCAGCATGCTGATGTTTTACATTTCTGTAAGGAATAGGAGGATATGCTAATTGGCACACTTCCCTGAAATGTTTACCAGCAAACATTTATCCTTGTTTGCTTAAATAAAAAAATTGCATATTACATGTTAGAGTAATAGCACATTGGACATAGGCCCTTTGGAAAGGGAAATTGGATAGTATGAGCTCCCACTGCAATAATACACTTCTCTAACTTTAAATGAAAGCATACACATAGTTAGGAGGAAAATTAAGCTTGGGAGAGGAAAGGAAGTACAGAAGAGATTTGTAACAGAGCCATTAAGAGCATTATGAAATGGAAATGCAGGTGTATGAAAGCACCAGAAGCAGCACTAGAAAAGGGATTAGGAGAGTGAGCCATACTGGTAACCAGGGACAGGACTGACAGCTGAACCAGCAGGCGCTGCAGAGCATGTGGCTTGCATCAAGACCACAGCACATGCGACTTGTTAGCAGAGAGCCTCCACCCAGTAACAGGAAGATGGCACTAAGGGACAGCTCGTCATATGTGCGTTTGTCTTCCCGTGGTCGCAACGAGAGGACAGATGGTGTGTGAAGATGCCCAAACCGGTGAACAAAACACAACGGGCATCAACGTCACCCAAGCACCTGAGATTTAGCAGGCAAGGTTCTGAGGCAGAAAACCCTCCCACAATAGACGTTTGACTCCTCAGTTATGTAAAAGGCCTATCCCAAAACCAGTTTGGGGAGCACCTGGGAGCACACGCACTGGGAGAGGCAGGAGAAGGGGCAGGCAGAAAGCACAGGCCACATAATAGCACAGAAACATTATATTTAAAGGTTTGGGGTTAGAAAAAATAAGCCATTCCCCATCAGATCAGATCAGCACAGAGACATGCACAGTAATGCATGAACTGGATAGAGCAGGGGGCTCTCCAAGCTCCCTGCAGAAAGCAATCACAGAAGAAGGCTCAAGGGATGATGCACATTAGCCATGGTCCTGCTAGAAAGATGGAAGCGCCTGAGCCCAGCTTCGGAGAGGCTTGGAGCAGGAATTCACTGCAGCTGCCTGAGGGACCACTGGGTTGTGTCTCCCGCTCATCACCATCGAGGAACCTGTTTCCCTGCCCAAGCACCACTGCAGAAGCATGCCTTCACATAGTGCCCCCAGGAATTCAACAGCTCTCAAGGTCCATGTGCAAGGATTTCTCTTTGCTTTCTTCCCTTGTTGGATAAGTGGTGGCAAATTAGGTCATGCGGAGCTAAATTGAGCATTAACTCTTCTCCCTTCAGATCTGCTGCTGCAGCCTCTCTGGGGAAATAAAAACTGTCTCAAAATGTGACTCGGATCAGATTGCTTCCCCTCCGGTGCTGGAAACCTCTGGGCTTTCTGGGGACGTGCGGCTGGGAGAAAGCTGCTGGCACAGAGCCGGGCTCTGGGGCGGCGCAAGGACCAACGGGGGCAGGAAGGCGCTGGGCTCACCGCTGCCCTACAGCCCCGTTCTGCGGCAGGCACCGCTGCCCGCTGGTGCCTCGTCTCGTGGTCCCAAGCCATGAACCGCTATTTCAGTCCTTCAGAAGTAAATATAACTCGGAGACAAAAGGCTGGGTGTGACTCAGGTCCTCCCTGCAGCGTGACCATTCCAGGACAGAGGCAGAGCCCCCAGCACGGCTGACCTGCCCCTCTGCGTCACACCACTGCCCCATGGGCATCACAGGCGGCTCAGCCAGCTCCTGCTGCCTGCAAGCACCGTGTGGAACTGCAGGGTCATCCTCCAGCGTGTCAGACCTGGAGGAGGACCGGGGACATCATCTCTCACCCCCCTGCAACCGGAGCGATCCAGTCCAATCCATGAAATCAGGTTAAGGGGCTAAACCTGCTTTGGCAGCAGGATCTCAGTCAGAAAGAAAGGGCCAGGCCCGGGGATGGCAGAGCAAGAGCTGCTCTCTGTCATGCTGCCTTTGGATCAGTTATTTCTCCCAGACGAAGAAGAGTCTGTCTTTTGGCAGAAGACCAACGCTGGCAGACAGGAGAAGAAGCATCTGCTAAATGAGACACATGCAAAGCTTTCCATGTGTTGGTGATTCAGTCCAAGGTTGAGCGCAAACGCGTTGAGCTTCCCAGGCAGCCGGCTGGTGCGTCATGGGATGTGCGGACGGAGCAGGAGGGAGATGTCCTCTGTGCCTGGAGGGCACCCTGGCTGGGGCTGGTGAAACCTCCTGGAGAAACCCAGCCTAGCCTTGGGATCAGTATTCCCTACACACAGCTCAGCCAGTGAAGGGTGACAGGTGGCAGGGCACTTCTTCCTAGGACCTCAAGGGCTGCTGTAAGACAAGGCAAGAGGTCTAATGCTGTATGACACGGTACCAGCGGGAATAATGGGGTGAAACTCAGCAAAGGCCGAGTGCCAGGGAATGGCTCCAGACAGTGAGGTCAGGTTGGGTGGGAAGGAGCCTTTGGGCACACATGCCAATCTGTGGGCTCTTTTCTTCCTTCCCACTCTTTTCCCAAGCTGCCCTCTCCAAAGGGCCTGCCTGCACACGCAGGCTGGATGGGTTCGCTCCAGGTTAGCTGGTGCAGCCCCAGAGCTGCTTACGGCTGCTTCAGCATCGATGAAGTAACACTCTGCTCTGCAGGGCTCCCAGAAATCCTGCATAACGGCTTCTGACCCAGGCATCTGTCCATGATGATAGCCAGGGGGTGCTTGTCAGGGCACCTCGCACCACCGAGCATCCCCCTCGCTCCACAAAGCCCCTCCTGTAGCTCGGCGCTGCTCCTGCTGTGCAGCAGGGGCTGCATCCCAGCGGCACAGACCGGTGCGCAGTGGCTAGTTAGCAATGTGTAATATACTGCCCTGGTGTTTATTGCCAGGAGGAATTATCCGGATTAATCACAAAGTTCTGTAATAAAAAAAATAAATAAATGAAATAAAAGACGGTCAAGTGATTCATTGATGGAAATTCCTCCCCTGTTCCCAGTGAAAGCGCTTGCGGTAATCTCCGTGGCATTGTTTCTTTCAGCTACCTGACTTTAATCTGTAAAACACTGTTATGGCTCAGAGGTACCTCATAGGTTGGGATTGCTGGGACAGGGATAACTCCTGCTTGGGAAAGGGCAACGAATCCTTTAGGATGCACGGCCTCAGGAGAGGAGACTTCACCCACTCTGCAGAAACAGGGGAGCAGGTGCTGTCTGCAGTAAGACTACGATGATGCATCGTCTTTTTTTCCTCTAGTTCTTTTCAATCTCTTTTATCACGTGAAAAGGTGGGTGTTCTGCATCAAAAAAGATTTTTTTTTGGATGAGCCACTTCAAACATTTTTTTTTCTCAGCTTCCAGGTGTTTCCTCAGTGAAAAGCAGAGGCTGTTAAGTCCCTTCCAGGTGTTTGTAGCCAGTTGAAAGGCTCATATGTGTGTGTGAGGGGCAGTAAAGGGTGCCTTCTTCCAGACAATATGCCTGCCAGGTTTGCTGCAACAGCCCAAAACACAGTTTTTCGTTCCCAAGGAGCCTTGTCTGCACTCACCAGTTGCTTGCAGAGACTAAGAAACCCCTCTGGCAGTCAAAACCAGAGGACTTCTGTCCTGCACAGAAGAGGATAAAACCCTCAAAAAGTGGTCTAGATACCTCAAAAAACATCTGAGACTCTCTAAAAAAAGGTTGCATTTCTTCCTGATTCTCTTCACCTGGTGCCTTGTAATTGTCATGCTCAGGCAGTGACGAGCTCACCAGAGCAACAGCACCCACGCGCTCTCGCAACTCATTCCTCGTGGATTTGGAAGGAGCTGCGAACACTGGCCTGGTGGCAAGGCTGGTGTCTTCTTCGGTTGGCTTCTGGGGAGGCTGCACGTGGGCGAGGCTTGGTGCTGGGCTCTGACCTTCAGGTTGGGGATTCAGAGGAGAGAGCATCCTGCTGAGCAGAGGAGGTCCCTCTGCCCTTGTCTGGGAGGCAGGTGGTCACCAGTACCCCAGGGCATCCCTGAGCGCGTGTGGCCTCTTGGAAAAAATATCCGTGTTCCCTAAGACTCTGTCTCCTGGCCAAGGCTGAGATGCACTTGAATGAGACTTGAGTTTGGATGAAGCTGGTTCAAACAGATCCTCGGTTTTACTTAGTTATGCAGTGCTAAGAATGAATAGCTTCCAAGTTTCTGCCAGAAACAAATGTATGTTTGCACAGATTGAAAAGGTTACCTGGTTTCACTCCATCCAAGATGGGTTATTTACTATAAATATGTTTGCACTGGAGTTGTGAAAATTAAGGCATGTTGATTGAAAACCTTACAGCAGATGTTGTCTTAGCATCCCCCAGGAAACTGTCACAATCGTCTTTTCTTAATGTGGAAGTGACACTTGCTTCAGAAACAGTTTGGGAAATGAATGTTGCGCTGAGGAGGGGTTCGTGTTGTGTTGCCAGCAGAATATCATATTCCTGTTTGATGCATTAAGCAACATGTAAAAATTTAATCAAAAGCACATTTATTATACATGATAGTCAAAAATAAAAGCCACCAAAAAACAAACCCAACCAGCAAGGGCTTCTGCTACTCATTAACTTCCTTAAAAATGGCTGGAGAGAAAAGGCAAAATGCCTGTGCCTAGCAAAAGGGCTTGGAAATAAGAGTGCCGTCATTAGCATCACTGGCCTAAAAAAGGATTTGGCTTCAGAGGGAGCTCCCCCTGACAAAACTTTGAGCTTAGGCAAGCGGTCAAAAATAGTCGAGGGGATCCTGATGTACTCGGGGTCTTTATCTGTGGGGGTCCCTTCCTACTGCAAGCAGCAAGCTGGCTCTGGGAGAGCTGGGATGCATCAGCCTGTGCCAGCTCTTGGTGTGTCCCTGTCTTCTGGTGACACCGCGGCCACCCCGGTACTGCAGGTCCTCCGAGGGCCTTGCTGGTCCCATGGGGCCAGCAGGAGTCCGCCCCGCGCATCCCCAGGGGAGCGTGCAAAGGCCGGGGGCTTGCCGCTGGGAATCGCTTCCCTCTCGCAGCGAGGGGCCGAGCAGGTTTGTGCAGGGGCTGGAAACAAAGCGGGCAGGGTTCTGTGGAAAGGGTAAAAGCCTCGAGTGCAGATGGGAGCTCTTTACGGAGCAAATAAAGGGAGCAGATTCGCTCCCCGTGGTGGGCGCAAATACCACCAAGGCCAAGAGGTAGAAGCTGTGTGTGGCTGAGTGCAGCCGAAATGTCTCAACAGACTGCTGGTCTGAAGGAGAAAGCCTGGGGGATGGACAGAAACCCAGCTGGCGTTCCTTCATCCGGGGCCGCAGCCCTGGGCCAGCAGCGAGAGCAGAGATTCCCTCTGCTGCTGTCAACAACCTTTGTGAATTAGATAATATTTGGAAGAAGGCAAGGTGGTTAAGGAGTATTTTTTTTTTTTCAGCATAAAAAATTGCATGGTAGCCAAGAAAAAAAAATAGAGAAGAAAGAAATGAAAGGAGAAAAGCTGGTAGGAGAAAAATGGTCTGGAAATCGGGTGTCTCAGTGTCAGTGGCAAATGGTTTTCAGAGAGAAAATTATTGCAAAATACTGCACGAGTAGGATTTTACCCTGTCAGACAGAAAATAAAGCTACGGGAAGGGCTGAACAGGTTGCAACCGTAATTGATTTTGACTGTAATTTCATGAGGGCAGGAACTGTTTGCACAGGCCCTGGCAAAGACTGAATTCTCTTGCTCATAAAAGGAGCTGGGTGGCGTGCTGCTAGAAAATGACATTCCTTGAAAAACGGCATTTCAGATTGAGTAAAATTATTCAAATATCCAAGGTAAATTTAGAAGTGAAACTGTGTAGGGAAGAGCTGAAATGTTTGATTTTGAGACTTTTTAAAGAAAATAATCCCACTTTTCTTTTCATATTAATGTTCTGAAAGGTGGTTTATATTTTATTTTATTTTTTTTCAGAGTAGAATAAAAAATTCTCTCTAAATGATATAATAAATAAGAAAAAAGGATTTTAGCTCAATAAGAAAATGACAGCATTTATGGACAAAGCCAGAATATGTTTTATTTATTTTCTTGGTTTAGTGCCAGAACAAAAAATAAGTGCCTTGCAGAGCTCTGGTTCGTGCTCACTGTCGGAGGATGCAGGGAGAGGGGTCAGCTGGGGCTCTCTGCGGGGTACGTGAGACCCTCTTGTACCGAAGGGGGGAAATGCTGGAAACAGACATGTCAAGAAATTTCTGGGAGGTTAGTTGTCACTGACTGTTGTACGTGCTGGCCATATTGTCAGGATTTTCACTGGAAAATCAATAATAATTGTGTCCCTTCTGCGTGGGCTGCAGCCGGCTGTCTCCTGCAGACGGGTAGAGATGAGCTGGTCACCTCGAAGGCTGGAGGGGAAAGGGGAAGCTCATTAAAACACAACAGGAATCATCC
The DNA here is from genome assembly GCA_013399115.1 of Anseranas semipalmata. Lineage (NCBI taxonomy): Eukaryota > Metazoa > Chordata > Aves > Anseriformes > Anseranatidae > Anseranas > Anseranas semipalmata. The sequence goes on from VXAA01000489.1 coordinate 115,635, forward strand.
AGAAAAGTGGTTATTTCTGCAAAACGTGTCCCAGGGACACGCGCCGTGCTGGGCCTGGATGCCAGTCGCTGACGTGAAATGCTCTCCTGACGCTCTCGTAGGCCGGCGTGCTTGCGAAACTTGCGTGCGTGGGTTCCGGTGTCTGTCTGTCTGCTGGTGGCTTTCTGCTGGATCTGGCCTTGCTGGCACAGGGTGGATGGAAGGGGCGTGCAAGCGTCTGTCCTTGGCTCCATGGCCACGTCCTGCAAAAATCTGGCTCGCCCAGAAGGGCTCTGCCTGCTTGCTGAGCTGGGAAACCAGCAGCGAGGATGCTGTTTTCAGGCAAGGTGTTCGTGTGGATGGCGAAAGCCCAAACCCAGGAGATGAGGAAGTTTCTAACCACAGCATAACAGGAAACAGCCTCTGCGTGAGACAGGGGGAGCAGGAGGGCAAAACCTCTTCTGCGTCACAGAAGTGAGATAACTCCATGAGTTAGAAGGTGTTTGCTGGGGCACGACTCTGGAGCCAGCCTTGCTCAGGGAGCTGTCGCTTCGCTTGGCTTCTTAGACCTTCATTTCTGTTCTTTTCCATCTTTTCCACTGAGCCTGCACTGACATCGAAGAGAGCAGTACTTTTGAACAGCTACTGACTCATTGCTGTTGTTGGGTTTGCTGCTGTCTGTACCCTCACAGCAAAGGATACCATTTTTCTTGCATTTAATTTCAAATGATTGTGTATCTCCATGCTTATCCCAATTTCTTAAAAATAATAATAATAAAAAAATGCACAGAAGTTTAGCTAGTCTCCTGGGGAGGGTCTTTCAATTTTATTTTGAATTTTTTGCACCCACTCACAGCTTCACAGCCATCTTGGATGTGGCATTTCAAAAGCTGTTGCTGATGTGCAGCCAGAGAGCGCCATTCTGTGCAGCAGCACGTTGCTTTTTGCATGCCTGCATGAATGCCATCTTTGAAAGATTAACAGAACACACAGCTGAAATCATGATGGGGGAATTGGAGAACATGCAAAGCTTCATGGAAAATGCTGTGTAGCTGGTATGCTCACAGTAGTTTCTCCAATATATTAAGTTTGCCTTGAACTTACGATGATGCCCAGAAATGGGCATCTTAGAAAGATGATCCTTGCAGAGCCCATTGCCCACTTCAGATACCCAGGGTAGGAACTGCGTACCCAAACATACCGTTTTGATGTTGTCTGATGTGATCTGGAGTGTCCCAGCTGGCCTCCACTGCCTTTCCAGGAGCCTCTGGATCGCCTATAGTTCCCATGGAAATGTATCCTAAGGCTTCCGCAATAACACAGAACACCTGTATTTTGGTACCTGGTGTTTCTGTTGAAGTCAGGTAGCCTCTGGAAACCCACTGAATTTATTGGATGCTGGTTCATTTCAGACTTGCCACACAACTGGGTATTGGTGTCAAACGGACACGTTTTGAGAGTGGATCTAAAACACACTGCCGAACAGTATTTCGCAGTCACTTTGGTTTTCATCCTGGAGATGCCAGATGTGCTCAGGCTTTGCTCTCTGAAGTCAGGCTTAATACCTATATTTGCTCCTTGTTTTATGAAGGGATGCAGTTCAAGCATGAATATTGTGCCCTGCAGGCTGGTTGTGCTTTCAGGTCGTGTAGTGTCTGCTCTCTTAGTACAGCTTGTCCTGCCAGCCTCCAGAGGAATAAGGTCCTGAAATGAGGCAGTGGATTGCCCTGTCTGCCCAGACTCTCAGGCAAGCCACCCAACATGCACAGGTGCAAGTGAGCTGGAGTTCGTCTGTAATCAAGGTCGTTATCCTTGTTCAGAAGAGAAATAAATGCCACTTGTTCCTGAGCTGCTCGTCCTCAGCAAAATCCCTAGGGAAAATACACTGCCATGGCCAGCATCGGAGCGGTGAGAATCCCATGTGGGCACCAGCACGCTCCTGGATGGCACTGCTGGTGCCGCAGGGGACCCTCAGCTGGTGATGCTGGCAGACTAGGGTGAGCTCAGATGCAGGATACACCGGTTTGAGGGCTTCAGCAGCCTCCTCTGAGCTGAGAACACATCCTGCCCCAGGAGGCAGGAGCCATGAATGTGCTGCTCAGACCTGGGGCTTGTGTCTAGATCCCAGCTCCCGGATTCTGCCAGAATCCCAGGACACACGCAGCGCTCCCCGGGGTCAGTCTGGCAGCCTGATTATGGGACAAATACCACTTGTGAAATAGGTCAGGAAGTTCAGCAAGGCTCTTAAACATTTTTGGACCCTAGATGCCTAAACACCCCAAGGACACTGCTTCCTTGATGTACACTACATGGCCAGCATATTCCTTATGCTGACTTCTTATATTGCTGTACAAGTGGAAAAGACAGCATTAGATGTTGTTATCCAGCTGTGCTCAGCCAGTCACGCCATCTGTCCCCTGCCCTGGTAATTTTTTTAACCAGTTCCAACCAGGTTCGTTAGGTTTCTGCATGTTTTGTGAGTGCTGGGAGCTGAGCAGAAAGTCCATCTCTGCCCAGCTGCAGGGAAGTCCGCCCTGAAAGCTGCACAGCTAGCTGTCTGTCTTGTCTGGCGGCCAGTGGTCAGCAAGTGCAGAGCAGAGACCAGCCAGACACGAGCAGCTCATGCTACGTGGCTGGGTTAGCATCGCATCAGCATGCTGCGTGTGAATCCCATACTGGCAGAGAGTGAAGAGCTAGCTCAGGTGGATGTTTCCAGGCTTAATTTATGGGGGCAAAATGTAATTAGCTGAGTTTTACGGAACTAAGATCTCAGGATGTGGGAAAGGTGCTGCAGGACCCATAGAGGGGATTTCAGAGATGAGTTATGGAGACAGTACCGTGTAATGCTGGGTCACGTTCTGCCTTGGGGATGGACCATGCAGTCGCCATCCTGACCTCCTCCTGCTGCCTTTTGTAGAGAGCTCACAGCACAGGAGGGGAGAGGTTTTGGACAAGACACTCGACTGGTGCCATGCTTAGACACTTTGAGATTCTCCATATCTGAATGTGAGGCACCCTGATTCTCACATAAGCTCTTGGCATAAAATATTGTGGCCTTCAGTCCTTGCTGAGTTTCCTTTCCCATGAGGCTGTTGCACAGCATAGCACTGACGTTCTCACTGAACCTCTCCCAGCACGGATGCTGGAGGGTTTTGTGCTTTAACCAGCACAGCGCTAGCCATTGTAGGTCCCCAAAGCCATTAGACCTGGTTACTCTTCCTTCTGCCTGCCCTGCCAGTCTGAAAATCATTAGACAGTTTCCGAGCTGCTAGCTGTTCCTCTGCTTCTCTGCTCCATTTCTGCTGAACTATAACCAGCAGTGTGTGCCGTGGGTGGTGGCAGACACCACCCATGGCAAAACACTGGTTTTGGTGAGGGACCTGGGTTTGTAAAGGCTAGTTCCAGCTCTCACAGGCATTCACAAGAGCTACCCAGGACAGAAAACTCCTCAAAATCTCTGTTCCATGCACCAAAGCACCACGTAAAAAACAAACAAACAAACAAACAACAACAAAAACAAACAAACAACAACAACAAAAAACCACCCCACCTTTTAATGAGCCTGAACCTTCAGCAGAGACCAAATGTCACATCTGTGATGTGCCACAGAAAGAATACAGGAGGACCGAGAGCTATGCCAGGGTCTCAGGTGATCACAAGCCCTGCCTTCTTGAATTTCTTCTTGAAATTCACTTTGATGATTGGCTTAACTTGACTGTGTGGCAAGGCATCCAGAAGCCTTAAAAGAAAGAGCCCCAGCATGTTGTGCCCCAGCTTTTCTCTTAAATTTGACCCCAGCCCAGAAGACAACTTAAGCATCATGTAGAAGGAAGCAACTACTTGAGTTCTGCTGGGGACCAGCAGAAATTGCAGACTTGATTATAAACACATAGAAATATAATAAAAATATAAACACAGCATGTTTATATTGCAGATTGATGCAATATAAACATGCTGTGGTTTGTGGCCTGCAAGCATCCATCAAAGCCCCCAGACAACGTTCTTCCTTATGCATATCCTTTGCTCCCAGGACCACAGGGAGGTGAAAAAAATCAGCCATTTGGAGTCCTTCAAGTTTACATTTTGATGTCATCACTGTTGGTTCCTTGGTCCCAGGAGTGGGTCTGATGGGAATTTGAATATTCTAGAGAGTCTAGCTCCCTGTAAGATTTCTTTCTTCAAAACACTCCTGGAGACCACATTATTTAAAGCATTGCCTCTGTTTCCATGCCAAGCACACTGCAGCTTTCTCTAGCATTATGGAGCCTAGGTCAGAGCTAGCTAAAAGAGGTCTTGAAATGCAGCCGTCTAAATTCTTTCTGTTCTGAGTCCATGCAAAGGCGAAAGGGTGAAGGGAGGCCACTGGGAGCTGGAATGAATTGGCCGATTGTTCCCAGTTTCCCTAACCCAGGGACTGCCTCGATAGGCCACGTTTGGCATTCGGCTTGTGCAAGTTTCCAGCTCTGCTGCTGTAGGGTCACTGGCTCAGCATCCCAAATGTGCCCCAGACCAGCCCTGTCCTCGGTGACATGCTGGTTTCTGAACGTCATCAAGCCCACTGTTCCTTTCAGACTGAACTATCTAAACTTTTTACTAATTAGCTGTAGCAGATAGACCAGCTTCCCAGGGCTGGGATGGCTTTGGGTGTCTTCACTGGGTCTGAGCTGGCTGCAGGGAATGAGGCCATTTCTGCAGCGAGCGTTACATAACGCGGGTATTTTTAGCATCTCATTCTGCTCATCACCACTGGTTGCAAGGGATGCAGCAGAAGAGAATCAACCATGCCAGGTGACAAATAATCCCCAGACCTCGAGGGAGGAGGGATGGAAGACCAGGAGGAGCAAGAACAGCGCTGGATTCTCCAGTGTTTGACCTCCATGCTGCTGTCGGGCTGCAAGGAGAGCGTGCTGCCCACCAGCACCAGCTCTCTGACTTCCTGCAATTTTCCACTTGGCAATCCCAACACAAGCAGTGGCTTAACAATGTCACTGGTGTGCCTTGCCCTGCTGGGCTAACTCTGAGAGGGTCTGTCATGGCATAATCTGCTGAGTGTATTGTTCTGGGTGATTTTGTATAGCACTGCCTTGCTACGTATCATGGATGTATTTGTGCTAGGACACATGTGAGAAGACATTGCTGTTGACCTAGAAGATGGTGGTAATGCTTTACCCTGCTGGTAAATGCAGCGCACAACCTGCTCTGAAACATAAAGTGTCAACGTGCTGGTGCAGCACTTGCAGAGAGATTTCATAGGTTGCACTGAAGTGATAATCCTCCCTGCACACCACCATGAACAAGCATCATTGCAAGGGCATGGATATGGCCCTAATTGCATCATATACCTAAGCTGATGAGTTGCAAAAAGTTATCCCCCAAATTAAAATAGTGGTAATTCTGGCTTTTGGAAGGGCATCATCCATTTGCAGATCTGTGTGTGTGTTGGAAAAACCTACCCAGCAATGCGGCTGAAATGGAGTTATCAGGGAAATGAGGCTTTCCCAGTTGGCAATTGCCGTGTTGTTCGTGCCTGACAAACTGGCAACATGTGAGTAATTATCTAATTAACCTCCACCCGGCAGAGGCAGAAGTGACACATCCCTCCCGCTTTGCTATGATTCTGCCTGCTTCCCAGTGGATTGTGGCAAATGAGAAGAGAAGGAAGACCCTGACAGTGACGTGTCAGTGACAGCCGGTGCTCCCTGATGCCGGGGATGCTCAAGGCTCCCAGCCTTCTCCCAGTGCCAGTCCGGGCAGGGAACCGGCTGTTTCATCAGCTGTACTGTACCCAGGTCCTAAGGAAAGAGGCTGGTGCTAAGACTCATGAGACTTTATAATCTGAGGGGACAATAATGGCGATGTAAAGGGGGTGTGGTAGCGATGTGTCAGGGTCAGGGGATCTTGAGACCGTTGCTACAGTAAAGTGACACTTGGGGGGGGAACCACAGAAAAGGCCGAGGCTTCAGCTGAGACAAGAAGGAGACAGTCTGGGCGCGGGGGAGTTTGCAGAGCCATCAGCAAAGACGTATTTTGGGGTGGTTCTACCAGGCACGGACAGAGAGAGAAGGAACAGACCCCTTGGGACCTGCTGCAAAGTCAGGGGCTGAACAGGGACACACCAAGGAGAGGACAGAGGTAGTGGGGACACCAGATGGGGCCGTCACAGCAGCCAGCAAGGAGGTGAGATAGAAGAAGGGCATCATGACTGAAGGTTTCAGTGCTGAATAACAACAATATGCTGAACGAAACTGTCCATTCTGATGTCTCAAGAAGTTTTCAGTTTACAAGAGAAAAAAAAAAAAGGCTTATATAGAATGCTTTGGGATTTTCCTTTGCCTTCCTTTGTTTTTCTCCCTGAAGTGAGAGAAGCTCTTTCCTCCTTTTTTTTTTTTTTTTTCCTTCTCCTGTAGAGAAATGTTAGACATGGAAAGCAGAAGGAAAAAATAGATTGAGAAGCTTCTTAGGCATAAAGATGAAACCATACAGTGTTGTGTTAGCAGAATCATGGAAAAAGTCAGGTTGGAGCAGACCCTGTTTGGTCTGACATGAAGCGGAGGAAGTTCTGGGTGGGAAGAGGTCTCTGGAGGCCTCTGGCCCAATCCCCTGCTCAGAGCAAGGCCAGTCCTAAAGCCAGGGCAGGGTGTTCAGGGCTTTGTCGAGATAAGCTTTGAAAATGGAGTTGGAGATGAAGGTGGCATTGGAGATCCCATGGGGCTGACTTCATCACCTTGTGCTTGGCCTATACATCCCTGACAGGCTGGTGGCTGCAGCTGATCCCTTTTTGTCCTAGCCCTGAGGTTCTCCAGCACTTTTGAGTTCCTCTGTGACGTGGTTAGGACCTGCTGAGGGTAATAGAAACCTGCAACATACTGTAGTGAACCTTCTGCAGCCCACGCCTGGTGCACAGTGTTGTGCTGGGAGAGCTGGTGGCAGTGGTGGACCTGAGGACCTCCCCGCTCAGCACCGTTCCATCACAGAGGCAAGTGACCTGTGAGGAGACCCGCCTTCAGTCTGGGCTGGGGAGAGAAAGACATTTCGGGAGCATCACCACTGGTTCCCAGGAGTGGTACCCAGCCAGGAGCAGAGACGTCTGAAGCCCCTCCACAGGACCGCACGCATCAGCGCCTCGCTTCCAGGGGCCCCGCTGCGTCCCCAGGCAAGCAAATCCCTGTGGAGCAGCAGCTGCTTTAAGCAGACCTGTCCATTGTGCGGAGGACGCGCGAACGTGCTTGAAGGAGCGTGGTGAGAGACCGGCCCTAATGAGACTGCAAACACCAGCCAGTGCTTACCGGCCCTGGTGATGCTCATTATCGCTCAGTGCAGTGTCTTGCGATAATTAAAGCATGCCTTCTATGTTGTGATTAATTTCTTTCCTAATTAAGTGAGCTACGTGGTTGCAGCTTGTTATTTGTGGGTAATTAGCAACTTTCCCTTCCTTTGTGTATTTAATATGTCATATTTATGTTTGCGCTATGTTTCAATGGCCCCACAAGTGCTCTTTCTCTGTGAACTGCGTCAAGGATCTTGGTGGGGCCCCGTCTTGCTGCAAAGAGCTGGAGTGTGGTGGGTTCACAGGCTGCTTTGCCAGGCAGATAGACCATCGCAGGACTTTCCCCAGTCTCATCCCAGCAGATTTGTGGCTTGCTGGGACCATGTGAGAGCCACCCCCTTCTCTTGAATTGCCTGTGCTCCCTGGACAACCCCTTGGCTCTCTCCCACCTCCCCCTTGACTTCCACTGCTTTTCCAGCAGCACTGACCATCAGTGCCTGGGCTGCACCGCTGCGACCCAAAGCAGAAGACACTTGAAAGATCAGGGTCCTGCTCTGAATAAACACAGCATCCGTTTGCCTGTCTGCACCCACCAAGTGGCCCAAAGGAGGAGCTCGCTGGTGGCTTGTGGAGATGGGGGACCTCTGCTGCTGGGTTTCTCCTGAACTGCCACCGTTTTGGGGGGAGCAGTCCATGAGACCATGCCGTGGGCATTTCAAACACAGCAGCAACAGCTGCAATGTGTTCCTGCTCTTTCTGTTCTTGTAAAGCAAACCCCAGCCCCCCCCCTCGCTGCGGGCCCCTGGGACCCTGTGCAGACGAATGCACCCAGGCCACCCCTTGTGAGCTACTCCACCATCCCGCCCGGCTGCTGCCCCCAGCCCCCTTGCTGGCAGCAGCTGTTGCTCTTTGGGAACCATCCTTGGAATACAGCAGAGTGCAATGGCCACAGAGCTGCTTGCTCCTGCCTGAGGAGCAACCGGTCACAGCCTGGGGAGCTGGTGGGGGCCTTTCCATGGGGCACTTTGCAACAGCCCCGTGCTTGGCTATGAGCCCCTGTTGGGTCTATGCTCAGTCCCTTTGGTTGCCTCCATCCTGCCACGTTGGTGGGGCTCAGGCAACAACCAGGCAGGGAGACGTGCGTACGGACCTGGCCCAACTCCCCTGCTGGCTCCAGCCAAGGGTGGGGAGGATGCGCTGCCAGCGTGCAACCGAGGACAGTCAGTGCTGTGCAAGACCCTTCACCAAGTGTCCTAAATATACAAACAGCGTGGATACCAGCTCTCCTTTTCCTACGTCGGTGTATTTTCTCTGTTTTCTCTCCTGGATACACCTCAGAGCAGATAATGCAGCCTTTTTCTCAACTTCCATGAACTGCCCTGTGCATTGTCCTCCTGCCCTCCCGTGCGCTTGCACCTCCTGGCAGCTCTGCCATGCCAGTACCCGCACCTTTCACTCGGCTGTCCGAATTGCCGATGAAATCAGTGACTCCTGCAGAAGAACAGACCTCAACAAAGGTGTGAGCGGAGGTCAGAGATGTCTCAGCAGCTTCCCCATCACAACATGCTTGCCTAGGAGCTTGACATGTGATGCCAGGTCTTCATACAGGAGCTAACACGAATTTGCTAAATGCGTTTCCAAACACATTTGAGAACTGTCTGGAGGATTCTGCTGTTGACAAAAGAGTGGTGACCTGGCTGTCCATCAAAGTGAGCAGCTTGGTTTTTGTTTGCCCCACTGATTACAAAACCATTCATTATCCCTTAACTTAATTTCAAATTGGTGCTAAAAAAAAAAATAAACAGGGACAAATGCAGCTCATTTAGCATGAGGGTCTGAACACAAACTGTATGCTTCATCTAGGAATAATACTGCTGTTGAATATTGTTAAAACAAACAAACAAACAAACACAACCCCCTCAACTGAGAAGCCATACCTTTCTGGATGAATACACACAACCACCGGTGACCTGGCTCAGGAGAGGACAGGCTCCAGGAGGACTTCTCAGGCTGGATCCACCCGCCCCAGGCACGCAGTGGAGTCACACGGCGGTCACAGAGGGAAGGGACATGGTGAAGTCTCTGCTCCATCCCCATGCTCAGAGCAAGGCCAAATTTGAAGTTACACGCAGCTTTGAAGTGAGATCACTTCAAGAGATCGGGCACTTTAATGCCCGATCCCAAGATCCCATCAAGGCCCAGCTACTTCAGAGACTAAACTGAGCCTGCAGACTGGAGAAGATCCTAAACCCTAATCTCTCTCTGCCATACGAGGCTTCAGTTCGCAGGCTCTTCTCCAGACCGTTCCCATTTGTCTCCCTTCCAAAGGAAACAACCAGTCCTTTCAGCCTCTCTTCACGCCGGTGTGCCTGGACATTTATCTTCATCGCTGTTCTGCTCAGAGCCACTTTGCACCCGGGGATGTCCCCTCTGAGACGGGGCCACCCGGACCACACAGAGCATCTCTCCACGCTGCCCGCTTGGCTTGGGGAACGGCTTTTGCTTTCTCAAAGATTCTGCTGCCTGCTTTGAAACATCTCAGAAAGGCTCTCCCCAGCTTATCTCCTTTCCGACTTCACCTGTTAGGGCCTCTAGAGTATTTATATCAGATAATTTTGAGCTACTTTGCACCCTTCGGTGTCACGGTAGCTGCTTTTCTCTCGGTGTATTATTATTCCATCATTTTCAATAATAGATCAGTAATGGAGCCATTACTCAACACAGCTGCCATCTAATTGCTGTGCTGCCAGGCTGGGCTCGCTCTGGCTGAGCTCCCCTTGTCTCCACAGGGCACTGCAATGCTCCTCTGCTGCTCCAGCACAGCACCCTCTGCGGTGCGCAGCCGCCTTCCCGGGGCTTTGCGGGGGATCGAGAGCCAAGCCGTGGTGGGACCAGCCCGTTGTTGGAAATGCACGCTGCCCCTCTTGCTGGGGACAGAACGAGAGCCCAAACCCACTTTTTCAGCAAGTGTCTGAAGCGTGAGCAGAGTGACCCACCCGAGCTTCCATGCGTGCAAGCTGCCGTGATGGGGTGCGCGGGAAAAGGAAGGACTCTGCTTCCCGGCCAAGGCAGGCGTGGATGCTGGAGCTTGTTTGGTGCCAGCTGGTCCTGCCTGTCTTTCAGCATTGGCTGCTTGAAATGCAACTGTGTGAGTGGCAGTGGGGACACTGACTCCTGGGTGGCCTTGGGACCCCTGACCCCCCGATGCTTTCCCTTCCACTCCGTCCTCAGGCCCCCTTCGACCGGAGCTCCCCCCTGGGATCCAGCAGACAAACAGACCCTGGTGCTCGTCAGATGTGCCCGAGTCCAAGCACCCTGGCCACAGTCGAGCCTTTGCTCTGGGAGCGTCAGAGCACTGTCCTCACTGCAGACCAGATTTCAGCATGCAGCGTGCTGTGTGCTGTCCGTGTTTGCAAGTTTAGGGACGTGTGCATGCCATGGCCGCTGCTTTGCAAAGCAGCTGACGCTGTCACAAGCATAGGAACACGAGAAAGAAAATTAGCCTTAAACAAAAACCCTTGCCATAAAAGACGCAAATATTAACTGAGTGCTCCCAGAGCTCTGTGAATATCTGGCTATTTTAATATGGAAAGTTACAGCTATGGCTCATACGGAAAAAATGTCTCCTATTTTTTCCTGGGCAGAGACAGTGCTTCCTGATCTGTGCTTTTTTGGTTTAAATACGATGCCCCAGTGCAATGTCATCAGAAGAAGCCAGAGTGGTTTAAAATCCATCCAAGTCATGCTTGCTAGTGCAACGAAATCACCCAATAATAGTTCCCTGATTTGCTCTTGCTATCGGTGCCATTTTTATTCATTGCAGTTATGGGGAGCGTGCAGCAGAGGGGACAGCTGTTCCTGAGACAAGCCCGCACACAACACAAGCTCCCGTGCTGCCGCTCCTACAAGTAAATAAAAACCACTTTTTTTTTTTTTTTTTTTTTTTTTGTGAGGATGAAATAAGCACCCGAGTAATAACCTGCTATTAAAATAAATGTTTGTTTAGCTGAAAGGCTTGGCTGGGTGGTGAACTGCAGCAGGGGAAGCGCTTGGGCTGGGCTAGCTTGGCCGTGTAGCCCCCATTGCTGCAGGTGGGATGTGCTGCAGAGGTTGCTGGTCTCGGCAGGGGGATGAAGCTTTCCCCCTTTCTTTTAATTTAAAATTCCAGGTGCCTGGGGACGCGTGCGCGGCTTCAGTGAGTCCTCTGTCTGAAAAGCTGCTGAGTGGATAAATGGTTTGAAATGGCTGATACAAAAACTGGGGCTTGGTGTTCTGAGGAGGAGGAGTCACAGTGTCTTTTCATTTGAAAAAGTGCTTGGAAATGAGTTAGATCAGCTGAAATCACAGCAAAATTGTTTGAAGTTCTCTCTCTCTATATATACATATGTCTGTATAGAGAGAGAAAAAAAGGGAGAAAGAGAAAACACTGATTTGATTTTTTTTTCTTTTTGCCTTGGGTAGATTAGTTTTATTTGAACTTTTCATCTGGTTTTGTAACAAAGCTTTTCCTTTTTTTTTTTTTTTTGGAGGTGTTCATGGGATCAGGATACAGCTTTCTCCACTTTTCAGCAGCCTGGGGAGTGCAGAAGAAGCCTGGCATAAGATACTGAAGTGCCCTTAGGCTGGCAGTGATAGAAAGCACCTGTGTTAATATTTATGTGTTAGAGGTACAGACAAAATCTTTGTGCAAAATAAATGCATCCAAAATAGAGGGTTACACAGCAGTGATGTGAATATGTGGCACCTTTGCAATTACCCACATCAGGGAGGTGTTGTACAGCATAGGGCTGAGGAATTTGAGATAGGATGTTGTTTCCTTCCCAGTTAATTCTTAAAGTCATTAATTTTAACAGACGTTTATCATCACCTAAGCTGACCTCCCGAGTCAGGCGAGATGATAAATCATTCATGGGCAAGCTCTGGCTTTCCTGGAGCACTCCAGTGAGGTTGTTATTGGCGGAGCAGCCCGAGCCCAGGGCTCAGGGGTTCCTGCTGCTCACCCCGAGCGTTCGCTGGTCCTGCTTTGTGCTGTGCGGGGGGACAGGGATGAAGGATGCCTTCTGGGCATCCTGCATTTCTGTGTCCTGCATTTTACAACGAGCGAAAAGTGGGAGCCAGGATTTTTTCATGCAAGCAACACTATGATGGTTTATATCTATTTAAAGCACTTTTCTTCCCAGGAAGCCAGCATGGCATGCTGTTTAAACCTCATATTGGGTTTTTAAATGGGGAAGGAGATAATAACACAATATGGAACTTTCCCAGCTGCCTCCATTTGTACAGCCCTGCTCTATTTACTGTCCTGATGCTGTGCTGAACTATTTTACCATCATCTGTTTCCTTCTGCATAACTTCATTTAAATTCTCAGCCACCGGGTGCTGTACGTGTCTTAAATGCGCTTGGAACTGTCTCTGCCTGCGAGCACCCTTCTCTCACTTCTCCCGCAAGCCCCTCTCGCTGTCCCTGCTCCACCCAGACTTTCTCAGGGGTCTCCTGCTCTGCCTTGCTTGTTCCCACCCTGTGCCTTTGTCTCAATTATTTTAGGGGGACTTGGCTCTGAGGCACATCAGGAACTTGCTGAAAAAACTCTTTTTTTTTTTTTTTTTCTCCTAGATTATTTTTTGGCCAGAGCAGCTCCCTGTGTCACAGTGCGGGGCAGCAATAAGGTACAGGGACCAGCTATGGACCCTCTGTCACTGCTGCCACCGTTCCTGCCCACCAAGGAAACGTGGCCGTGTCCCTGAGGCTGAAACCTGCTTACATACCTTTGCTGCCCTGCTGAAGTGGGGTGCTCCTGTGAGCTGGACCAGGATGCTCACGTGTGGTTGTCCTTGTCTGAGAAAGCGGGCGTTTGGTGCTATTTCACAGCAGAGACAACAGCTGGTGGAGCTGTCATTTAGGAGTGCCTGGGTTCATCCAGGGGCATGGCTCACGGATGCCAAAGGCAAAGTTAATGTGAGAAGAGAGGCGGTCACCAGAGGCCTGCGAGAGCAGACCGGCGAGGTAAGAAGCCACCTAACAAGGTCGCTGCTTTGGAAGGAGCCGCACCTCCAGGAGCACGGGCTCGGCTCAGCTGCGTGCAGGTCTTCTGCTCCCCTCCGAACGCACGCCCCAGCCTGCGCCAGGCGGCTCTGTGGGAAGGGTGGGCCCAGCACTCCCCCCCTGCGGTGGAAATGACGGCTGATCACTTATTCCAAGTGCCTCATTCCCCTTCAGTATTCATTTTCCTGCACAGGAATGTTCACTCTTCTGCATCCATGCTGCATACCAAACACGCTGCTTCCGCCTCCAACGCATTCAGTTCAAGGTCTTTTCTCTAATAGCCTCGGTTTTACCTTTTCAAAGTAGTTCCAAAGAGATCTCGCTGATGACTCGGGAGGTACGAGGGATGGTACATGGCATTTTCATCATGGATATGAATCTTAATGGCAACCTGCAGACCTTCAGATCAATCTGAGAAAGGAGAAGTTAATGGTGTCCCAGAATACACCCCTCCGTGTTACATTCCCATTTGCCATTAGTCCTATGCACACTCGGAGATTAAAAAGAGACCAGTCTAATTAAAGCCAATATAAATTTGGATCTCCTAAAATATGACTGATTAATAATGCATTACGCCCCGGCAACAAAGAGCTGTAAATTACCCGGGCAGTGGCACAGCCGCCAGCCTTGCTGCGTGCCATGCTAAGCGCTGCCAGTAACGCCTGGCTTCTAAATCATGTCTGCTTGGGTTCATCTCCAATAGACTAGAAAGACTTAATTCTTTGAGTTCAATAAATAATGTGTCTGTCTTAAACACAGCAAGTAATTCATTGCCTCCCGTGTAACTAGTAGCTCAAAGATCTTCATTTAAGGCTTTTTATGGGGGAATGACTCTCTCATGTGCTCGGGGTGGTTGTGGAGTCTCTCATTTTTGAATTACTGGGTAAAACCTAGCCCTGCTTAAAATCTGGCCATTAATTAGAGGAAGTAATCATTGCTTCACATCTCTTCAGTCACTCTAATGTGAAAGAAAACAGTCATTTGGTTTGCATGCTGGTGGGCAGATGGCCACAGCACTGAGCTCTAATTGGGTCCCAACCCCAGAGAAGACCGGAACTGAAGCGAAGCAGAGGTTTAAGGCTGCTTTTCACGTTCATCCAGTTGTGATGAAGTCACTGTCTGACTCCAGCGAGCCTTGGCAGGGGCTGGGGTGGTGAAATCCACGTTTACTAAAAGCTGGGTGTCAGCGGGCAGCAATGAGCTCTGCTGCTGAGCGAGACGGGTGGGCTTGGTGGAGGTGCCCTGCTTCTGCTGCCCGAGGAACCAGCCCTGGAGAGCCCCCAGCCCCACGGCAGATGGAGAAATCTGCTCGCAGAGCCTCTCCTCCCCACGGCACGTCGGCACACCAGCCCCCTCCGTGCCCACCCGCTCACCAGGAGGATTTACACCCCCAGCTATCGGTGCCTGGAGAGGCCGGGGACAAGTGCCGCTTCCCACAACGTGCGCACAGCAAACGAGGCTGGCTGCGGATCTGATGCTCTGGTTAAGGAAGATGTATACTCCAGCTGCAGGCTAACAGCTCTTGGCTTGGTGATATCCAGAGACCAAGTATTATAAATAATAGGAGATTAGTAACACTGTTAATGTTTCAGAGTCCTCTGATGTGCTTGTTAGCGGCTGCAAATGAGCTGTACGGAAGTATTTAGCAACATCAAGTTGCAAATGTCACCAACAGAGAAATCTAAATCCTTAACTGATTTTAAAAGCCTTTAAAATTGCAGCACTCCTGTTCACACACAATTCAGAGGAGTGTAAATAACACACAACTTATTTTTATGCTTCACCCTTCATTTGGAGCATGACAAAGTTCTGCACAGCTTAGTGCGGCAACCGCAAGGAGAAGGAATATTCAAAGAGAGATTGGGTGGAAGGAGGCACTTGGCAGCCAGGACAAGGCAGTTCCTGGGAGCGGGACACCCCGGCTGCGGGGAGGAGAGAGGGAGTGGGGCCAGGAGAAGAGAGCTGCTGGGGAGGGGCCGATCCCCTGGAGAAACAAGGGCAACGGGGGTCTGAACACCTGGAGAGCCATGTGCCTCTTCTCGCCCTACATCCTGGCAGCGATGTGTCAGGGTGAGGGCTCCCCTTGCTCTCCATCAAGCTTGGAGGTAAGAGAGCAGAGCACAAGGGCAGTGTACAGTGTCTGGTGTCCAAGTCCAGCTGAGCTTCTCCCAGAGAAGACATCCAAGATGGGGCAGACAAATCCCACACCAGATGTTCCCATCTTGCTCCACTGCTGGGGAAGAGCAGCTGGGTGGCTGGCTCAGAGCTGCACCTCCATAGTGCTGACTTCATATCATGTGTCTGGGCCAGTGTATCTGGTTGCAGAGACACTCTTCTGGCAGGAAAAATCTGGGGACTGCAACAAAGAGGAGGCTGGGGTCTCTTCTGGCCCAGCGCCGTAATTCTCCCAGGTTCAGGTGTACAATATCAGAAAACAATGGCAGGAAACGTCAGCATGAAATGAGGAAATAAGCACCAAGCGCTGCTTCCTCCTGCGTCTGCTACCCTGCAGGGCAGGAGCTTTCTGCAGTGGGCTGGCTTTTTGGTTGGGTCACTTGGGTTCTGCAGGCAGTTTCTGCTGGATCTTCAGAAAGATAAAAGTCCTTCACAGTGTGCAAGAGCTATGCCTAATCCATGGTCTGGGAGAGAAACTTGTGGCATGTCAGACCCGGCACTGGGCTAAATCTCAGCAGATTTCTTGCCCCTTCTGGGTTCTGCCACTGCCTTTCTTCTTGGCTGTGGACATCTCGTGAGCATGGATCAGCAGCATGTCCGTGTGGTGAGGAAGGCTAACTCAGGTGGATAAGGCCCTCAGCTCTGAAGTCAGCACTGCTCTGACCTGGAAGCTGGATGAGACCTCCAGAGAGCCCTTCCTGCTTGTCTTTCTGTGACTCCGTGACTCTGTGCTGCTCTTGGCCCATGCTGGGATCCCATGGTGTGCCAAGTGCCAAGGAAGAGAGGCTCCACTGGAAGCCTCTGGGAAGGTTCCCGGCTACCAGCCAGGCCCCGGGGGGGGACTTGGTAGGAGTCCAAGAGGCTGCTTGGCCACTGGGAAAACACACATCCTAAAGACACTGCTCCACCACTGGAGAGGGCTTCCTGCCCACCGTCATGCCCTGCAGCCTGATGGCAGCACGGCGTTGCCTGGCTCTTTGGAGCTGAGGTCCTCCAGCAGTGGAGGTCCTCTCCCTGCTCCCGTAAAGAGCTCCACTGAACATCTCATTTGGGGAGCAGTATATTACCATGCTGAGTTCAATAGATCATGCTGCAAAGAGTCACTTGCTCTAGGTGGGGAGGAAGAAGGAGATCTAAAAGGTAACCAGAAGAGGCAACTTTGCGCATTATTCTTCAGCAGCCAAGGCTGCAAATTCCTCCAGCACCAGGGTTGCACATTTCAGCACCCACATCCCCCCAGCATGGGGGAACGGAGAGGAAGGGTGCTGAGTGTGCAAAGCTCTGCCGCGTCCATCACTTTTGGAAATCAGAGCAGTCAGACTTCCCTGGCAGGCTGATGATTCATTAATGGGAGAGCGTATTCAGTACCCAGACAGTGAGGAGATGAAGGAGGTCTTTGTTATGGGGGATGACTTTGTCAGTTGAGGCTAGGGGAGAGATACTTATTGAATCAATTTTCACCACTGGTTATAAAAATGTGTTTCGTTGATGGGGCTGCTGTCTTGTCTTCCTCTCCTGCCAGTGGGCACAAACTGCTGCTGCCACTCAGCCTGCTAATCACCCTGCTGCTGTTAGCCTGGGAACGGCTCCTGCAGCCTTTTCATCTCCTCTGCTCCCGTGGTCCCCCTCTGACATGCCAGTCCTATGCAGGTCGGTGAAGGACTGCCTCTGCTCAGAGGTACCGGCCAGGACCTGAACGCGTCGATAGGATCCATGGTACCGCAGGGTAGTCCTGGTGGGGAGGGACTTCTGGACCTCTCCACTTCAGCTGTGGTCTGCTGTGGGGCCAGACCTTGCTGCTAGATAAAGCCTTGGAAAGCAGGCAGGTGTAGGTCCACCCTTGGGAAGACTTCTGTGGGCCAGCAGTAGCCCGGAGACCAGTAGCCCTTGGGGGACCTGGATTGCCATGGATGGGGACAGCTGCAGGCTGATGTGTGATGGGTGACTTGCTAGGACCTGGGGCTGCAGCTGCTGAGGGTCGGGGCAGGGACTGGCGATCACAGTCTATGCTTTCACCCCAGAAAGGCTTAGAGTGGGACGGGGCTTGGCCAAATGGTCCTTGGTCGATGGAGGGGAGAGGACAGTGAGAAGGTGCTGAGGACTTGCTGTGGGAGGAGCAGGTTTGGTATTCGGAATAATCTCTGTGTGCTGAAAAAATGGTCTGAAATCAATGAGAGAAAATTCAGTAATGACAAGGGCAAAGCACTGCACTTAGGGAAGAAAAAAAAAAAAAGAAACAATGCAACATGATGAAAGGAGGAATAATTGACTCTGCAGCAGAACTGCAGGGCTGGCCAGATAGGACATCTGGGAGCAGCAAGCTTCACCCAAGGCTTTGTTATCATGGACTGAGTGGTCCCGTGTGGCAACAGCTCCATGTTAATGAGACACACGGCTGGGGAAAGGCACGGTGGCAAGGCTGTGCTCCCCTGCACTGTGGACACCCAGGACTGTACGATCAGCTGGGCGAGCCCTGGAGAAGCACATGTGAGGAGCCCACAGCAGGCCCAGGGGGATGCAGAGGTGCTGGGGCACCCCCCTGTCCCCTCGTCCTTGGTGTCGGCACCTCCCTCCCAGTCCAGCCTCCAGGCACCGGGATCTGGGCTCCCTCTGCACCAGGTTGCTCAGCAGGTCCTGGGGACCCTTCTGGGGGAGCAGTCGTTAAAACTGGAGGACAGTGGGACCAGTGGGACCAGGAGAGGGAGGTCTGACACAGCGAACGCTTGCAGATCTCTCTAGGCTGGGCTCCCTGTCCTTGGAAGATGGTATTGAGACTTACTTTTTGCACTGTTGTTCCAGCAACCCATGTTTTTATTCAGTCTTCCCCTGCTTGGCTCTCTTTCTTGAGAGCTGACTGAGGATCTAGGATCCTTTTTCCCACCAAAGGTTGGACCTGTTGATCTTTCAAGGTCCTGGGCTGTTCTATGTCCTGTCATTGGAAGTTAAACTGTAAAACAAATGGAGTCGATTCTGCTCTTCTACAATTACGTGTAGAGAGAGGACAAATTTCCTTTTTCCCAAATAAGGAGAACTAGCCACATCCTGAATCATATCCCTCTAAGCCAGCAGCGAATGGCACAGCGACAATTTCACAGACAGACCGTGTCATCTTTGTAGATGATTACAGGCAGCCCCATGCCCTCCACACCCAGCTTGGCTGCTGTGGCTGGGACAGGGCCTGGTGTCAGCCCAAATAAACAACCGGCACAGCAGAGCCTGGACAGGAGCCACGGCTCCCCGCATCTGTCATGTGCTGGGGTGACTTGTGCAGCGCTGATAAATCCTGGCTGGAGAAAGGCGAGCCGTGACGCCGAGGCTGGAGTTAATGAACGGGAAGCAGGATTCGGTGTGCTTCAGCGGCTGTTTGAAGAGTCAGGAAGCACTGGGACTATTTAATTGAAAGTAACTGTACAAAAAAAATGGAATTAATTCTTATTAAACATCCACAGTGACATTTTCTTAAGTGGAAATTAAACAGGGATTGAGGTGAAGCCTCCTAAGAATCTCCCTGTTGTGACCAAGAATATTTTAAGGCGAGAGCACCAGGCTACGTTAAATTTGAAGAAATGAGCTGATCTGGATGCACTCTTGTGTCTTTCCCTCTCTCCGTCCTGCTGCTCAGGCGAGCAGAGGCCTCTGGGTGTGCCAGGGTGCTAAGCAAAGAGATGGTCTTGCAATGGGGAGCCTCCGAGCCCTGGTGTCTCACCCATGTTCGCAAGCACTGCCTGAAATGGGATGGGAAAATAAATGCTTCGTAATGGAAATCCCAGATAAAACAAGAAAGGCCATTTTTCTGTGGTTCCCCAGCGCTCTTGCCTGTACTCAGAGGAGCCCGTGCTCCCTTCCTGCCTTTTGGGAAACCCGTGGGAAGTGTCCTTCACATTTGCAGGGAGGATGCAATGGAGGTGGTGGAGATGGAGCTGCCCAACCCCTCGCACTGGCAATGCCAAGGCACGGAGGCATCCAGGGAGCAAGTGTCCAAAAGCAGAAGGTAAATTGAAAGAACGATGACCTGTTCATCACTCATTTCCGTTTGTTTCTGACCTGCTATACTGCCTTCTGCTTCTTCGGGGCATGTCTACGCAGCAGAAGCTCTGTGGGTGTCATCACATCAGAGCTGGCTAAAGATGCTCGTGCACCTCACCCCTTAGCATGGGCAAATGGCAGGTGGTCTAACAGCAGTCAGCTCAGAGCTGTGCGGCTGCAGGGTAAGGCGGGAGCTGTGGATATGGAGCCCCACAGCCATGTCTATGGGCACATTTAATGTTCTGAAGGGTTCCCCACTGCTGGTATTTTTGGGCTGCAGCCCAGCCAGGCAGGAAAAAGCTTCTGTGTGCCATGCTGGGGGCTCCGTTCACACGTGCAGCATCCGCAGCCAAATCTTCATGACAGCACGCAGACCTGCTCATCCTCCACTGCCTCTTCCCCAGGGCAATTCCTGCTGGTAGCAGCGGCGAGGCACAGCGAGCTCCTGTCTGCACAGTTATATCACACACCTTTCTGCCACCAGCAAAATTAAAGGCAGCTCGATCTTCTCTAGAAGTCTTCTGCTCCCTGCCTGGAGGTCTGCAGGAAGGGCTCGGTCCATGTGGGACAGCTCAGTTTGGATGGTTTCACACCTCTGCCGGTGTGTTCAAAAGTGCCATTCCTCCTGAGGCCACGGAGGAAACTTCCCAGGTTTGCAAGAGTGCACAGAGCCCAGCCGAGCCCACAGGACTGGCTGCTCCTGGTCGACTTTCAGGGCGTTGCAGTCAGCTTGGGCTCTTCCGTGCCTTGTGAGCTGGGGCCACAGGGTGGCCTTTTCCAAGCCCTTCTTGTGCCAGAGTGAGAGATGTGGTTCCTCTTACCTCTGCCACTGCCTCCCTGCAACCATGCAACTCCCCAGAAAACTCTTCTGGAAGCTGTCTTTACCACCATAATCCTCTAGCTGGTTGTTTCACCATAGGGCAGACACAGATCACCCGGATGAGCAGACACATGGCACGTGCCACCACCCTGCTGCCAGCCAGAGGTGGGAGGGCTGCCCACTGTCCCTGCCTGCTGCCCCTGCCAGCATATGCAAGTGCTTCTGCCTCCTCTCTGGAGACCCTGAGCTCCAGCAACCCTTGCAGGGAGTCAGTGGCTTTGTAGCTCGTGTCAAGCTGGTAATCACAGCCTTTCTTGACCCCACATCCTGGAAGAAGCTCAGCACCAAACCCATGGGCTGGATTTGTCTGCCCCTTGGTTGCTCTTGAAGTGGGGCCAGTCTAAGCCTGCAATCCTGAGTGTTTAATTGGTGTTAACCACGGGGAAGCATGGCACAGTAGAGCTTTGAAGGGCCACCATCCCCTCTGCCCATCCCAGCAGAAGACGGGTCCCATCTGAGCTGTCAGCATGCTTAAGAAAGAGGAACTGAGGGTAGAAGAGTTGCTGAGAGAGATGCAGGGTCATGGGCAAGGAGCTGAGCAGAGAGGGCACCTGGACTCCTCCATCCTCCTGCAAGTGCGGGCTGGGTGAGCTCTGGTCGCTGTTGATGCACTGGTGGAAGAGCAAGGAGGGAGCCAAGGCTGCCTCTGAAGCAGAAGCAAGAAGGAGAGCACTGTCCTGTAGACAAAGAGCATAAGCTGCTGGAAGATAAAAATTTGGTTGGAATTAGAAGTTAGACCCTGCTCATCAGGGCAGGACAGCTCCAGTGGGAGTAATATGGACAGAAACCTGACTTTTTTATGATGGTGTTCATTAAGTTTCTGAAAGAGGTTGCATGATATGCAACCTGTGAGCTGGAAGTGCCCAGAGATGGAAGAAGATGACCCTGCTACCCACTAGCTCCTTTTGGTGCAAGGCTCCTCTGCTTCTCACTCAGCTTCCAGGTTTGTCCATCTCCTGCTTTCATCCAATGTGCTATTTGATTAATTAAATATTCTTTCCTACAGATTGCTGGCTGAGGGTGACACACGTTTAATGAACAGCCGCAGGTCCCTAATCACATTGGCAATTAGGAATGTAATTAGAGCACTTGCAAATGGTTTTCATGCTGATAAAACATGACAGAATAGAGCGTTTTCACTCACTGTCAGCTGTCAGACAATCTGTTACCTATCTAATGGCAATTTAATTACAAATTCCTTCACTACCTTTGTTTCCAATTGCTCTGGTCCGTGGCTTGCCTGGGCATCTCTTGGGGTCAAGCACAACGCATCCCAACACCATCGGCGTAAAGCCGTGGTGAAGCCCTGGTAGAGAAGAGGGATTTCAGGACAGGATGCCCATAGAGCCATTCCCTCCCACCTGGTTCGGGCTGGCTGCTGCTGAGCCAGGCAGGAGCCTGTCCAAAGGGGCAGAGACTGGTCATGATAATGTTTCTCAGAAGGATAGAGCTGGAAAGCCTCAGCAACCACCTCTGGTGGAAAGGACAGCACAAGGTAACTGCTGCCACCTGAAGCCACGCCGAGTGACCCCAGGTCAAAGCACTGTGCTGAGAACCATCACGCTGGACGCCTTCCAGAGAAGCAGTGGAAGACTTGCTTGTAGGGACATCACAACCAGGAGTGACATTTGGCTCTAAAAGCTTTTCATTTCTGTAAAGGATCCCTTCATTTCTTCTTTATTTCAAAGAGTTCCTGAGCTGAGACAGCATTTGGGAGTCACAAGGCTCCTAAGCCAGTGCTCGGTATTCCCAAACTGTCCGACTGCAGCTCTGTGCAAGGGGTCCAGAGGATGAAGCCTCAGCTGAAAAAGCTTGGGTCCTCCAGCTCGGTCTGCTCTGAGTTGTGCTCAACCCTGGGGCCTATTCAACTTGAAAAGCTGCCCCTGCCCCTGTCTAAGCACTGTCTTCTGAAAAAAATGGGCATCTTTTGTTGCTGAAAGCCTTTCTTGAAGCAGCAGGTCCCATTTGACTGGCAATGAGTTGTGAATGAGAAAGCAAGGACAGTGTGGACATAAGGGGCTGCCATTTTAAGGGGTTATGGTGAGACCCGTGTTGAGCACAGCCCATACAAGACAGGTTTGGGAGCTGCAGACATATGGGGAGGACTGTGCAGGGGGCATGTGGGGAAGCAGATCCCATCTTCCATGGGACTGCGTGCATGGGAGGATCTGCTTACCTTGTCTTCATCAAACCATGGCCCAGAAGGAGGGTCCTACCTCAAGCTCCTCAGGATAAAGGTATCCCCCACAATGATGTAAGAGGTGTCCCCAGTCAACAGGGATGTTCAGCAAAGGGCTCCCATCCCTTCAACCACCCCTAAATTGTTTTTGTGCAGTCTCTGTGTGCCACTGAGCTGAAATAATGCCATCATTTTGTTATCAACAGCATTTCCCCTCAGTTCTCAAGGTGTTGTGTAAAATGTTGTGTGTTTAATTCATTACCAGGTAGAGCGGTGTTAAGAAACACATTTTACAAATGAAGGCACCACTCAAGAGAAGTTATTCATCTCAAGGTCACATACTGAGACAGCTGGGAACAGAACTGAGGGCTTTTAATGACAACTGAAGGGCAAAGATGCAACAAGCGACTGCCATATTTTGGGTACTTAAAGACATCAGAGCCCAAGTGTCATCTGAAGCACTGAGTCCACCAGAAGTAGTGATGCCTACCTTCAGTGCTAGTGAATTCATGACTCTGGCAGGCCTTGCAGAAAGCTTGCAGGTAATTTTTGCACTACTCTCAAAGCTTACTTGCTTAATTTGCTTTTAAAACCCTTACTTTGGCTGTTAAAACTGCACCAAAGCTGCAAAGCAAAGAGCAGAGGGAGCCGGCTTCAGGTGCACGCGTGCGGCACCGCTGCACCCGGATGACCAGTGGTGGTGAGCGGAGGCTCCGTGTCCACCAGTGAGCCACCACGAGGGTCCTCACCCTGGTGTGGCAGTGTCCTTTGCTCCCAGCCCTGTCCCCGGGCTGGCTGTGCCTTTCCGGGTGTCTGCTTTTAAAGCTCCTGGGAGCGCTTACCTCCTCCCATCCTTCAGCTGACCCAGTTCCTCCTCGTTGCCATGGAGAACTGGACTCGTTTCTGGTTTAACAGTCTTGGTGCTGCTCCTGCTGTGGCCACCATCCTGCTCCAGAGCAGGGTGGATGCTGCGGCTGGCCCTGACACCGTGTTCCCAGGAGAGCAGCGCCAATGGGACCAGGCTGGGTTTGCAAGTGCCCCTGGATGGCCACTGTACGTCCTGCTCTGCCTTCAACGCTGAACCTGCGCCGCGGGTGTAGGCTGGCTCACGGGCTGGTGCTTCTGAGTGATATTTAGTGTTTTGTGGGTGCTGCCCTGGGGACCCGAGAGGAAAACGGGCATCTCGGGGCTCCTCGTGGTGGACCAGCTGCTGCACTGCTGGGTGGCTCGGCTGTTGGTTCTCCCCAAGCAGAGGACACTGGGATCTGCGGGCCCTGGTGATCTTCCCTGTGCTCTCTTCCCCAGGTGCCAATAGGCTTTAGGTGCCATTCTCCGTAAGCCCCCATTTCAGCATGCCCTCTGACATTGGAAACACTTGGATGAAGGGCGTCCTGGTCTCACACAGCTAGCGTGCATTTTTGTCCATCATTGCATAGCCAGGCTAGGAAGATATTTCTGCAACGTGTTAAGTGGTGCTTTGACATGGCTAATGGTCAAGAACTGATAATTTTTAGGGGCTGGTACTTCGGATGAGTATTTAAAATCTCAATTATAGTTCTGCTAAGGAGGACTAATTTGGGGTCGGTTAAGACACTACAAATCATTTACCCCATGCAGTCTATCAGCTGCTCCAGGGTGTAATTTTCCATTCCATTCATTTATAAAACTATGTTTTTCTGTTTTTTGTTTGTTTGTTTGTTTCCCCCAGCCAGGATTTAATCCACTGGTTAAAGGAATGTTCATTCATAGATGGAGGGACTGCAGCTTTGTATTCCTGGCCAAGATTATCCCATCTCAGTGCAAGCCATTGTCCTCAGTGAACAGCTACAGATGAGGCAGCCTCTTGATGTCACTAACTATATAAAAATAATAATTTGTCCTGTCTCTTTGCTTTGCATCTTCCCAGGCAGGGGATGTTGAGCACTGGCAAGGGAGCTTTTTTGAACCTCCTATTTCATGAACACCAGAGCAAATAATAATAAGAAAAAAAAAAAAAACACAAAACCCACAAAACAACATTAACCTTTCCTTTAGCCCACCCCAAAACTGCAGGCCAATCTTTCCCCTCCTGGTTGGCTAGAGGAAGCAATTTCTAGTTTGATTTGTTGTGCATGTGATGCTGAAGTGTGTTTAAAGACAGATTCCTGGAAAGCAGCTGCAAAGCCGATTTCATCTTCTCAGCAAAGTCTTTTTCTTTCTATGAAGCAACCTGCCATGTCAGTAATGGTTTTAAATTGCCTTTCACAGGTGCCCATCCACAAGAGATATTGTTTCCTAGAAACCAGAGGTTAATGGAGAAAGGTTCCAAATAAAGCAAGAAGGAGGGAAAAGCTCCTTCCTGCTCTGCCTAGCACCAGCTGCTTTGTGAAAATAAAGACAGCCAACAACTACACTCATTTTATGGGGTAAAGCCTCCTCTGGCTTCAAGGAAATGTGGATGGGGAGCACTGGGCCATACCCAGCTTGCTGGTGGGGCTGGAGGGAGCGTCCCCACGCTGGGGCTGGGTGCACTCGTCCAGTTTCCCTGATGAGCACAGAGTACATGGACAACACAGCAATGTCTGGAGCGATGGTGTGGCATCTCCTGTGGTTTGCTTGGAGGGGAAGGATGGAGAGGGTGTAATGCTCAGCACCCTGAGACCGTCCCTATCCCAAGGCTTCCATTTCTCAGCAGCTCTTTATGTTAACAGTCATCCTTTGCAGTGCTGAGGCTCATTCAGAGAAAGGGCAAATACCCTGTTTGTTCATGCCAGCACCCAGTCCACCAATCCACCCGAGCTCTGATCCCTATCAGCAGTTAATCTGCTCCCCAGCAGGACAGTGGCAGTGTGTCCTGGCTATCTTGGGTCACAACCAGGCACAGGAGGATCCCTCGCTCTCCTCCATTGCAGTTTCCCTGGGGAAGCATGTGCCTCCAGCATTGAAGCCCGTTAAGTCGGTCACAGCTTGAAGAATTCCTCCTTTCTAACATTTTTCAGTTGTTGTGCCTGATGAAGGAGGCAAACCGGGGGGTCTTTGCCCAACCCCTGAAATAACCGAGAGGCATTTTATGAAACAAATGTGGAGAATAATTTTTTTCTGGTGCTGCTTGACAATTCCTGGACCCTACCGCTGCAGGGTGAATGCAGGAAGAGGAGCTCTTCATGGGTGGAAATCCCGATGCAGGGTTAGCCAACAGCTGGCCTCCCACTCAAAACCATCTCTGAACTGCCTTGTGCTGGATGCTGGGAGGATGCACTTGGTGCACGTAAACTAAGCCTCAGTCCTCAGCGCTGCTGCAGAATCTGTCCCGGAGAGGGCTGTTAGGCTTGCTGGAGCTGTGGGCAGTTGGTGGCTCTTCTTTCCTGGTAGGTTCAGGACTTTGTGTTACAAGGACTGCAGACTGAAGCACCTTCCCTGCATCTAGAAGGGAGATGAAATGTATTTGGTCATTCTGGGGGCTTTCTGCTGCCCACCCAGCAATGGAGATGACCAGTGTCCTCCTGTAATGAGGGCAGGAAAGCAGCAGATGTCCTACAAGCATGAGCTCAGCCTTTGCTACCATGTGTCCGGTGATGGCAGGATTCGTGCCGTGGATGTGAGTGCCTGTGGCAGTGCTGGAGCTGGTGCTATGAAATGCCCTCTGTTGAGCTCTGCTGCCAAAACACACAAGGAAAAAGAAATTGGTTTTGGAGAGCACCGGTGGAGAAGGGATCCTTGGCCCAGGTGGGGATAGCTGCCAGTAGCTGCAGGAGGTCACAGCGTGGTTCGGCTGCTTGCTGGGCTGTGCTTAGCAGCTTTCTTCTTCCTCCTCTTGGCAGAGGAGAATGAGGCCATGAGTGCTTTTATCCACAGTGCCTTGGAGACCCTTGCTCCAGAGAAGGCACGTTAATCCTTTCCCCTGAACAGCCCAAGGCAGCTGGGGTAGGAGCCAAATGTGGCTGTCGCTTGTGAAAGTGGCTTTCACAGGCTCTTCTGAAACTCTGTGAGGCTGCTGCATCTCCATGCACCTTGGTGCCCGTGGAATCCCAGATGGTAGCAGTGCCTTATTGTGCTCTTTTGTAATGAGGACCAATAGACAAGGTCTGGCTGGAGCATCTGACTTGTTCCATGCGTCAAAGGGAGTGTGTTGCTTGAGGCTGCTAGGTTGGACTACAATGCTGGTGAACCCATGGGTTCCTTGTGATTTGTGATGCTCTCTGTCCTATGAAGAAAACCTGCCAGGTGTTCAGAAGAAATGGGAACCAGGTGGCTACAAGCAATCCTAATGTCGTCATGCTAGCAGGTAATTAATTGCACATAGTGTCAGTGAGGGAACTCAGACACCCTCCACGGGCCATCTCCCTCCAGACCCTCTGGAGCACGCGATATTTCTAACACAGGGAGGCATTGTGACTGCCAAAGGGGATGGGGTTACACTCCTGGGGGGCTATGGGCATCCTGGTGTTTTCCAGATGTGGTGGAAGATGGTTGAATTGTCCATCCAGGGAGAGGCTTTCTGCTGAGATCACTGCCAAAGGCAGTGTGATGAAGCCTCTGGAGCTCACAAAAGGAGCAAACACTGACAGGTAACCTGGAGCCAACAGTGGCTTGTCCCCCACATGTCCCCTCTGATGCTATGTGAACATGAAGTCATGCATTGGTGGCAGTGGGTGACTGCTCCATGCTGTTCAGTTGTCCTGAGAGATGGGTGCAAGCTGCAGAATAATCTAGTGGGTCTGGGGGTTCAGCTGACACACAGATGTGGCTGTGTAGAGCATATTTTGGCTGCAGCTTTGGGTGAAAAACGAGCAGAGCCAGCAGTGGTGCCTGGCATTCTGTATGTAAGAACAATGCCAGGGCAAAACCCACGTTCTAGCAGTGGTATAACACTAATCACTGATCCTCAATTGAAAAGCAACCATGGAGCATCCAAAAGCTGCTTGTGGAATTCACTGAGTGCAGTAACCTTCACTGCCTCTCTGAAAAAAAAAATAACCAGTCCCAGTTCTCCAGATCAAAAGCCTCCGAAAATGGCATTTCCACATGCTCGGTCAATCCCAGCAGCGAGCATTAAACACCATCCTCTGAAAGCGTTAACAGCTCCGAGAAACAGCCCCCTGCATCGCCGACACTCTCAAGAACAGCCGTATTAATCTTGCAGTGCTTAAGGTGCCAGCCCTCTGCAGAGCGGAGATAATACTGCCGCATCTCGGGGGGGCTCTGGGAATAAACAAATATTTGTGAGCTGCCCTGCCAGCGCAGTGCCGAGCACCACCGAAAGCCCGCGTGGGAAGGAAGAGTTATGCCTTCTGCTTGGCATGGCAAGGGTGGGAAGGGCTCTGCTGGTTTAGGAGTGCAGACCAGCTGCTGGTGGCCCCGCAGTGACCACCCTTCCCACCTGAGAGCAGGTTTTATGCAGCCGGTATTTCCAGTGAGTGCGTGTGGTTTGTCCTTGATTTGTGGCAGGAGCTGCGTCCCCTTGTGCGGGCTGCAGGAGCAACCACTTCTTGCTCTGTTCTTGCCCTTGCTGCTCGTTGGGTTGGTGTAGGGCTGCTGTCTCTTCTACTGCAGGGTCTGGTCACCAGTGCTAGTGTTGCTTCTCATTTTCTGCATGTGTTTTAGGAATTGTGTTAGGGCCAAGTGGAAAAAAAAACGGGAGAAAAATCATGTTATTTCCAATTTGGTAGGGTCTGGAAGAAAATTTGGGGAATTTTGAGACTAAACGAAAATCTGCTCCCATTTTTCACTCATGTAAAATCCTTGTCCTTGCCTTTAGAATTTTTTTTGGGGGGGGGAGGGGAAGGGGGGCAGTTGCTGAAAGGGTTTGATGAATGTGGCACGTATCAAATTCTTGGTGTGTACCTGAGGGCTCCAAAAATACAGCTTTTTCAGTTGGATCAAGTTTCCAGGTTGGAGTTTTGCCAGGCTTCAGCGGCTGATCTCCAGTTTTCTTCCTCTTCCTCTTGCTTCAGATGTTTGATGCAGGCCCTCCGGCCACCAAAAAGCTGCGCTAAGTCTCCCTGAGCCCAGAGCTGTGTCTGCTGGAGGCTCTGGTCTGCCCCTACCCCAGCTCCTGGCTCCAGCTTTGCTAAGCTGTGTTCACCATTCATTGGAGTTACCCATGTGAGAAGGAGGATTGAAGATGCACTGAAACATGATTTCACTCACTGGTACGTCCCAGATGGCTGAAAAGCATTTGCTTGAACTTGAAAGACTGAGGAGACATTAAATATGAAGAAAGGGTTGGTTTTTTTTCAAGAGCTGAGGCTTATCTCCAGTCTTGCTGATGTCAGTAGCAAAATTCCTGGTGATTTTCATGAAAGCAGCATTAGGCTCATTTCCTATTTAGGCTGTGTTTGGAAATCCTACCTGGAGCAGGTATGTGCTTAGGGGACCACAGAAGCAACCTGTGACCTGAGTACAGCAGGGATGGCATCTGCAGCATCATCTTCATCCCTTGCTGGGATACCAAAAGTCTGTGAGCCCACAACCTGGCCAGAACATCAGCATCAGCAAAAGGTGGGCTGAGGCAGATATTTGGTGTCCTGAGCCACCCTCTTGCTTTAACATGTCCTCACCTTCAAGACTGATGGCATCTCCTCAAACTTTGTCACTGCAAGGGCAGAGCTTTAGCCAGGTGACCAAAGCTGTGGGTCCAGCCAGGACCACCTACCTCCTGGTCTCCAGATCTGCCTCAGATGGCTGAGCAGCTCCCATGTCAGACCAGACGACCTCTGGAGGTCCCTTCCAATCTAAACCACTGTGTGTGTGATTCCGTGTGTACGTGCTTCCCTTCCCCGGGAGCTGGCGAGATGGGAGCCACAGGCCCGCAGCCCTCATCCCACTAGTGCTGGAGTCCTCCCCTGCCTGGCTTGGCATGCTCACAGCACCAGCAGCACCCCTCCGGGGCTGGAGCCACGGCCAACACCCAGTGTGAGTGCCAGCACCCTGGGGACCCCTCTGAGAGGGAGCCAGGAAAGCCAGGAGTGCTCCATGGCCACTGTCAGCGCCCATGTCCCAGTGCAGGCCCAAGCTGATGGCAAGAGCTGAGCCACGGCTGCTCTGGTGACCAAGTTAGGATGTCACAGCTCCCTGCAGGATTTGACTCTTACTGCCCAGAAGTCACAAAGATGATGACTGTTGTTTGGGCTGGGGAGCAGGTTCTCCAGCTGGTCCCCAGGCAACAGGAGTGGCACCATCCCCGTCCGTGCTATCTGTCCCTGACGTCAGCTGAGGCCTTCTCTTGGTGGGTCAGACACACGCTGCCGTGCAGGGGAGCTGCAGCCCTCAGCTTCTGCCCTGAGCAGTCAGCACCAGCCAAAGACAAGGGTCATGCAATTAGCAGCCTCATTAACATACTTGGCATCGCATGGGCGGGCTTTGCAGGATTTGCTCCAAAAGCAAGAGTCAGAAATGTAGGCTGTGACCCCTTGGGGCAGTAAGGAGAGCTTGTTGTGGGGCTCTGTATCAGCGGGGTCCTCAGGTGGTGGTGCTGCATGGAAGGAGCAGGAGAGCAAACAACGGGCCCCACCGGTGGCTTTTTACAGCTGTGTTTGTCAGCTCCACCACAAATACACCACTGCAAATACCACAGGTTTGTCCCTTAATGAAAGCAGCTACTCAATCTTGAGGCCAGTTTCCATGTGCTAGCATTTAATGTTTAATGGGAAAAAGCCTAGAGCAAAGGAATAAAGTAAGAAATATTTAATTTTACAGTGTTGGTTTGCACCATATGTTTTCCACTTCATAAATATTTTAGGCACTTGTGCTCAACAAAGGCAGGCTCTATCTCCCGTGGGCTTGTGTGTCTTCATGTCCCCATTGCGGGGCAGCTCTGGGGCTCCCCACTTTCTGCTGACGTCTCCCAGGCAGCGAGGGGACAGTTCTGTGGCCACGTCCAGCTCTGTCTCTGGGCTGCCGGGCAGCAGAAGCAAGGTCCCCACAGCATTTGATCGGCACGCAGGGACTGCCAGCAGCCCCTGCAGCCTCGGGAGAGGGCAGGCTGGAGCACCTGGTGTCCTCGAGACGTGGACAACATGCCTTTGCATGGCACCCTCCAGGGGCTGAAAACAGGGTGCAGAATATTTCTGTGCACGGACTTTTTTTGGACAGGGCTTCAGCATCCTGCATGACCTGCCACCCCCATGGGCTCTTAAGCCTGGGCTGCAGTCCAGGACGTGAAATGTGGTTTGTTGGATGGTGTCACCCGTTCCCCCCTGCTCTGCCTGCAGAGCCTCATCGATGTGCACAGGACATGCAGCATCGTCCCTGGGGGCAGCAAACCCTCCCACCACCCCCAGCTGAGCTGCCCCATGGAGCTCGTTGTGCTCTCAGGGGCTTCGCCAAACAGGACAGCTTCTCATCCCCTTCGTGGGTTGTAAGTAACCCCCCTTCTTCTGTGTGACTGATTTCTTGCTATGTCCCTGACTCAGTAACCCCGAGGTCTGTGGTCTGCATGTTCTCAGAGGTTTGGTGATGGCCAAAAGGAGCATTTCATGGACCATGGATGTCACACGCCGCACAATCTCTGCCACACACAGACACATTCAGTAACGTATATATATTATATTATATTTATATATATATATACACATTAACAAAGAAGTTGCCAAAAAGAAAAACCAAAAAAAGGAAGAAAACATAAAAAGGAAAAGCAACCCTCCCCCAGAACAAAACCGAAACGAGTATGTTACATGTGGAAGAGAAGAGTCAGACGGGAGGCACGGTAACCAGGGTCTCACCACGTCCCAAGTCTGTACAATGGGGTCACCAGGAGAAGCGGGGCCAGCAGCACCCCCTGCCCCTCCGCCGGGCCGTGGGAAACATGCTCATTCATAACCGCAGGCCCGAGGGGCTCGGATTGGCTACAACTGCTGTTGTGTCATCGTGCGCCGGACGGGTTTTGTCAATGGGACGGCTCGCTCACGGGCTGGGGGCAAAGGCTGCAAGGCAGCGGGGGAGCGTCTCATGGAGGAGCAGGGAGGGGACTGCTGCTCCCACCCCCCTGGCGGCACTGGGGCGGGTTTTGCTTTTCCATAACCAGGCGAGGACCACGTGGGCGACCCCAACGTCACCCCCGGCCCCAGACCCGCGCTCTCGGGGTGCGGGGCTCCCCGCTTCATCCGCCTGCCCGCTGCAGGACAAGACGCGCAAGGGTGCACGGGGGTCCCGCTGCGATTAGTGCAATTTCATCAGGTGCAAATGTCACATTAACGGCTCGTGTGCTTTACCGGATGCGCTGAGTCCGCTAGCAATAAGCCGGTCAAAGCGGTGCCGGTGCCGGCGGAAAGCTTGGCATCTGGATTGCAAAAGCTAAAATCCATCTCCAGTGCTTGGGCATTTGTTGGAGGCTGATGCAGCGCGAGCAGCCTCGGCTGAGACCAGCACAAGGGGAAAAGACTTTACTGACAGCCCTGTGCAGCTTTGGAAAAATACATCCATCCGAAAATGGCAACTTAGCCTCTTAAAATGAATTGTGTTCGTGTGCTTAGCTGCGGGGAACGGCAGGCGCGACCCTGCTCTCAAATGCTGGGGCCAAAAACAAATAAAACCGCTCTGTCTGCTCGGGAGGGATGCGCCGCATGCCACAAGCCCCTGCCAAGCACCACCAGCCCACGAGCGATGGGAAAGCAGCCCGGACCGGAGGCAAAATCACCCCTTGGCTTGGCAGTGCAGGTGGCAAGGTCCCTTTTCCTCCTCCTTCCCTGCAGCATTGGGCAACCGGTCACTGGAAATGTCACCCCGGGTAAGCAGAGGGATGCTGTGCTGAGGAATGGGCTCTTTGTATACACGCTCTGCCTGCATGCCCTTAATGACATGTGTCCCCAAGGATGGCTTGCTGGTGGGGTCCCCCTCCCGCAGCCCCTCTGCCCCCACCTTGCTGGGATGAGCCTCCGAGTGCCGCCACCCCGTCTGAACCAGCCACCCTCCCCTCCAAGGCTGGGCTTTGAGGTAGTTTCCTGTCAGCAAGGTCCAAGGGTCTCTCCCTGTTGCAAAAATAATAATAATAAAAGAAAAAAAGCAAGGAAAAGGCTGGCAGAGCTGGGAGGTCTCAGCCTCCCCGTCCACGTGTGACGCCACCAAGGCAGGACCATGTCCAGAGGACAAAAAGGGATTTTCAAATACCATGGACCAAAGCTCGAGCATCAGCACATCCCATGCCACCATGCTGCCTGATGTCCTTGCTGGCCCCATCTGCGGGGGTCTTGGTGCTTGTGGTTACCGGGAGCACTGGTGGCAGCTGAGGAGCTTGTTGGGGCCCCGGGGCTGGATTCAGCCCTTTGACACGGAGCAAACAGGACAGCTCCACGCTCACACCACCATGGCGGCGAACAAACCGAGAGCCAAGATTTTGGGGTCCTAAACGGGGATTTTGGGTCACAAAGCACAGAGATGGTCTTTGGGCACAACGCGCCCCTCTGCTCAGCATGGGGAGAGGTGTTTTGTCTGCAGGGACACGGGACGCGAAGCTAATGGAGGAGCATCTCCTCTGGGGGCTTGATGCACCTCGCCCGGCTCCTAAGTGAGCACTCGGTGGGGGCCTCCCTGCCTCCTGGTGAAATGGGACCTCCTGCAGGAGAAGTGGTGGGGTGGAGGGGCGGGGGCGAGACCCCCCCAGCCCGGGACTGCAGCTCCAGCCAAGCACGGGGAGCAGCAGGAATGCACCACGTACCCAGCGCCAGTGCTCCAGCCGTGGGGGCCTCTCCAAGCGTGAGAAGCCCACGAAATATCCACCCCGCACAGTTATCCACCCCACCAGAGAAGCTGGCAAATTTGGCCAAACAGAAAGCTCTCACCAGAAAATGATGCCCAGCTCCCACCTTGTTCTCCAGGTCTCCAGAAAGCCAACCCCTCCTGCCCCAACCTGTGCCGCGCGGGGACGCACGAGACGTCCCCCTGACCACCACAGCGCCTGAGGAGGGCACCCGAAACCCCACGCCAGCCTTTCCAGCCCCCAAGGGGAAACAAAACCATCCGCGTGACAATCTGCCTCGGGGAGCCTGGAGCACACCACGAAGATGCTGCAGGAGCCTCGCGCGTGTGCGCGCCGAGCTTGCCGACAGGAGTTTATTTTCAGCCACGGTCAGAGGTTCTTTCGCTTTCCCCTTAAAAATAAAATGAGCTGCGGGTGGGTGCTCTCTTGTTGGAGCGTTCCGCTCTCTGGCTTGGCGGGCTCCTGGTGCCCACCACCAGCACCCACCAGCATCACCAGTGCCACCATGGGGCATGGGCAGGGCTGGACATCCTAGTGACAGGCTTTCATCCCTGATACGTACGGGGACTCCTGGGGCCTGCAGTTACACTCCTGCTGCTCTGGGTAATCTATGAAGTCTGGGGCGGGCAGACCCGAGAGGATCATCAAGGATTTGTTCCAGATGGTGAATGTTGGACACACCGGTAGGATGAAGGAGACTTCGAAGGTGTGGAGGTGGAGGGAGTTGGCTGGGTCGTAGAAGGAGAGTGCGTTGTTGTCGTAATCCAGGAGGACGCCGAGGCGCTTCATCTGCGGGTGGACCTCCACCAGCATCTCCTTGTTGTTGTGCCTCACCACGAAGTTGTTGTTGCAGCGGGAGAAGACCCAGGACGAGGAGTTCTTCCCGATCCACTCGTTCTTGGGGGCCGACTTGTAAGCCACGCCGATGGCGTACCTGGAAGAGGGGAGAGGCTTTGCTTAGTGACCTCAGTGTGGCATTAAGCCCAGCCCAGGCTGTGGCAACCAAATGCTTCAAGAGCCCGGTTCCAAGCAAGCCCTGCTGTGGTTGCTCCACGCAGCCTGGCCCACCAGGGATTAAGCAGAGCACCACAGGGACATCCCACCACCACGGGGAGGTGGGAGACACGCTGCCCTTTCTCAAAGCTTAACAAACCCCCGTTGTGAGCGTGCTTCGTGTGAATGCATGTTTCAGCCCAGGGGTGGCTGGGAGGCTGACGCTGATGCTGATGGCAGTGAGCATCAGGACCGGTTTCTGACCACAGGCTTGAGCCTCTCCTGTGCTGAGAGCCGCAGGTCCCGCTCTGCCTTTGATCAGAGCATCCTTGCTGTGAGCCTCCACAGGACACAGAGCTCCGGGCTGGCTCCGAGTCACTCGATCAGCTCCTACCTGCACTGTCCTGCACCTGCTGCATGTCTGAAAGCAACCCCCCCCTCTGCAGGCACTGCAATATTGGGTTGTCACTGCTGGGAGCAAGAAGCCGTACTGGGGCCAGTCCTTCTGTGCACGCATCTCTGCTGAGGGCGCTGGGGAGAAGGCAGCGGGCTGCTGGCAACGAGTGGGGCCAAAGCGATCCCCAACCTTGTGGCCCCTGGGGCTGCCCACAGCCCGTGCTCTGGGCCATGCTGCCCCAGCCCTGGCACACAGGGGTGCTCCCCGCCTGGCCACATCTTCTGCACAGAGACCCTGATGCCCTCAGAGTGATGCTGAGGTTCGTCCCTGAGCAGCCTCGGCATGGGCTGTCGTTCATCAGCCGGGTGTTTTCAGGACAGCGTGAGCAGGCTGGACACGTCCCGGCTGCTTGTGCAGGATCAGGTCGCTTATGCGAGAGCCCACACCCAGAGGTGGTGCCACCGAGGTGAGATCTGAGCCCCAGCAGGCATCAGCGGGGTCAGGAGGTGAGAAAAACGAGGATGTAAAGCTCCACCTTGCAGCCTGATTGGATCTGACCCACAGGCTTCTGGCAGAGAAGAGAACTTCACAGACCTCGTGAAACCCACAGCCACCTGGATGTAAGGTCCAGCAATGACAACAGCAGCCACCTTTCTAACTGTGAGCAACCCTGGCCTTTAACCACAGCGTGTCCCACGCCATCTCTGGGGACATCCAAGGGCCTCCAGGAGAGGGAGGGAAGAGACAGGCGCTGCCTACCAGGTCGAGGATCCCACCACCACCTCCCAGTAGTGGCAGCCGCTGTCGATGAAGACGTTGCCTGCTGCGCCATAGCACCCTGTCCCACTGAACCTCTCGGGCGTGTGGCTCTTCTTCAAGGAGCTCTCGTCCTTCTCCATCTGCAGCCCATCATTGGAGATCTTCAACTTCTTGTGAGCCATCTTGGGGTCCAGCTTGAAAGGCTGACCTGTTAGAAGAGGACACATGGATTAGTATTTATGTTTGTTACCATCGTTGTGCAGGCAGAACATGGCAGGAAACATCTTCCCCGGGCTCTTTGGACATCCTCCATGAGCCAAGGGTGCTACTGGAATAGCCCAGCAAGATGCTTAGGCGCATCCACGTGCCTTGGCACATCTATTGTCACGGGCTGATCCATAAGCCATCAGACCTGCTGGAAGGTGGAGGCAAGTGGCTGCTGCAAGGAAGCCACCACCCAGGGTGTCAGCACTACCTGCAAGACAGAGGGGAGCAGGGACAAGAGAAGCATCTGCACCCTGGGCTTATTCCCAGACCAGGAATCACTCACCTTCCCAGACCAGACAGAGGGAGAGGAGGCGAAACTCAAAAATGTGGAGAGAAATAAGCCAACGCCATCAGGCTGGGATGTGTCATCCTGGTGCTGGGGAACGCCGGGAGCCTCTTTATTGCACATTGCCCCATTCAAGTGCCTCATCCCCTCGTCAGAACAACTCCCTTTTGCCCTCTGTTAATGGTGTAAAATGTTGCGGCGGAGAGAGGGGGATGTTCCCAGATAATGGAAATGGCACTGAAGATGCCATCAGGCACCGCGAACCAAGTCTGGGCAAGGCATGTAGCCTGCCTGAATCCCT
Organism: Anseranas semipalmata; assembly: GCA_013399115.1. Lineage (NCBI taxonomy): Eukaryota > Metazoa > Chordata > Aves > Anseriformes > Anseranatidae > Anseranas > Anseranas semipalmata. The sequence continues at coordinate 151,862 of VXAA01000489.1, forward strand.
TAACGGATCCATACTCTATTAGCAGTAATGAGAGTTATACGAGCACAGTGAAGGGAGAACAGACCCTGAAGTGCTGGTATAACAATATCGAATCACAGAAGAAATACTGCAGCATCGAGCACATCCCCAAATCCCCATCAGGAGACGCAGCTCGCTCCCTGTGGCACACAGGCTGCTATTACATTTTACAGGAAACATGCCTGAGGTTTCTCAGCGCTTCTCCGCTGCCAAACAAGGTCTGGGACGCCTGGAGAAGACAGTTTGGGCTGTGCACGCGGTGGTGGAAGCAAATCAAAGGCGCCGGGTCCAGCCCATGTTTAGCTGGGGCTGGAAGCAAGGGGCGCGCACGGGGCCAGCCAGCGAGCGCACAGCCTGGGGCTTACTGCTCGACCAGCACAACGAAAGTTTAATGGATTCTGCAGATCTTTAAGGCTGGATTGAAACACAGCTGCAATTCCCTTGTAATGTTACCAGCCCACAAAAGCCAAGCTGACACGCACTCGCCGCCCTACTTGCTCTGATAAAACCCTTCGGAAGCTGGCTCGCCGCACCCAGGAGGTGGAAGAGCTTTTGGTGCTGCCGAAACCTCCAACAACTTGTTCACGGGTAGAAAGAGGCTAACGCACCTCTTCATTTTGGTAGCACGCAGGCAATTTTGGTTTGCCACGAGCGTGACTGCACGTGCTGCGTAACGCAGGGACAGCAGGCATAAACATCAGTTGCACAGGCGATGGAATTCTGGTGCTTTTCTAATCCCATCCTCTTGGCTGCGCAAACGCAATGCACGGCAGCAGGGACCCGGCCCTGTCACATCATCGTATAAATTGCAGATAGAGCCCGGATAGGATTTCTGGAGGGATTCATCTAGTTTAGCACAAATCAAAGCGAACAGGGCAGCTGCAGCAGAACGCCCTCAACAACCGCAACCAACTAAAGCCGTGGCTTCGTTACCTGCAGAGGGAAGGCACTGGCGGCAGACCCCGCGGCACACGGCCAGCTGCCCCCTGCCGTGTTTTCGGCTCTGGAAACTGAGGCTTGTGAGGCGAAACGCCCCAGCCAACACCACCAGCGAGGCTGTTGCAAAACCAGGTCTTAGGAAACGCTGTGAACAGACGGCAGCAGGAGCCAAGGAGTGTGGAGAGCTTTCCGTAATGCAGCTCATCTGCGTTGCTCCCAGACTACGTCGGCAGCTCACGTTTATTTTCCTTGGAGCCCCATTTGCGAGACAAATGAGTGGAGAGGCCGGAAAGTAAAGCTGCAGATTGGGGGTGACCCTCTCTATATGAATATTTCGAGATATGCCTTTTCCCAGCCGTAATGCGAAGAGACAAGCTTGGAGGAAGGGAGGTATAAAAATACCCGGCTCCATCGGGAGCGAGCCCTCTCTAAGGTCAGCGTGAAAAGCCGGGTCCAGCCCTCGTTGCCGGCTGGTGCTGTCACATCCTGGCCCAGGGGCTCGAGGACAATCTGCAGCCAGCGAGTGGCGTGAAGAGGACATCCTGGCTGGCCTTGGGCGCACGGCACCAAAAACAGGAGCGGGTAGACATTGCCGCCAGGGCGATGTTCAGGGTTCATCAAGTCCACGATGCCAGGGCCAGGCAGAGCCTCGTGCCCAGCATGGATGCTGCCCTTCCCCATCCTGGGTGCAGGAAAAAGCATTTAATTCTCTGTTCACCTGAGCAGTACTTGGCAAGAAAGGGGCCAGCAGCACTGCCAGATTTTCTTTTCTCAGCGCTTCATGGAAGGAATAAATACTGGTGAAGCTCAGCAGGTCCTGCTGGCCATGCCAGCTGCAGCATGAGGGCCAGCCGGCATGGGGCTCTAGGCTGGGTTATGTGAGCTGCGGCTGGCTAAATGCTGCAGGAACAACTGCACCACGATGCCCAGAAGCCAGGGAGGACAACCCTGACTTCCAGCTGAATGGGTGAGGAGCAGCGAGCCCGCTCCATCGGGTGGGTCCGTGCAGGGTGCCGTGGTGAGGGCAAGGAGATGGGGATGAGGAAGGGGAGGAGGAATGCAGGTGACTGCTTTCGGACGCAAGCATGCTGCAGAGAGAAAGGATGGGGTGGAAAGGCATTCCCACACTCAAGAAGCAATCTCTGTGCTCATCGCAGGTGTCCACCCCGGTCTGCCCAGCAGAAGAGCAAACCGAGCCAGAGTTCCACGCTGTGCCAGCCCTGATTGCTTTTCTCATCTTCCTCTCTGCCCACAGGGGAGCAGAGCCAGCAATGTCCCCACTCTGGGCAGCCACCTAAGATGCCACCAGCACTGAAGTACGCAGGTGCAAAAGCTGGCTACGAGCCCCCAGCTGGACCATCCACCTGCTCCATCAGCCCGCTGCCAGCTGCTCCGCAGCCAGAAGCAAGCCAGCTAACGAAGGCAGTGGAGCACTGGACCCCTGGCAGCACGAGCTGGAAAGCAGCGATTATCGTCCTCCCATCGCCTCGTGGAAGCAAAGCTGCGATGTTGAGTTGCTGAGTCGCGGGAAAGCAATAAATCCATCCAGACCTACAAATCTTCCAACAGACTCCCTACCAAAAGGCTTGCTTTGGGATCACACACATCTCACCCCGCTCCTTAGAAAGTATCAGCACTAACATATTAACATGGTGCTGTTAATAGCAGAGCTGCTCATGCCGCGGCAACCCACCCCTCCAGATGAGGGACGTGGACATGAGCAGCACCGTACGACCCAGGAGGTCTCACCAAGAGATGCACAGATCAGGAAGAGATGGAAACATGAGTGAGAATAAGACCAGTCCACAATGGTCAAGGCAAGGACCATAAAAAGCACTTTCCATGCACTCTGTTTACTACCATCACTTGTACCATCCCTGTATTCTGGCAGTTTCAACCACTTTTGGACACTTGCTAATAAACAAGACCTGCTCAAGCCCAGCCTCAGCAAAGGAAGGTTTCTATCTGTCACTAGACCAAAATTATTTTCCCCAGCTCTTCTGCTCGGGCAGTTTGGGACCACAGATTTAGTGCTGCGGAAATCAATATGTGTCCTGACACTGACCTTCTGGCGGTGAAGGCATCTCTCTAAACATCACTTCAGGAGCAGAAAGAGGGCTGTGAAATATGCTAATTGGCCTTTCTCCTCGTTGAGCTGCTGACACTGCTGCGAAGGTCACAGCAGTTGGAAAGTGTGTGCTGTCTTCTAATTGCCCGCTTGAAAAGGAGAAAAACGTGTGGCCACATGAGGACAAATGCAGGCGGGAGAAACGGGCAGCACCTTCATCCAGCACCACGCACGTGCCCGTGGTGAGCAGCAAACAGCCCTGCAGAGCCTCGTACACCAGGGCTGGCCACGGAAAGGTGACTACATAAATATACATAACTAAGTCAGAAATTCAGGAGTTTCCCTAAATACCTTTCATGGGCAGCCCTCCTACGCTCCCTGGCTCGTTTGCACTGTGGCAGTCATTAATTACACTCGTTTTCCACGGGAAGCTTGCTGCATTCACTGCCCAGCCTGGGCGTTGGGTGAGATGTGAGCTGCTCAGCAGCATCCCATTTTAGCCAATTCATGGCTCTCTGTTGGAAACTCTGGGCAAGGGACCACCCTTCATCCCTGGATGGGGTTTTCTCCAGCACCCACTGAATGATGAATTTTTCCTGTCCCCTGCTGCCGTGCTGGGCATAACCATCTGCAATTCACAGGGGATTAAAATAATCCCTGCTGATTTCACGTACAAAACCCCGGGGCATGATTTGTGCAGGACGCTCAGTGTTACGTGGCATCCTGCGTACCTGAGGTTTGGCATGCAGGAAGGGGAGACCCCCTCCTCGGTGCCCCCCGCTCCTGGACATCAGGCAGGACAAAATGGCCACGAGAGGGGCAGCTCCCTGCCCAAATCCCTGCAGTCCCCTTTTCTTGCATCTCCCCATCCCAGATGGGCTCTGGTCCCCTCCGTCCAGCTGCCCATGCCCTGGTGGGCAGGGGACATCGTGGAGATGCGGGATGGGGAGCAGTGGGACAGGCTGGGAAGCACCTGGTGCAGCCCCACAAAACGTCTGTTGAGGCCAAGCTACTGGCCATCACTCGTCAATTTGTCCAACCGCGGCCTACGAGCCCTCTTCGCATGCAGAGTCCATCCCTGCTGCCAAAATCACAGGCTGTTGCTCCGAAAAAATCGAAAGTTCAAGCTGCTGAGCGCACAAAACCAGACAGCAGCAGAGGAAGCTGAAAGACAAGCTGAGCGATGGGGCTGGCCGTCAGCAGCCCAAAGAGCAGCGGAGAGGATCGCGCCTCCGTCACCCGGGATCGCTCCCACGGCCACTCGCTCCCGAGAACTCGCTCCTCAAAGCTACGAGAATACAGAATAATTTGTGTAGCGCTTCGGGCGATGCCTGCTCTAGATTTTATAAATGCAGGAAGCTGCTGCAGACACATCCAAGCGACAAGGGGAGTTCAAAACCCGATTGGGCACTTATTTAATCTACTAAATCGAGTTCAGCTGTGAAGCGGAGCACTCAGCAGTGAGCCCGTATCTCCGATGACTGACACTCGCTTAAAAAAACACAGGAGCAAGCCCCGTCCCCAGGGAGCTGCTGAAGCAAAGCGCCTTCGCTCCCCTCTGCACTGCTGTGTCACATCATCACTCTTGGCTTGTCAAGCCCCCAGTTTCTTATTTCCAGAGCGAGCATCTTTCAAAGCACGGGAAAGCTCTTAAAAACAGCAACCGCAGGAGGGATGCATTTTTAATAAACAAGGCAGAACTGGATCGGAGTCTGCGCCTCGGCAGCTCCCCTCCATCCCCACCAGTGCAGCAACTGCACTTAATTTCATTTTGTTTAAAGTCGCGCAGGTTTCGCAAAGAAAACGAGGAGGCGGAGGCAATAAATCATTTTGAAAGCCTGCTCAAGGCAGACGTGATTGCAACGCCGGGGAGGGAAACCCGAAGGAGCACTGTGCTCAGCAGGGCCAGCAGGGCTTCTGATGAGCATCAGGAAGATGCAGCCACGCAGCAAGCAGATGTGGGCAAAACCCCAAAGAGCCAACTTACTTGCTCCTTTGATGTCTCATATCCATACATCACCCCCGTGACCTGAAGCCACCAGAAGGCCGAACCCCTGTGATCCCCCAAAGCCCGGCTGCCCCGGGGATGGGCAGGGACGGGAGCCGAGGGCTGATGGGCACGGCGTGGGCTGACAGCAGACCGCCCCTGCCCACCGCCCGGAGACAAGTCCCCCCGGGAAGGAGAGATGGCTCGGGGGTCTCCATCATGCTGGAGACGACTGCGGTCTCAGCCGGAGCCCTTTGGAGCACTGAGGGCGCTCCTCTGCCTCCCACCCAGCGCAAGGAAGCCCCGGACACGTACTGTTCGTCTTCAGCCTGGCGGGTTCGCTGTTTCGGCTGCCTGCCTGGTTTATGGCCTTGACGAGGAAGATGTAGCGGGTGCCGCTCTGCAGCCCGTGGACGGTGTAGTGGTTCTGCTTGATGTTGGGGACGATCATCCAGCTGTCCATGGAGTTGTAGAGACCTGTGGTATGGGAGAGGGGAAGAGGTTTATTCACAGGTAAGGGGCTCAGAGCAAAGGACTCTTTCTGGAAATGGAAAGGAATAAGGAGCCCAGAGACCCTGGAGGCTCTAAAGCCTAACGCTGCAGAGGTTTGTGCTGCAGCAGAGGCACCACAGGTGTAGTGTTGTATCGAGGGGGAGATGACACGGTGCTACAGGAAAGGAGAAAAGCACTACGTGGTGCCTCGGGTGCTGTTACTGCCACTGGCACGGCTAGGGAGAGAACAACCCGCAGAGGGAAAAGGATGCTGCGGGTTTCGGGAGCAAAACCCACGCTGACCCCAAGGGGCTGGGGGCAGTGAGTGCCCAGCAGCATCCACTGCAGCCCACAGCAGCTCTGGTTTACCACAAAGCAGCTTTGGGGCAGATACTGCAACACGGGAGCATTGCTTTTAGCAAGAAGAAGACTAACGAGGAAGCTCAGATGTAGTAGCTGGGGGCTTCTTGGATCCAGCAGGTCTGGGGGTGAAGCGTGAGACGATACATGAGGGGTGGGCTGTGAATGACAGGTGACAGAGGAGGGTTTTTAGCCTCCCATCACCAGCGTGTGCATGCACAGCTGTGTGTCAGGAGCCTGGAAAACGCCCCACACCTCCTCTTTTTAGGCTCACACAGGGACAGCAGGACTGTGCCCGTGACGGGACGCTGGTCGGGTGATTCTTTATCCCCTGTGGCTCGCTCTGTAGGAGGACAAGGGCAGGTTGCAGTCATTGTCAGCATGGATTTGGTGTGAAATATATGTGGAAGTTGCCTAGGGGAGCAGAGCAACGCTATTTGAAGTAGAAAATAAAGCAGATATGATACCGGCTGCATCCTGCACGCAGAGCTGCTTTCCTCGCAGCGCACGCTGTACAGCCAAGCAGTGGTAGGTGTTATCTCCCTGCAGACAAGGGCCACCTTTGGATCCTTCATCAGAAAGGACAGGGTGGCTGAGAGATGACAATCTGGGAGTGATTTGACCTCCAAAGCAGGTTTCCTTCTCTAAACTATCAAGAAGGGGTTGGCCTTGAAGACTGAGTGCTTCTATCCTTGCCAAAGCTTAAAAAAAATGCTTTTTATTGCAGCTTTCGTCATCCATAAAAATGCCTGACTCCTGCTGAGCTCTTGGCTTTAAAGGCAGCGTAAAGGGGATGGTTTCCACAGGCCAACTGTGTGCTCTGTGAAAAGGTATTTCCTTCACTGGGAAGCCTCCTGGTGCTCCTGCTAGGTGAGCCCAGCACACTATTTTTGGTGTCTCTTCATGCGTGAGTTCAGCCAGGACTCAAACGCTTTCATCACCCGGCCCTGAACACATTATTGCAAGTGACAATATATTATTCATTTTCTCCTCTGAGGTGTTAACTGATGTTTTCTTTCCTCCTTCTACCGAGAGCTAGCAAAGGCGCCTAGGAAGCTGCTCCTGACGTCTGCCCCTTTGGGCTTTCCTCCAGAGCTGCCCTTGCTGTCCACCAGCACGGCTGCTCGCACAGCCCTCTCCTTATTGATAGCCCCCAAGGGTGGGCAGGGGGCTAAGCACGGAGTTGGGCTCAGAGCACTCAGCATCTCCATCCCTGGGGACAGTCAGCGCTCGACCGAGCCCTGAGCTCCCTGAGCCAGCTCTAAGTCAGCCCTGCTCTATGCAAAGAGTTGGTGCAAAGACCTCCAGGTGTCCCTCACCACCTGAACAACCCGGCATGGTCCACGTTTCTTTCTCAGGCGCCAGATGTGAAGGAGATGGAGGCTGGTGACCACTGAAGAACATCTCCAAAACAGTCACCGAGCTCTCCCATGCTGGGAGAGAAGGACAAAACGCTGGCAACAAGGCACTGCGGCTGGGGGAGGATGGAGAGCTGGGCAGGGGACATCCCGGGTGCTGCAGGACCAGGAAACCACAGCTAACCTCCGCCAAGAGGAAATAAATCATCTTGTTTTCCAAAAGGAGAGCAGAGGCTGCTGGCCGAGGCTGGGGGCGCGACGTGTATTGGAAGCTCTGGAATTCTCTAGCAGTAACTTTCTCTGGCAGCTTCCTGCATATTTTACACGCACTTAACAGCTTTCCTGTGCCGCGACACGGCACCACCAGCGCTGATGTCTTCCTGATGGGCGAGATAAGCTAACAGCGGCCCAAAAAGTCCACTCCTAAGCATTTTGCTGGCATTTCCTACAGCACTGAGTGCTATGAAGTAAAACCAGGAACAAAATGTCAGTGCAAGAGCCGTGCTGCCGGGATGCTGTGCTCTTCCGAAGCGCTATTTCAGGATGGACAAACCTGGAAGATACATTTTCATTCTTCCATTAAAACGTCCATGCAACCCCCCTCAAATTTTAGGAAAAAGTCAGTCTTACAAGAAATCGTAATGTGTGCATATTTCTGACACCTTGAGGACTTGTGGGCACCCAGAGGAATAAACCCCTGCTCCTGAGACTGGCAAACAGTCCTTGGCTCTCTGACCGAGTTGCTCTTCTCCGATTAATTGTACCTCCATGGAAACCCCGATAACTCCCTTTTCTCTGTGTACAACCAAGCCAGCTTTCTTTTTCTTTTAATAAACCTTCCTGACAATGAACGATGAAGAAGACTAAACAGAGACTGCAGATGTGACATGCCTGTCCTTGGGGTCTCACGGGGGGTCACAGCTTCAAGCCCTGGCTTTTCCAACCTGCAATTCACCACCTCTCCCTAATGACAATCAACAGCGCTAAAAAGCTGAGGGTCTGAGTCTGTGCTGATCACTTTAGGTGTTGGAGGGGAGGAAATTAACTAGATATTCACCCCCAGGTGATTTCTGGTGTGCTCCATCTTCCAGCCTTCAGCTTCTGCCTGGCTGATACTCGAGCGAAACTCCAGCCGCGCTGCCGACGCGGAGCTTTGAGCCGCTAGGTACGACTTCTGGAAGCGTCGGCGCGGCTGCCAGCTGTGCCCTGCCAGCTGTGCTCTGCCAGCTGTGCGCTGCCCTCCCGCATGGATGGGAGCTCAGGATCCCTGGGACCGCAATGCCCCGGCTCTTTGGTTTCGGGTGGGGGCTGTGCCCCCACCACCCATCTAGGTAAGGGGGTTTACTCGGCGCGCGGAGACTTACTGATGAAGTTGGCTTGGCCGGTGAAGATGGTGTACTGGAGCTCGTAGGAGCTGACGCTGAACTCGTCCTCCGAGATCCAGTGGACCGTGATGGTGTCGTGGGAGGCCGTGCAGAGCTCCTCGCGGACGGACGGCGGGTTCGGCGCTGCGGGGGATCGCAGGGAATGTATTTCAGTAAGTTTGTGTTTTCTCATTTTAAAATGCAGAGGACTTTTTGGCTCCCATACAGAGACGGGCTCATGCAGGGAGCAGGCTCTCGATGCAAGCAACCGTCTCATTTTACACATCGCTGAGTAACGATGTCCTTGCTTCTCCCACCGCTTTCAGCCCTCCCCCTGATCTTCCAGCCCCCGGCACAGCACAACCACCAGTTAATTCACCAACACCTCCTTGGGTGTCCCCATGGCCACCCTGACGGGCGCTCAGACCTTCCTGAACTGCGGCAGGGCAGCAGAGGCACTGCGCAAACAGGAGGATGGGGACACATCGCCGCCCCGGGGGCAGCACAGTGGCCTCTGCTCTGCTGCGGCCAACCATTTACCAGTGACAATGAGTGGCAGCCTGGTGTGCCCTAAAACACCCCTCCCGCCCCTCGGGGGGGTGCAAGAAGGAGGGCGGGGGGGAAGAATCGGGGCGCGGGCGGTGGGAGCGCGCCCGTGCACTCACCGGTGAGATAATCCAGCCCCTCCAGCAGCTTCTTCTCTCTGGAAAAATCCAACGCGAAGTTTTCAAAGGCGTCATTAAAATTGATATCGGGTATCAGAACTTGAGAGGATGCAGTTGCCATGGCGACCCTGGAAGAAAAGAAGAGCCCACCCATCCGCGTCAGGGTGCGCTCCTCTCCTGACTCCCAGCAGCGGTGAGGTGGGTGATGGAAAGGGTGCGGGCAGCCCGCGGTGACACAGCGTGACATCGGGGAACGCCGGGGGGGTGGCAGGGACCGGGCACAGAGGTGGGGGGCTCTGTCCCTGGGGGTCCCAGCCCTGGGCCCTGGGCTGGTTCCCACCACGGCAGTGTTTCTGCTGCTCTTCCCCACCAGGGAGGCACGTCAGCTGCCAGGGCAGATGTTCAGCATCAGCAGGACCTGCCGTGCAAGTCCCATCCTGCCACCCATCACCAGCATTTATTCGAGGGCAGTGTGCGGGGGGAACGACAGGGTGCCCCTGGGCACCAACCTCCCCGGTGGCGTCCCAGCGGCCCCCCAGCGAGCCCACCTCTCGGCCACGTTCCTGGCCGTCTGCAGGAACCGCGCGTGGTCGTTCTCCTTCAGGATGTGCTCCGCCTGGTTGATGAGGACCGTCGAGCGCTCGAGACACTGCCGGCAGTTGGCGACCTGCTGGGCCAGCTTCCTCAGCTTCATCACCTGCGGTGGGAGCAGCGGGAGGCAAAGATGCTCAGAGAGCAGCACACGGAGGGGGTCTGCAAGCAGCCTGGGAGCTGGGGCCACCCATAGCAGGGTCCAGCTGCTTTTCTGGGGGCATTGGGAGGGTGTTTGCAGCTGCAAGGATTTTGCAATTTTTTGCAAAATTTTTTTTTGCAAAATTTTTTTGCAAGGGGCTGCAGTAAGAGGGGACAGGAGGGTTGTCCACAGCACAGGGGAGCAGGAGCTGGAAAACCAGCCCAGGCACCAGCTTGCACCCCAAAATAGGGCACGGTGGGCTCTGCTCCATCCCCACAAGCATCTAATGAGTCCTGTACAGTGCTAACCCGCTCAGCGCTCCCTCCAACACTTTGGTCCCTTTCCTGCAGGGCTCCTCATAGGGTACTTACTGATGGCTTAAGACACCACCATACAAGCCATAAAGGAATAAGCAAAGACAACAGGCTTGGTGGCACCCCTTTCTCTCCTGCAAAGTACCAGTGCTCAGGGCAGCAAAGAAACCAGAAGAAACATCATTTCTTAGGAGAAACCTCTGTGGGGAAAAGCTCAGGTGAAAGCCCCTTAGAAACACCTACCTCCTCCGTGCAGCAAGGACCAAGCTGAAGGAACAAACCCTAGGTCATCCCTGGCACTGCTTGCAATGGTCATGTTTCTGTAGGGTCTACTGAATTAGAGCATACAGCTCCAACAACAAAATAATCACAAGATTTAACCCCCGTCTTTCAGAAGAAAGGAGGTGGATCAGCACACTGGGAACTGCACCAACAGCCAAGCTGGAAGTAATTCTCTATCTGAAAAAGCATCTTGAGAGGGGCAATGAGACACTTGCTAATGAAATGCAAATTCCCACTGCCCTGGTCCTCTGTGCATCTGCAGCAAAGACACCCTGGGGAAGGGAAAGCAAGTTTCAGAAGCTGGGAATATCTGAAACAGCAGACTCTGAAATAATGAATCCCACTCCAGACCTCTGCCCTGTACTCTTCCGAGCCGCTTGAGACTCTCCTGAAAGGCACCGCGCATTAAAATAAAACCAACAGTCCTCTGGAATGGCACCAACCAGAGAGACACCATTTCCCCCCGTTTATTTAGCAGACGCTTGCAGCCAAGCACGGTGCTGGACTCGCCCTGCCAGAACACAGCAGCAGAGCTCCATCCCCACCCTCTCCGCTCCACGCGACCACCGCAGCAATCCCATCCACCTCCCAAGGGCGCAGCCGGTGCGCTGCGCTGCTCGCCCGCACGTGTCTCACCCCGAGATTAATCCCTGCTTTCCTTTTTTTTTTTTT